>REGM01000012.1:824625-1051337 GCA_004194415.1 Aurelia aurita | reverse complement strand
GTGTATCAATTTTTCTTAACTTTTGCGACGATCCTATGATCATGGCCTGTGTCTTGACAACATTCAAGGAAAGCTTGTTACCCTGTAGCCATTTCTCAAGGCAGGCAAGTTCTGCATTGACAACAGCATCAATCTCTTCCATATTATCTGAGGAGAACGAAATTGCTGTATCATCCGCATACATTGTCGCTTTTGCCTTTTTTAATGCAAAAGGTAGGTCATTGATGTAAATCAAAAATAGAAGCGGTCCAAGGCAGGAACCTTGAGGTACCCCTATTTTGATTTCAGCAGATTCGGAGGTGACTCCGTTGACCTTGCAGAACTGCCTGCGATTATCTAAGTATGAGCTAAACCACTGGTGTTCAAGACCGTCGATTCCGTAATTACGCATCTTATTCAGAAGAATTTGATGATCGACTGTATCAAAGGCTTTCTTTAGATCGATGAAAATCATGGCGGTATATTTCCCTCTGTCAATATTTACGTACCAATCATTGGTACAGTTCAGTAAACATGAGACAACCGAATGCAAATTGCGGAAACCATACTGATCAACAAATAAGTGCCTGTTAGAATCAAGATACTCGTACAGTTGATCATAAATGAGCTTTTCAAACAACCTTGAAACTACGGGTAGGACGGAGATTGGTCTGTAATTCGATCTATCCTCAGTTGATCCACTTTTAAAGATGAGAGCAACACGGGCTATTTTCCAACTATCAGGAAATATTCCAGATTCAATTGACAGATTATAAATCCTACACAGAGAATGTGAGATAATTGGAAATGCAATTTTGATGAAGTGGCTAGCAATACCATCTGATCCAAAGCCAAACGAAGTCTTCATTTTCTTGAGAGCCTTTTCAACAGACACAGAATAGACGGTCTTAAACTGGAAACTCGTACCTTCTTCATTGATGTTATACTCGCTCGACAGTAAGGGGTTGGGACTTCAAATTTTGGAACTTCAAATTAGGGGAAGAACAAAATTTAAGACAAAACATGACGGAACCACCTTGAGAAGCTGTAAAAATTTGCAGTTCCTTTTTACGACTAAATTTAAAAGTGTATCTTATTCGATTTCAACTTCTTGCTTACTGAAAGGAAACTCCAATTGGCTAAGAAATGCATATTTGATATAACGTTCCTTTTGTCGAAAATTATATCAAATCAGCATTAGAAACAAAGAGCTTTTTGGAGAAACCGGGGAAGAAACTGAAAGTTTTATTTCATGGGGATGTCGTTTGGACCTGACCTGTTTCCTTCGTGTAATTCTGTGCAAACAGGCAAATCCTTATCCAGGGCAGCAAATTCTACTCGCTGACCTTTGTATCTATTATCTTAATTTTTGGTGGCGAAGGCAACAAATAGAGACAAAAGGGCACAAAAAGATCTTTCTGGAACATCGCGTACAAAGCTCCAACATTTTTATGCAGACATCATCAGTTCGTCATCATTATTCATTACGTCATTGTTCTGAAACGAAGACGAGGTTCAGGGAAGGGAAAGTTTATTGACAACTGCAATGGCGGACAAAACAGACGCAGAAAATGCTGAGAAGCTGAAAAAATTCGTCGCAGAGACAGGAGCAGATGAGAATGTAGCTAAGTATTACCTTGAAAGTGAAAAATGGAACCTCGAGACTGCAATTTCAGACTTTAAATATCTCAAATGGACGGAAGAAAAGAGACTTGCTGGAAGAGGGACTGGCGGGTCAGATGCAGCAAGGCCTAAGACTGCTTCAAACGAGCGGGTCGGGCCCCTAAGAAGAGGTTTATCTATGGCGAATTCAGATTTAGTGGCGAACGTACGGCAGCAGATACAAGGCTGTGAAATTTCGTCAAGTGTAGAGCATTTGGATTTTCTTGACGAGAAACCAACATATTCTTTTATTTTGCCAAATATCACGGTTGTGCAAGACAAGGAGCTTGTCGAATTCCTAAAAAAAGATCTTATTGACAAAGCGACCTACCTGTCATTGACAAAAGCAGGTAAAACTATTGTCATGTTATCTAGTCCATGCATTCCTAATTATTTGATGCTTAGCACCCATTTTGAAAAGTAAAATCAACATAATTTCTGAACAACCTCAAGCTTATGATTTTGTGGGTCCTAGACCTAATACTATACTAGAAAACTAATAGAAATCGAATTGTTGAGGGTAATCAGAGTGATTCTTCTGTTTCTACAGAAGCTTTTCTAACTTGAGGATCTATAGGGTCAATTCGGGCTTTCCGAAAGACAGGCTTTTTTCAAAACAGGGGCTTTTCAAAATGAATCTTTACAATTTTACAAAGTGTTGTGAAAAGCCTGATGTTTCAAAATGCACTAATTGACCCTTTATCTGATGCAGGTTTATTTGACCAAAGCTCATTTTTTCACGCTGGAAAGTAACAGTAATTACACTTTGAGTTTAGTTGAAAGAGATTCAAAAAATTCAAAAAATTGCAGATTGAAAAGCTTCATTTGGAAATATTACGACTTGTTAGCAGTGGATATAGAGAGTCAAAGAAGAGATATCTAAACTATAAAATATGATATGGGTTTATTCCAACCATGGCATGTAAATCCTGGTTTAGAGCCCCAGTAGTCATAAATACATTATGCTTACTGATTGTAATTAATGGCAAGGAATTACTGTAGACAGTCAAGGGACTGGCATGCTATATATCTTATGCATTATTTATGTTATTTGCCACTCCCATTTAATGATTTTATGAACAGCATTTATACAATGTGGTTATGGTTACTGATATACAATACAATGCAGCTCCATTATTTCTTGGTGAAGTGTTGTTTGGTTTAGTCATGCAAAATTCATGAAAAATGTCTAGGTGGAACTTTAGGAGTTTCTGGTAAAGCTTTTTCACGGGAAATGTATTAATTATGTCTGTTTGTTATTTTTGGTAGGGCAGCTGGATTCAACAGCCCTTGCTTTTCTTCAAGTTTAAGAGTTTTTAATTGAAAACAAAGGCGGTGGTTTCAAAGAATGCAACAAAATAATTATATGCATTTGATGCCATTTGTCATGGAGAATTATTACCCTCTACCATCTTCAGTCAGTTGTGGTATCTAATCATAAATAAGTGTACCACTCCAAAGCAGATTGGCCTTGCAAATTTGAAACCAGGAGAATTTAATCAATTGCTAAATGATAAATTTGATTTCTGAGAACTTTGAAACCAAAATGTAAACTCTTCTTTCTACAAACTCTCAAATGAGCCATCCCTAAATGTGTCTGCTGAAGACAACTTGACAATTTTTGGGGATCCTCAAGGAAACATCAAAACTGCATGTTTCTTGGACATATTCATGTTTTGTTGTAGCATAAAATCATTGTTGATATGTTCTTCTTCATAGGTGTTTTAAATTGGTGGTCAGAGCCAAACGTCAAGGCCTGCAGAAAGCTCTTTCCAATGTCAACAATTGGTGATGGTAATTGTTTATTGCATGCAGTTTCACTTGCCATGTGGGGATTTCACGATCGTTTGCTGACGCTACGTAAAGCACTTTACAGATTTCTTACAACAAGCCTGGCTGGGGCAGAGCTGAAACGAAGGTATGTCCTCTTTTTTCATCCCACTTATTTTAAACTTCTTTTCTAACCCAGTGGCCTTGATGATCTTTTCTAGCTTCGGAGAAACCAGTGGATTATGAAAGTTTTTGTCCCAAAGTAAATTTAGAAAACTTGACTTAAAATTAGGTAATAGAGCATGGAATGTAGCAAGCATGTTCTTCATAGTTGCAAGAAGAAGTGCCAGTAACCCTAAATCAGCCTCTCATTGGCTTAATCAGATGATAAATTAGGCACCACTGACTTGTGTTTAATAATAGCATAAGTGCATGTTAGATGTAACACTTTATTACGTGACTCTTTATTATCATTATATGTATCACCTCGTTTTGTTAGTAGCCTCGTTCTGGTTTTGTTTATTGGCTTGAGAATACAACAGTGCATGTGCTGCAAAGTCAATAAAATTAATTTTGAATATTGGTCTACAAGCAAGGTTATTAGTCTACAAGCAAGGTATTCTGATGTCATGGGCAGCAGGGCTGAGATCATTTCTGTGAGGTATTTAAGGGTATTTATATGATATCCGTATCTAGAAGGTAGCCAGTTTAATTTACAAAAGGATGTATTTCATGGGATTTCATGTCTATTGAGCAGTTAACGAAATAACAGGAACAGGATCACAAGTTTTAGTGGTTTGGAAAGTAAGAGAGATATGCTGGGAAACTAGCCTTCGGTAGTAGTATCTACTGATTCTGAAGCTCCCTTTAGATGGCTCACGGGGAGGGGTTCTTTGCTCCCTTTAGATGGCTCACGGGGATGGGTTCTTTGCTCTCGAAAGTCGAGGGATAAGTGGAGATGTGCAAATCTTAGATTTGAGGACGGCAAGTTTTTGGCAGTTGATTTTCATGTATTATCAAATCACAAGAGCTCAAAAGGATAGATAATTAAGAAATATATTAAGACGATGATTATAATTTGTTTAGATGGATGTATCAGCAATGGACCTTGAACATGGAGGCTGGTGGTCTCACTTTTACGAAAACTGAATGGGANTTCGGTAGTAGTATCTACTGATTCTGAAGCTCCCTTTAGATGGCTCACGGGGAGGGGTTCTTTGCTCCCTTTAGATGGCTCACGGGGATGGGTTCTTTGCTCTCGAAAGTCGAGGGATAAGTGGAGATGTGCAAATCTTAGATTTGAGGACGGCAAGTTTTTGGCAGTTGATTTTCATGTATTATCAAATCACAAGAGCTCAAAAGGATAGATAATTAAGAAATATATTAAGACGATGATTATAATTTGTTTAGATGGATGTATCAGCAATGGACCTTGAACATGGAGGCTGGTGGTCTCACTTTCACGAAAACTGAATGGGAAGATGAATGGAAAGGTATTGTCCGCCTCGCCTCTGATAAGCCTCGAGGTCAGAATAAAACAGCAACACCACGTAGAATTAGCAGACAGTACTCCTTAGCCACAAGTTCTGTTCATGGTAGTTCAGGGACAAAATCAGACTCTGGAGGATCGGACAGTTTTGAAAGTTTAGAGGAATTTCACGTGTTTGCATTGGCACATGTTATACGACGGCCGATTATAGTCGTATCCGATACGATGCTGAGAGATCTGGAAGGCGAACCTCTGCAACCAATTCATTTTGGAGGCATTTATCTACCGGTTGGACGTAGTCCAGACAAGTGCTATAAATACCCTTTGGTCCTTGGGTATGATGCTGGTCATTTTCCGGCTCTTGTTCCGGCTGAAGGAGAAGATGTTGGATCAAATAAAACACCGTTGTCATCCAGTGTCCCATTGACCCGCCCGAACATGGAATTATTGCCACTGCATTTTATCACGGACCCTGAACCGCTTTGGTCGCATACAGCGGAAGATTCTAAACGAAAAAAGCTTCCCGAGATGTCCAAGGCTGAAAAGTTGGCACTGTTGTCAAAATATATGCATGTCGTTAAAATTGGCCCTGAAAACAAACCGCAGTCCATCATCCCTAGTTTTCAAGATAGCGATGTCGTCGAAACAGAGCTCGATGCAAGCGACTTAGGAAGTTTATTCAAGAAGAAAAGCAGAGAGGAAAAAGTATTCGTCGCCAAAGCATTGGAAACCATATCTTCTTTCGTAACAACCCACACTAACCTCCCCAAAGCTTCGCCTCGTGCACAGAGGAAACCCTCGAATGGTCATCCTTTGTACGCTGCTAAGCTCGACTTGGCAAACAGGCCACCCTATTTTGACGATATGGTTGCAAACTATATCGCAAACGCTAGGAAGAACCTAGAGGAGGAGAAAGCCATGAATAAGAATAAATCAACGCGTACAAAATGCATATCTCCTGGCTGTAATTTTTATGGCAATGCTGATTCCAATTATCTATGCTCGAGCTGCTTTAAATATCAGCAAGAAGTGTCCCGGGTGCACAAAAGCATGCCATCCTTGAGAGAAGAGCCGCCACCATTACTGAAGGTAGCCCAACGCCAGTTGTCAAACCCTGAGAAAGTTGAAACATATGACAATCCCGAAGAACCGTTGATCGATTTCAACGACCCAAGTCTTTCAAGACTCAACAGGCCTGGGAATTTACCCCGAATCACCGACCAAGAGAGACTGTTAGGCCCAAGCAAGGGCTTTGATTCGACAACTGATTATGACTTCAGGCCATTACCTGCCCGGAACACTGTTGAACCATCGGCACCGTTGCCTTCGTTGGATCCATATGCGCCAGATGTTACCCAAACTGGCAGTGATAACTCTAACAGTGAACATAGCCCTGGGTACCAGTCGTGCACTAAGTATCCAGCAATTGATCACAGTGAACCTGCTAGCTATGAAAACATTCCGAACACGATCCGTAATCTTGCTGGTCCTAGAGCAGAACAGCCGCGACGATTACCACCAATCCAGCCGCCTCTTTACGAAAACCAAAGGAAATTTCCATCGTTGTACCAAAGTGAAGGATATACCTCGGGAAGAACGCCACATATTCAGACACAACAACACCAAAAACAACAACAGCAACAAAATGTTTTAGAGCCGAACAGTTCAAATGCTACCAAACTAAATCCTATTGGCTCAGCAGTCACAGAATTCGATCCAATACCCAAGGAGGATAACAGCATCATAGCTTCTCAGCCTGTGTTTACTAGGCCTAAATCGCCGATAGTGACGAGTTATGAAAACAAATTTTGCAAGAGTAGTGGCTGTAAATTTTTTGGTGCACAAGAATTCGATGGATATTGTTCTTCGTGTTTTCCAAGGCAGTATAAGAAAACTGGTTATGTCAAAATAGTATAAATGATGTGATTTGAAACAAAGTTAGTGTGAGAATTCAGAACTAGCGACGGTTCTTGTTCTGGAAAACTAAAAAATGGCTCACTAGATACCTTTTGGGGCCCAAAAACTGCAAGAATTGTAAAAACAACGCAAAAATTCCATTATGTTGGGACTGAAATTGTCTTTTGTGTATGATTGCGCTAAGGACCAACTTAACTTCAAAATGTTTGTATTTTGTTACTGTGGAAAAGAGTGCATGCATGAAGTCATAGCTTGACAGCCTCATTTTGAAAAATAGTATTTTACAAAAGATCGTATCTTAGCAAAAAAGCTATCTTTTGCCATTTCATATCAAATTCAAATCCTAAATGGCAAAAGAGCTTTATCAAAGGCATCAGCCACCAAGTTAAAAATGGCGTGCTGGATTGAACTGGATTTATAAACATCTCTTGCTATTTCGGAGTGTGTTTCAAAATCAGGTTACTCATAAAAAAATCAACTCACAAATTGAAAGCCATTTCTGGATGTTGAAACATCTCTCGAATGTCTTGCCATTGGCCAAAATGCAAAACGATTCATGATCAGTAAAATAATTAGATTTTATGACCTTACGTTCAATAATTGCAGTTTTGGGCTCACCTTGCGTTATTGTTTGTAGTTGTTATAATTAGCTTTGTTTGTAGTGTTAGTTTTTCACAAGAAATATTAAAGTAGAGAAGAGTATACAACCATTCATGGCGAGAATTAACAGTTCTTTATTATTTGTAGTTTTGATAGTTAGTTAGGCCTTGTTGTAGTTAAAATGAGTATAGTTAAATTCCAGTGGGATGGCACTTAAAGGCTCTTGCGCAACCGGCATGCATTGGGATCGTTTGTTTTGTTTTTCATGGATTTTATTCAATTCATGCCTAATGTTTAACACACGTAAGGAGAAGTATGGCCGCATCTAGACCTGCAGCTACCATCAGTTGGTGTTAAGCGACATCACATTTTATTTTCATGCTGCGTGAAATTAGGCCACTTTTATCAAAAAGGCTGCAATGCATGCCGGTTGCCCAAGAGCCTTTAATATTAACCTATGTTGGTACGGGATTGTGTAATTTGCAAGCTTATCTTTTTAAAATCTTTTTATTGATTTACGGATAAAATACGTTAGTTTTCCAGAACTTGTAGGTTAGGATTTTCACAAAAGTTTCTCAATCATTGGGACTATTTTCAAATTATAAATTGACACAGCCGTATCCATATTTGATAGGAGACATCCCCAACCCAAGGCAACTGATTTTGAGCTGGTGTTAGAATGTTAAAATGTTTTAGATCGTGCTTGAAAGCGTTTAGTTTTAGGAGAAGGTATTTTTCAGCAGAGATTGCACGGATAATGGAGTTTGTAAATTTTTTTAAATGGCATAATCACAAAATTGTTATATTAATTGTTACAGTAACTGCAATCTCGTCCCCAGAGGGAGTTCGTTGTAGACTTATTACGTTGAGTCCTAGTAATCGCTACCACCCACCCACCCTACTCGCTCATACTAGTATGAGCGAGTAGGGTGGGTGGGTGGTAGCGATTACTAGGACTCAACGTAATAAGTCTAAGTTCGCTGCTCTACCTCTACTCTGGGATACAAGTCGCTTGTCGGCAATTTGATTGGCTGTTCGAAAACAATAGCAAAGATAAAACTATTTCTCGAAAACTTCCTAATTATTCAAATAAAAAAAACATAATTTAGTCACTGAGCAACAATCATTACAGTGTCACTGTATTGTTTGGAATCGAGGTCGCATGATGAGCGTTACCCTGCCACGTTACCCTGCCAGCCGTAAATCCATAATGGCTGCTAATCCGCCCTTATTTTGGGCGAATTTGTGCTATGTGTACCAGCTGTGTGTTCATTCGGCTTCGTGATTTGCGTATGACGTAAGAACATCCTGGGAACGAGGTTGCAGTAACTGTACTGATTTAAGGTTTATAGTGATAGGAGCATACGGTGGCTTGTTTTGCAATTGCTCCTTCAAGTTATGTACGCATTTTTTTATAATATAAGAAATTGGTTCATAAGAAATTAGTACCAGGATGACCAAAAATTTAAGAAACTCTGGTACTATGTTTGAGAAGGGCTAAGAAACTTTCAAAAGCTGAATCCAAGAAAAGCATTGCAAAATTGTCGTTGAACCTTTATTCTTGAGTAATATTCACGAGAGATTTATGTTTTGAGCCCAATTTCTCTTGCTAAACATTGTGCTGTATGTCAAGAAACAAATACGTTGCAGTTGTAGAAACTACATCTTAATTAATGCATCCACAAAATAAGAAACAAATTAAGACACTTTTAATACCAAGTTTCTTATAAAAGAAAAACGTGTACTCTATTTTTATGGAAGAAACAAGCAGTTCTACCATTGTTCTCAAACAAAATTTACCAGTGATACTTTGGAATGAAATTCTATTTTATATCATGTGTTTTTAAATTGACCAGTTTACTGAACGATTCACGGTTTATCGCTATTTTTGAATTCTGCGATGCAATTTTGCATTCAAAAAGTTTTTCCCATGTCTGGTTCCGCAGCATACCTTGGTAGTTATGCTCTAGTACCTCAACCACTCACTATGAATTAAGAATTGCTATGTTGAAGAATGCTTTGGCGGCACATAAAACTCGAAGAAAAGTTTTAAGACTGAGTGGGACACCAGTATATCATATTGGAATCTTTGTCAGGAAAAGTTCGAAAGAGTTTTTTTCAGAGAAACTTTAAATATTTATGTGTAGGCACGGTCAGGGTATCTTCAATTCACTATATTATATTCACGAAAAGTAATCTAATGTTTCTATGTTTATTATTTGCTTGTTATAGATAGTTTCTGAGATAAACAATTACATTTTGATGATACTGAGACTGAGTTGAGTGTTTGTTTGAATGTTTTCATGACTCTAAAAATGTATCGCTGTTTAAAATCTCAAATCTCATAATCCATTCCGCCCACTCCCATTTGGATCGATCCCGTTTTGCTTGTGTAAACGGAGTCACCCTGTTTTCATGGTAGCTATCCTAAACTGGTAAGGATCGACCTTCCTTTTACACAGATTTATTTCGAACTTTCGAACTTAAAGTTTATTCATTGTGGCTCACGGAGTCGGTGTCACGTGGTCGGTGTATGATGAGACAGGGAATCCTCTTTTGGTTCTGTCGATGGATGGCCTAGTTTGGTATTTTATGGATTTCTGTATGATTAGTCAAAGGCAGCTAACTAGTGATTGTTTTAAAAATTGTCCGTGGGTCGCTTTCAGGCTTCTTTTGATTTGTTGTTTAACTATTCCTTGAGCCGCCGAAAGGCTCTTTTTGATTTATGGTTTCCTCTCTTCCCTGTCTCCTGTTCATCGAACTGATGATATTATTTTGAAAACGGGTAGATAGGAGAATATGAATAGGAACTCTTTTTCTCATAGGTCATTTTTCTGCTAAAGGCAAAAACTTTGGCAATAATCTTTGATCATTTGTGCATTGGGAGTGGAGATTTTGGCAACGCATGCGCATAATCAAACGTTTCGTAGAAAGCGCAAGTTTGACTTCAGGAACCTCCGTCTAAAATTAATATCCAATTACTTAACAGGAGAAAAAATGCAAATCTTTATTTCTGTCGTTGCCGAAACAAGGCTGCGTTCCAGGGTTTTTAATCCTTAGCTGTGCAATTCTTCATCAAAACCAGATTATATGACAAACAATTTCTAGCGCTTGAAGTTGAGGAATTTTGCGCGTATGCAATTATAAACTGTCTTAAAAACTACGAGTTTCCTCTCTTTTGATGAGGAATAGCGTGATTCACAGAAAGGATGATTCACAGAGAAATAAACAGGCTAATGACAGAGTCTGATGGGAATTGTTTGGCTCAAAAACTGTTTACTTGGTACGTTAGATGCAAGAGTATTGATAAACAGGTGGGCTTTGGAATGTAGTGTAGCGTGATGCTCGTTCGATGATAACTAGTGAAGCATTTCTAAGACCTACGAACGCAAAAATTTGTCACCATACATCTTATATCCAAGAGATAATAAAAAATGATAACATTTCCTTCAGAGTTTTTACAGCTTAAACCATCCATTGTTTACGTTCCTCCATTTACTTTTAAAGTGCTTAGCTTCGGTTTAAAACATAACAGTTTCTGGTCGTTCGAAAAAACTTTATGAATGGCTGAAATAACGCCATTATAAAAGACTTAACCATGCTCAGGCCATACTTAACGTAACGATTGCGTGGCCAAGACGAACGAAGCCAAATATGGAATATTTAGTAAGACCCAAATAAGTAATCGTACGATTTGAAAACATTTGTAATCCCTTCTTCTGTGCCAGCGTCTCTTTTTCTCATTTCGCTCTTTGCGTCACTTTGTCTTCTATTTCGCTCGTGCCTATATATTCTGCCCATTAACTGTCATCTTTTGGACGAATTTTATAGTCAATTACAGCTTCTATTCAGAAAGATTGTGCTTTTATGCTTTTTAGCAATATGTAAAAAAAAATTTAAATCCTATAGAATTTAGTTCTCGCTAATGTAGCAAAATTGCGAATCGATTGTATGCTAATTTTACTCATGTCATTAAAAAATCTTGAATCTAAAGCAATGTTTTAACGCAACAAATTATTGTCCTTTCGTGGAGGTTGCGCGCAATGACGGACGATATTCCAATGTTTGTTACCAAAATGCACTAAAACGCAATACAGAACAATTTCTAGCGAAAACTGCCGAAATGGCCTTGCTTTCTTAAATAGACATTAATTGAGCAGATACAAAACAACTTTTGAGATTGATGTCTATATTTTTTCTATTCTGGGAGGCTTAGAATCAAAATCCTTGCTTATCATGACAATTATCAGGTAAATGTGACCTTATATGTAGAGTTAGGCGACATGAAATGCTTGCGATTTCTAAAATCCGGCGGAAATCTGTATTAAAAAGTATTAAAGGGATTTTAAACAGGTATTACTGGGCGATTGATGTGAAAATGCTGTTGATAATTGTATGTTTCTTTCTTGTGAATTTTAACATAAATACATGTTTGTGTGTGTCTTCAACTTTGTAAGCAGGCTGCGTTGATACCAAGCCGTTACAATTTGAAAACACAGTTGATCATTGAGAATTTTCGTGAATCTTTAAAGGGGCTTTTGTGTGTCTTCAACTGTTTCTTGTTGCATGCAGGCTACATGCAGGCTGCATTAATACTAGGCCATTAGTCCCATTACAATTTGAAAACGCTGTTGACCATTGAGAATTTTATATTACTTGTGAATTTTTGCTTGAAATGTGATCTAAATATAATTTTAACTGTTTCTGGTTGTAAACATTGCAGTCGCTGGGGTCGTTAGACGAACGACTCAAAAGACCCAAAAGACTGAATGTGAACGGCAAAAACTCGCTCGTTGGGGTCGTCAGGGTCGTTGAAGAGTTTATTTTCGCCGTTCACATTTAGTATTTTGGGTCGTTGTAGTCGTTTGTCTCCAATGAATCCAGCCACTTCAACGTGCTACGGTATATAAATAATATTTTCCTGTCATTTTTCACTAAATATTTTCAAACATTTTCAGACACCACAATCAAATTTTGGTAGCAAGAATTTAATTACAAAATCGTGACATCATTATTTGAGATACGGGATGTTTGTTAACTAAATTTGATTACGATTTTGAAGCAGATAAACTGACCAATCACATTTCCAAAAAACACTCAAATATTCATTACGTACTTTGATAAATTCTAGGAGACAACACGAGGACCTAAATTGTTTTATTAATACTTGTCCAATTTTATGCTAGCAGTTGTGAAAAGTCTTTAACTGAGACACCGGGCGCCAGTTTTGTAAAGAAGTATTTTATAGCTAGCTTCACATTTCGTTCACTCCGAGGCTTATTGATACTTCACGAATTTCTCGACGCTTTCAGTTTAGAAAATCGACTTGTTACCGTAACCTTGCATCAGAATATCGTTTAGCAAATCGAATTCTTTAGCTAGAAAACGGTTTGAAATCAGCGCCATATCGTCAGATTCTATTCGTTAATCTCAATCTATCCATTCTGGGGAAAAGTCAAGCAGCCATATACATACTTCTTTGAGGCTGAACTAACTTCAGCTGCCAATAAAACTGTACAAGAAGGCAGCTTCACAAACACAACGGGAGATGTACTGATATATTATACTGCAATGTAATTTCTCTGTTGCCGGGGAATGCGTCTACAACTACAAAGTATACTGTTTCTCTAACAACTACAAAGTATACGGCTTCAACCTTTACCGAACTTCTTCTAATATTACCCTGGGTATTCCAATATGTGATCTAGATTCTAGACTATCAAAGTAGAACAACATGAGCATATTTCCTTAAAATTTCGCATGTACAACCGAAAAGATAACATTTATCTTTTAAAGAACGCCGGTCAACCAGCATCCTTTGCGATCGCGCTTTGCAGAGAATGTTGTCAAATGAAAATGGGCGCCGCAATCGAAAGGCAACAAGCGAGCAAAGGATGTTGGTTGATTGGCGTTCTTTAAACGTTACGTAGTAAAGTGACTGTGGCCCTAAAAAAGAAACACCGTAGTTTACTTCTGGGGGCTGGGGAAAAAGGCAAAATAATAAAAATATATACCTTATCCAAAGTTATTAAGTCGTTTGGAAGAGATTCGAGTTTCTAATCTACCAGAACTGATGGCTGTTTTCCTTGTCAACTTATGTATTTGCAATGTAACTCGGATTTAGACCTTGCTATTTGCTTCAAAAAGGTTGACTAACACCACTGCCGTGAAAAAGAAATAAAAATATTAACGAGAGCAAGAGCAATGCAACCTAAAAATATAGCTTCTCGTTAAACGGCTAACGAAAATTGGATTTGGACATTATTATTGGAAATTTTATTTTGCTGATTATTGCAGGAATTCGAAAACTTCAACATGAAAATCTGAATACTTTTCTGAGTTTAAAAGTTCAGCTGGATCCGGATGGTGGGATCAAAACCCCATTTATTATCGTTGAAATGCAATCTCAAAATTTTGTGTCAATATTTTTGTTCAAAATCATGCTTTTAAATAACCTCTTTTTGAACGCTGAAATTAACTAAACTGGACCAAAATAACCGTAATAAAAGTTTTGACATGAAATTAAATGGTTTGAAAAGCAATTTCAAATGTCATTAATCTGCCATACCCATTTTCTCTAAATCTTTACAACTTATTTACGACCTGATAATAATTAAAACAAGCATTTCATACTTTAATAAGCCTAAAATACCTTCAATAATTGAAACTGCATTAATTAGCATACCTTGTTTAGTTTGAATCAAGAATTTGAAAGCTTTAATACTTTGGTGATTTATCATCCAGGGTTTTTTCTGCTTTAGGCAAGGATGTTCTGCTTCTTGGTTAAAAACCAGGAAACTTTATCATTAAAAATTTCTAAAAAAAATAGAGTTATACTGTCTTCAGTGAAAGAAAGTCATTAAAAACAGACCAAGTCTTCACTAAATTGTAGCAACTTAACGGAATTATTTCCTTTGTTCGTATTAAGAACCATGAAAACCATTTTCAGGGGCAACCACCATACTTTCCACAAAATTCGTCACAGCTGAAATGGTTTCAAGCAATCAGTGATTCTAAAGTACCCATGGGGCATCAAAAAATTTCATCACGGATGCTTTTTGTTAATGCAGTTTCAGTTATCAATGCTGTATGCAGCGATACCTACAATAAATAGTTTCTATTTTACTTGAATAACTCAAAGCTAATTCTCTAAAGCTAAATTCCAACATTTTACACAATGAAGCTTCATATAATCCTCAGTGCTACACAACCAAAATTGCAGCAAGTCTGCACAGACCCAATTATATGCCATTCATTTGTTTGTTTATTGTAATATTCAATTGAATTTGCAACTCGTCCACCAACTGCGTAAATTATATCATTTACCACAGCTACCCCAAGACTTCTTCTGCCATTTTTCAACCGGGCAATTTCCTGATGCCATGTGTTGTCTATTGGGTCATACATCTCAACTGAGTCAGCATATCGTTCAATGTTGTGGCTGCCCCCAATTGCGTATAACTTGTCCCCAACTGCAGCTACCCCTAGACTCCATCTTGGTGTTCTCATCGCATTTATGACTTGCCATGTGTTGTTTACAGGTTCATATCGTTCGCAAGACCGTAGTGACATCCAGTTATGGTCAAGACCACCAACAACGTAGATCATTCCATTTAAAACCGCAACACCTGGATAATACCTTGAGTGTCGCATCAGCGGAAGATCATGCCACACTTGCTCTTCCGTATCGAAGCATTTGCATGTTTTGGCACTGTTTCCTCCGATCTGGTACAAAACACCAGCATATTCACAAAGACCAGCCCACTTGCATTGAATGCCAGGTCCTTCTGCAATGTAGCACCATTTCCCTTCAATCGTGTCATATTTTGACACCACATTTTGTGACACAGAGTATATTTCATTGTTTGAAACAACAACTCTGAAGTAGTCTTCCATCGAGACAATACCCACATTCATCTTTTTCAATGTCGTCCACTGCAACGTGTCCAAATTAAAACACTGAACTGTTCCAAGTTTCTGCCCATTGGACCAACCACCTATGACGTAGATGTCCTCACTTGAAAATCGTGGGGTGAACTGTTTGGCCATGAGCTCTCCAACTTTTCCATCATGGGTTTTGGTGCTTTCACCTTGGTGTGTCAAAACTTCTCTAACAATTTGCTTCCCTAATGCAAAATTTGTCATCAAGAATTTGACATTGACACTATCTGTTAGATAATTTGGATTCATAAGGGGGAAACGTAGCTCTGGGAGGATTCTGTTAAATTCAACTTTTCTCTTCTCAATGTCAAAGAAAAGCCATTTCATTACAGTTTCCAATAAAAACTCTTCTGAGGGGACCTTGAGGTACTGGTTTGATACCAATTGCTTTAGATGCTCAGTGGGTAGTAACAAAAATCCTCCTTCTTCATGAGGAATTTCAGCAAAATACCAAGTTATGAAACGTAGAGCTTGTTCATCAAGGCCTACCAGACCATAATACTTGGCAAGGGAATACAATGCAATACAGTTTTGAAACGTCATATTTCTCCTCATGTATGTTTCGCATTGAGTTACTAAGTTGTCTAAATGAAGGGAATTTGCTATTCCCAAAACACCTTCAACATTCATTGGGTTAATACAAATTTTACCTGTGTAGAAATAATTGACGATGTCTTCGAGCGCTTTTCCATCGACTCCTTGCATTTGGACGACTGGTGAATTGGCTTCTAAGAAATCAGCTGTGAACATGGCTCTGAAATACGGCGAACAAGCAGCCAGGACAGCTTTGTGTGCTGGCACTTTCACGTTTTGGGCCTGAAGGTAGACGTCACACAGCTCACATGTTTCGCGTAGTTCATTCAGCAGGCAGAATGTAGCACCAAAATGGGAACTCTCCTCGATGCAGATTGTTTCGTACTTCATTTTGGAATAAACTGGATTGATTTGCGCCATTCGATCGTTATTTGAGACAATTTTTGTTCCTACTTTCCATTTCGTGTCCACTTTCTTGCCGGTTTGTTTTCAAGACTGCGGAGGAGCCACCGTAGGGTTTCAAAGAAAATACGCGCTCTTTTGTTCTGGTATTAGATGCGCACGCAGATTTAATCGGATAATAATCATGTGTCTGTTGTTCTCTAAAACGGGGGTGATTTTTGTCTCAAGTGCCAATAGTTGTGACATCATTGTCCGAAAATGCTGGAGACCTGAAAGGGGAGCAAAGAAGAAGAATGACGCTCTCAGTGAGTCACGGAGATGGCATATATGGACGAAAAAAAACCTCGCGAGAACTAAGAATAATTTTCTGTGAAAGAAATTTCGATTCAGCTTTCTTGGCTTGGTTTCTTGATGTTTTTTAAGTTCCTCTGTACCCATGGTCATATCGAGGCACTACCCCATGGTGGGCATGGTCCTTTTGAGGCACAAAACGCGTTTTGATGTTATCTCAAAATTTGAAAAAATACGGGTCATAGGCGCTTACAACCTCGTCCCCAGGGCTTTTTGTCATATTGGGACGGAGACGAAAAGGCCCAATATGACAAAAGGCCCTGGGGACGAGGTTGAGGCGCTTAGATAATTGTTTTACACAATTTGATTCGCCAATTCGCAGAAGTGTGTCCTATTTGTAGGCGAGGAGGGGGGGGGGGTAACTCCTCTAGGGGGCCTAGTATACATGTGCCTTTGAGAATCCAGAGGGTGGACCCATAACCAGGGCAAGATTTTGAAAACATAACCCCATAACCAGGGCATTATCTTGAAAACATACCCCATAACCAGGGCAAAAATTTTTGTCAAGAATCCTGTTTAGAATACGCTTTGTACCATTAGTAGAGCAAAACTCCTTTTGGTGAGAGCTCTTTTAATCGTGATTCCTTCAAAATACTATTACAGATCTGGGGTTAAATAGATATTTCATTCATTGCTGCACTGACAGCTAACATTTACCCATAACTTCTGCAAATCTTCGTTAAGTAGACCCATAACCAGGGCACAATATCACAAACTAACCCATGATCCGGGTGAAACTTCACAGAACATGACCCATAAACCGGGCAAAATATCGCAAACTAACCCATAACCCGGGCAGGCACATGTATACCAAACTCCCCATAGGAGTTACCCCCCCCCCCTCGTTGGTTGACCATTCAAGATTTGGTAGCTTTGGTAGCTAAGCAATTTACTCTTGGCGTCCCTTAACAATCCCTTTTGCATGCATGACGAGGCAGGTAGCTATAAAGGTAGGTTTCTGGGTATCTTTTGCTGCTCGTTTTTGTTTTGATTTGCAGCTTGAGAGAGATTCCATTGTCTGCGATTGCGAATGGCTTTGAATTGGCGTGTCAATCAAAAGCAACTGATGCTATTGTTACAGAATCTGCCCAATTTGGTAGTTATGAAAACTCGAAACAGCTTTCATAAATCATAGGACACACTTTGAGGAGGAGCAAGGGTGCAACCATCCCCGTTATCAGAGTATCATATATGTTACTCTCTTGAGATGTGGACAAGGCAGTAAATACTACAGTTGCAAGTATATTTCCAATAAAACAAATCAAAGCATATTATGCGAAAAGGGGATAAAAATCTGATAAAATAAAATAAATATGATATCTGTTCGAATTATTGGAATAAAGTTTCAAGTTTAAGCTAATGATGTCCTTGCTCTTTGTTTATTTTGGTATGAGTTTTGCACCAAGTTGGAAGCTGTTATTTTGTTCCCCATCTCCGTACCCAACAATCAAAGCACGAAGTTCGCTGATTGTGCCAGAACCAGTATGAACTGTGACAGTATTCAAACCTGTTCCACTTGGGTCATAAACAAGAGCTGTATTAACCGTGCATGTCTCATCAGCTTCGGTACAAACGTATGTTGCCATGGCAGACTTTGAATCAACTGCTGTTGTGGCAATGATTACGTCATATCTGTGGTCAATGAAGAAAGAAAGGAATGAATGTAAGAATGAATGTAACGATGAATAAACTTACATAATATGAAAGTGGTGAATGAACAAGTATATGATGGAATGGAAGAGTCTTCACGTCAACATTAAATGCTTTAATAGACCCTTTTCACAATGTCATCAATTCTTTTGAAATACATCCTTTGCCTCGATATGATGTGGAGCTAAAATCCCAAAAACGTAAAAATGTGCATTGCTCTCAGCAACACAGTGAAGAGTTTTGTGCATGTATTTGTATCAAAATAGGCATTGTGTAGATTTCTTGCTTTGCTGGGATTTGCATCTTTTGCCTCGAATTGAATTTGATTGTGAAAAAGGTCTATTATACACAAACATACACGAGATTTTTGCCTTCTATCCAGCTCCTGAATTAGCTACATAAAGGCCCACGACGTATGCGTAGGTCAATTATTCTTTCTTCGATATATCTCTTATCTTCTCTTAGCAAACCCTATTTGCATGCATAATGAGTGATTTCGCCATCCAAGTTACAGGGCACCTTTCACAGCTGGCTTGATTTACATTTGCGGCTTAGCTTATCGGCCGTAGAAATCCTTTTATTTACAATAGATAATCACTTCGCATTGGATTATCAATAAAAAGCAACTGATGACATTCTTACAAAATCTGCCCTCATTCAAGGACACAGCAGGAAGCAGTTCTTCCTTAGGGGAACACCTGCTCCCAGAAAAGCGCTTTTTGAAAGAAAAGTGGGGGTTTCGTAACTGAGACTAGGGACACGTCGAGGTTGAAAAATTATAAATTGCCATGCCCCCAATGTTCCCTGCATTTAATTCTCTGAAAGTAGAGCAACAAAGAAATAATCAACGTACCTCATTGTGGTTTGCTTGTCGGGGCAGAAATAAAAGAGAAATTCTTTGGTACCCAAAGTCAGTACTGTCTGCACTGATGCTGTTTTCACAATTTGTGACAATGTTTCTACTTCACCTCCCATTTTCACTGACTTGGCAATGGGGGCTTCGATGTACCATGCCTCTTTGAAGGGGGTTCTCTTCTCCCAAACTGGATTATGTTCTCCCATCTTCTTGAAATCGACGGCAACTGTCCAATCCAGGTAATTGCTGCGGCCTGCAGTTGTTCTGACGAAGAGATCACCATATGAAGAATGGTAGGTTATGTTGGCGAAATGATTTCCAAGAAATTTGCCCTGTTTTGAAAGAAGAAGAACCATCATTCTGGGAACGGTGTGGCTCAGTCTCTTCTGACTTTTCTGATTATTTTCTCAGAAATAGAAGTGAACATTTGCCCCCATATTCCTTTAATTTTGCTTGTGCACCCAAGTCTTAGAAACAATACCCTGGGTACCAGACTCTCAAAAAAACGAGATTATTTTTAGAGTCTGGTACTCAGGGTATAGAAGCAACAACTTCAACTAAAAGTTGTCTTTTGCATATAATTTCAATCAGTGATGATGTCGCTGAGTTTTCATCTTGAATTTCAGACCTTCAAGTATGGGAGACATAAACTTACTTTTGCGAAATTTGATGCGATGATCTTCTGGCATTCGAAATCGGTACAAATGTCAATCTGCGCCATAAGTCCGAGATTAGGCTTCCACCCCTGAGGGATATTGACTTGTGCCGTGGCAGAATAATTGTCATATTGTGTTGGTTTGCAAATTGTCACCCCATATGTCCTGGATTCATCTGCATTCATCCTCTCTGGCTGCTTTGTGACAAAAAGTGTCGGGAGAAAAGATGGCACTACAGCATCAGTTGTGTGTATGATGACCAAAGAGGCTAAAAGAATAACAATGGGCGTCCATTAATCTTAAAAGACCCAAGGTCAGAGAAAGCAATGCACGATACTATTGCCGGTCCCAAAACGTATACCCTTGAAGACGGAAGATTCGTGTACACTATGAGAGAACCCCTCCGATGAGGGGGAATTGCGTAAAAGTTTAACTAAAATAAAGATTGTGCAATACGATCAATCCATTCAAAGACTTCTGCAAAGAGTTCAAAGGTTCTCTCAAAGTTGTGTTTGGTTGCCGCATAATGGTCTCTTCAAATTATATTTATGTCTTTTTCTAACCTTGTATTTACGAGTGACTCTCAATTTCTTCCTAAATGAATATGAAGCATCCACCCTCTTCCATAAGACTATTAATCTCTTTAATTTCAAATACCAATAATATGATATCGTATAAACTAAGATAGCTTTAAAACTCAAAAAGTCTTCTAAACTAAGATAGCAATCGAACCTCACTTACCCACAATGAGTCTGAGAAATGACATCTCAATTTTCTAACGTATCGTAGGTTCCTTGAAGTAGGACTGGTGTCTTTAGTTGAACTCTTGTCTCACTGCTTCTTCAACTCGTCGTCAGAACCTGCTTGCCAGTTGGATAAAGAGTGCACTGCCCATGAAACTTTTATAGACGCTCTATTATTGCCACTCCCATTTGATTGACATTTCCAGATCAGCAGATTCTTCGATCATATGAAACAGGGGCGGATCCAGACCGGTTTCACCGGTTTCCGTGCATCGGTCAAGTTTCCAAACCAAAGATAGATTTGCATTTTTTACCAAACTTTGCAGAAAAATAAAAGCAGCTTAAGCCAGCCTATTTTCAATCTGCAAACTATTATCAAGTCAAAGGGTGATATGTCTGTCAAATCTTTCAAAGGGTGACGAGACATGAAATTCATGACATCGGACACTTCCACAGAAATCCCTCTTGAAACAATCAGCGATGTTGCGATGGCTTTGTTTATTTTGCTGTATTTGCTATGGTCCTCTCGGTGGTCTTATGTCATTCGAAACTTGAGTCCTCAATTCCAACTTACGCAACAGATTTTCACATGTGATTCCCTTTGAATGGCCGTGACGTTTCCGAATTGTTTTTTATCAACTCTTTGTAATCTTATCAACCAATAAGGGCTGAGTGAACCTGTCGAGTGACTTCCGTGAACCGGTCAGCAATTGTTTAAAATCAGTGAACCTGTGTCGATTAGGAAGTAAACCGTTCTCGAAGGAAGTAAAAAATGTGCAATCATGCTTTCAAAGGAAGTTGATTTTTATCGAAACAGCAATGGCTGATTCAGAAAAGGAAGATCTCTATCGATTTCACGGTGCTATTGAAGAGAAGAAGAGAAGAGTGAAGGAGAGATACAGTGCAAAAAATAAAAACATGAGTGCATTTTTTTAGGGAGTATTGAAGTTGAAGGAGGGGGTGGAGAATTCAAGAGCCTGCGAGGTGACGAACATGCAGGTTTCTTGCACTTATTTTGACAATCAAAAGTTTCTACTAACTTTTGTAATTTTTTTGCATCAGCATGTTAATTTCGCCTTGAAAACGTTTTAGTTGATGCTCAACTGGATGGCCATTCATTTTGTAAAAGGGCGTTGCCCATGTTTTCCGAGAGTCTAGAGGGCGTGGTCACAAAAAATTTTCCTGGGGGCTTCGCCCCCAGANTTATAGACGCTCTCCCATTTGATTGACATTTCTAGATCAGCAGATTCTTAGCCTGCGTGCAGCCTCAACACTCCTGGCTGAGGAGTGTTGAGGCTGCACGCAGGCTACTACTCTTTGGCTGAGGAGTGTTGAGGCTGCACGCAGGCTACAGATTCTTGGATCATATCAAAAATAACCGAAACCAATCCAATTCAATGTTCTGTTTTCCGAAAAAAAATTGAGTCCAATTTTTGAATTTCATGTTTTTTTAGTTGATGGAACAAAGGCACCTTGAATTTACTGGAATCTTGAAAGAATGATGCTTTTCTTTATTGGCTGTTCCTGTGAATATTGTTCATAATCACCACCCCCCCCCCGCCCCCCATATTGTAGATGATTGACATAAAGACTTCCAGAGGTATAGCGTAGAGAATGCTGAAAATTTGGCATCATTGACACCTATGAGGCTCTGATAGTGGTTTTAGGAGCAAGGAAGCACGACGATAAAAAAAATGCGAGAACCAGGGAGTAGGGAGCACACAGATCTTTAGGGAAGATGAAAAGCTGGGAAATCCAATCCAATTTTGAAGGGAGCATGCTGCTTTTTCATAGGGGAGCAAGGGGGCAATGACCCCTTATCAGAGCCTCACCCCCTTTCAATAGCCTTGGCCCTTGCTTTGATGTGGTAGCAGCTGAATTATGCAATGAAAGAGGAAGCGGAATTCCTGGAACCAAATCTTTCTTGCTCTTCTAAAAACTACCAACGACGTATGACAGTGCATGTCAACAAATAACGACTGAAGTAATACACGACCTTTGACGTTTAAATATTCATAGGTCTCTTATCAGTCATTTCTCAGATACAGGAATCTATGTGACATGTTATTCAAATTTCCTTCTCGTGATTTTTTCTCGTATTTTGATTCTAGGAATCTTTTTTGTTATTGTTTTACCTTATCTTGGTCCTTGTAACAAGAACCATTGTTTCCATGAGAAAAAGATTAGATATAGTACTGTATGGAATTACCCATTTACTTTTAAAGAAACTGATTCATTAGAAATTTTATTAGAAACAACTCGGACACTTTTAAAACTAAGTCAAGCAAGACTGTTTTAAAACACTTCCAAATCGTTGACACTTCGCAAAAACCATTCCTGCAATGTGCTGTGTTCTCGCATGTTCTATGTTCTGTCTGCAGGAATGATAGAAAATTTGCATAGTCTTTCTTCCTAATTTTTTAATTATTTTTGAATTTGGTTGAATCCCATCCCCTTTTCTTTCCACAACCTCCTTTCTACTTGTTCTAACAAGTTCACTGTTGCTTCATTTCATGAATGTAATATCAGACGAAGTAATGTCAAGTGCACGAGGTCGAAAGTTTGCATTAGTTATCAGACGGGTCATTTGACATCAAAATCTCGAAAGACCTAGGACAAAAGTATTAAGACAACCGTTGATATGTTAAATAAATACACTTTTATTGAATAAGCATTCGGTAGGCACTAGACTATTTCTATGAATTAAAGATTCCTTAGACACAAGTTTAATTCCTTCTAGTTCCAGGCCCCTATCAAAGGTCCGCTTCCGATGGAATGAAGTGGCTATTATGGCCGTAGACATAGACCCTGCCACAGACCAAAGTTTATGCCCGTTTCAGCATCACTCATTATTAATTAGCAGTGCTATGGTAGTGTTGTGGTTCTATAGGCCAAATAGGCTCTCTGAAATTAAATGTGACCAAAAAACTCGTAGGGGAGAGTGGGGCTATCGTTGTCACAGGGGTAAATTGTCAGAGTCTCTTAGTTAATCAATTGCTTTCATTGTTTTAAATTTTGCTGATATATTTGAAAAAAGTTCATCCCATAGCCCCACTCTCCTCTGTACCAAGAGTAAACCAATCTGTGGCAATATAATGCAAAGTGGTATAAATTAGAAATACATAGCATAAATTATTACTTAAAGGGGCAGCTCCATTTAAAAGAAGGTCTGCACATGTGTGGAAATGAAACGACAGGCTGTAGAATTCGTTTTGCCTCAACTTACTATCTTATAAGAATTTATTGCTAAAACTTTATTAGGGAGTGAAGAGTAGAAAGCTCATTCATTTGATCAGTACGAAAGGTCAGTATTGCTTACGACCATGCGGGCGTATTTTCCTTCGTTTCTTGCACGAGGATTGCATTCAAGGTTTGACCCCTATTTGAAATAATGCCGGGTTAGGTTAGCTGCTGTCGTTCATTTCACGATTGCTTCATAGTTCACCTAGATTTGTTCCAAGTCTATTTGGTGTTTATTACATCACATGCCTCCAGAAACGTGGCAGTTGTTGTTCCTATAGCAGTTTTATCCCCCCTGTGTCCCTGTGCCCGTGAAATTTCTTGTTGACATTTGCATGACACAGGGATACAAGGAAAACCTGGCACAGGGACACGAGGAGAAACAAAAGTGCTATAATTAATAAACTTTATTTATGCCTATGCGAAAGAAATACGAGGCAAGGTGGAGTTTGCTCATTTTAAAATGTGAATTAGGCACGAAAGAGACTTACAGCAAGTCTATAGTCTATCCTATGAGTACGGAATCTAGTAACGGCTCAGTGCCTCCAGTCCTTTGCTTCGACATCAACAAGCCCATTCTTTTGTAGCTTTTCTCTTCTTGCTCATTTACTTATTCCTGTTCGTGACATGATTCTTTGGCATCATTTTCGTCAGTAGCCAGAGTGTTTTCCTCCACTTCCAAATTTTGCATGGTAGTAATGAGGGATGGGAGCTGCCTGTAGGCCTAAACATAATTGAGAATAAATGTAACCATAATTGTGGTAAAGCCCTACTAACGTTTGCTTGATAACGTTGAATAATCGATCATTTTCAGCACGACCTCGAAGAGATGAAAAATTACATTTCATACTTTACAAATTTTGGGAGAATCCATACTTTTTTGCTCTTACCAAAATATTTCACGGGTTCCCTACGGAAACTTTTCGCCCAATTTTTTGAGAGGATAAACATGCTATATCTCACAATTCATATGTTTTGGCAAAGCTGTGCTCTAAAATCTTAAAGGATGAAGTTCCTCAAGTCTATTCCATGTAACACAGAAAGCGAGAGGCTGCTTGAAGGGCCACTCCACAGGCGTAAGAAAACATCCAAGTCACATGGTGAATTGTCATCTAATCTTTCTGCTTTTTGAAGAGCCCTTTCGACTTTAAACAAGTCCAGACAGAGTCGCTACCGAAAAATTTTCTGTGGGTCAATGTAGAATCAATCTACAAGCATTGGGAAATTTTATTTGAGCTTTATTTATTAGCTGCAATATTTCAAATGAAACTGAGCTGGCTTGGTATACACAGGACACTGTTGTGGTGTTGTTGATCTTTTTCTGCTGACATATGCGGTATGATTTAAAGGAATAACTGAAATTGAAACTGAGTACTGTACCATGGGTCAATTGAATCGATATAGCTATTCTGAAGTTTTATTTGTCATCTGCAATATTTCAAATGAAATTCAAGATAGAAAGAACACTGTTGCAATGTTACTGATCTATCTCATGTTGTTATATAGGATTTAGAGGAACAACTAAAACTGATAAGTACTATATTCTCATTCCTCAATGTACTAACTTTCCTCTTTGTTACTGTCATCATGTGACCCATGCATGTACACTCCTACATCAGGGGTTGCGGCTGAAAATCAGAAAAATATAAGATATGGTAGCATTGACATGCAAGATAAAATATTCATAAATTTCTGTGTTAAATAAACTAAAATGCCAAGATTGAAAGCACTAAACGTATCGGGCATAACCCTTCATCAGTAGACCTTTGTGAAACAATTCTCTGCAATTCTTTGTCTGCTATTCTCTTCTCTACTGATGAAGGGTTATGCTCGATACGTTTAGTGCTTTCAATCTTGGCATTTTAGTTTATTTAACACATAATTTTGTGTATATTTGCTGAAACTATTGCCACACGTCGCTCACAACATATTATTACATAAGATAAAATATTGATATAGATTTACCATGCAAACTCTTTCTCGATTCGTTGGTAATTAAGAGCATAGACAAAAATTTGAAACTGAACGAAACAGAGATCGATTTTAAGATAGCTGGAAGGCAAAACTTCCTGCAAAACAATAGGCAGCTCTGAAAAAGTCTGGTTTTTTCTCAGCAAGATATACTGTATGGCTACAATGGCTGGAGCAATCACATTACTTGCTTACTTTCTGTTTTGTATTCGTAATGTGTTGTAGGTTAATTACCTGCTACGCAGAGGAAAAAAGTGCAACAGCACATCACGAGAAAAACGGCTGCAATTCTTGTCTGCATCTCTAGTTGCTCCACTAAAACAATATTTTCGTACTCTTGTACTTCTGATAGATACTCTTTCTGCGTTGGTTTTATTTGTGGAAAATCTTCATTTGCTTTGCTGAATGAGAAAGATCAGTCTGGAATGAATTGAACTGGTGGCCACATTAACTGTACAAGTCACACATCAGCCATTTTAAATCTGCAACTATCGTCGTGCATTTTAAATTACTTGTCTGAATTTTATAATCTGAATGTCTGAATCTTACTATCTAAGAGACACGTAATTTTATGCAGACGATAAATGCATCAGGAAGAACTTCCAGTTTTGTACGACGAGAAATTTTCAACGATCCACCAATTTATTCGTCTGATTCGACCGTCATCAACGACGGTAAAATGTTAAAAAATCACAATTACTAGTCGACGTAAAACGAGATGATGTCTTTAGTTAAAATTGTGAAATATGAATCTCAAAAAGGTTAACTGTCATCTTTTTTAAAACGCGCCCAGGGTTGAACTTTTTCCTTTTGATTTGTTTATCATTTGGATAAACGTTTATCATTTCATGCATATATTGCCTGAAAAAGTTTCAACCGCATTTTCAACTCAAAGGCCTTTTTATACAAAGTGATTTTCCTCAATTTGAGTACATATTTCAAAATTGTTCTGATTCTAAATGCAGGTAAAAATTTAGAACAATTGATCTTTGCGGTGCGGCAACGTACAATATGTAATCTATCGATGCATCACCAATACATTTTTTGCTTTATTTTATTTTACATCCTTTACCAATCTTCACCAATGGATCAAAGTTTTATTTAAAAGAACACCAACAAACACAATTTAAGATGGAAAACAAGAAAAACCCAGCAGACTCGATAGATCTCAACGATGGAATGGCGACGATAATGGTAATGCTGAAGAGACAAGAAGCAAAAATGGATGACCTAGCAGCCAAACTCGAAAATAACTACGACCACGTTCTTGGCAAGCTACAGACCCTAGAGGACCGTTTTGGAAATTATGAGGCTTCCGCAAATTTTATCAGCCAGAAATATGAAGACCAGAAAAATTTTTCAGAGAACTTGTTGAAAAAGCAAACGATGTTATGCAAAGAAAACGTTGACCTCAAAACTGAAATCAATAACATGAAAACAGAGCTAAAGANCAAAAATCCCTAGTCCTAGCAGTTGTATGTATGTAGGCCTAAACTTTATTTACATTTAGGCCCACACACGACATTTTGGGCAGCACATTTTGGTTTGGAATGAGCGAAAGAGCAGCACAAGCCAACCCGAAGAAGTTACGAACATAACAGGAAAATGAGTCGAAAGAAGATTGTATTTATCATTGATATTAAACCAGCAGTATCAGAGAGTTCTGAATTTAATCATGAAGACAACTGGAGACAAATACGATTCAGTGTCTTGAGACTGCTAACTTATTTTGGGGGGAAACACAAATCAAGTGGTGGGAAGGTTGGAACTGGGCCGCTTTGGGGATTTAAATTTTATAAATCGTCAGGAGGACATCTTGAATATGGAAACCATCATTTCTTTGATCTCAAACTCAAAGATTTTGAAAGTTTTGAAGAGGAGTTTAAGGAACGAGTAGATCAAACAAGCTATGAACAGTCACTAACGTCATCAGATATTTCCAGCCAACTTTCATGTGCTCTTGCTGAAGTAGTTGCAGGCTTTCAATGGGAAAGACCAGATTTTTATTCTCCAATAAAAGCAAAGAGGAAAGATCCAAACAGAAAACAGGAAGATATTAGAAATAATACAATGAACAATTTTGTGTTCCTTTTTACACCATGCCCCGGTTGTTGTGGTGATGTTGGATACTTCTCCCAAAAGACAAATGCGACTTCCTCTAGCTGTCTTAAAAGTTTGTTGATGAAAGAAGAACTTTACAGAAAGATTGTTTTTGAAAGCAAAGTTTCTTTGCATTGGATTGATACAGGACAAAATCAAAGGCAGGCAAGTATTTTAGACCAATAGAAGATCCTGGGTGCATTCTGCAATGAATGCATACAATAGTTTTTGGCACTTGCCATGACAAATGATAGAAAGCAATATATTTTTGTCAGTTCACGCTGATAATCTTTGATGTACTAGGCCTGGAATTGGTTGTGGTGCAGTGGTGTAATCCTCTGACTTTGCAGCCAGAACAGTCAGGCGGACACGGTTTGATCCCAGGTAGAGCCCCACCATTTGAGCGTCATGACAGGGGTCGCGGACTCGATTATGTCTTCTCTACTTCTGCGACCCCAGCACTTGGCGCTAAAAAACGCAGCTTCACCTTCACCTAAAGCCTGGTATAGAATAAATATTTTGATATATTAATAGATGCCCGACTGGAATTTTTATTGCAAACCAAAGCCCCATTTTGCTCAATTCACTGGAACCTTTGATTCTAAAGGAGAGAAATTCATACTTACAGAAGAAAATAGCTATCCAGACTGCTTGTTATTTTGACATATGATGTAAAGATGTACCAATTCAATGATTTGCTATTTGTTAAATTTTTTGCTGTTTTATTGTTCAATTATCTGATTTCAGTTTTTTTTCATTTTAGGCACAAGAACACTTTCACAAAACTTTATCAGAAACAATGAAATTCTTCTCTGGTTCTTTAGTTCATCTGAACAATTTATCATATTGGTGGGTTCAAAATGAAAATGAATCAACCGCAATTACCAAGTCTTGTCAACCTGCACCATTTACAACATTTATTGACTCCATTCTTTCAAATTCATCAAACAATAACAGAAGAGATAAAGATACAAAACTATCAATTGATGTTTACAAATTAACCCTATCTTTGAAAGGTATGCTCTAATTAATGTCACCTATCCAAACCCTACAATATGGATCATTGTATTAAATAGGCCTTTTACTTTACCAAATTTGAGGTTTGGAACGAGCTGTGGTTCAAATCTTCATTATTCAAATTCTAAACAATTGGGATCAAATTTAGGTTTCCACCATTTTCTAGAAAGAATCAATCATTCAAACTTTGTTTTCTGCTTGGTAAAATGGTTTATTGTTTATGGACTGTACAGTATATAGTAGGTTTTTAAAGACATATTGAAAAGAATTACACAGAGAACCAGAAAATATAGAGAAAATTAAACATTAAACTTTTTGAAATTTTAACAAGTGATTTTTATCTCGATTGCTACATCATTGAGAAACTTGTTCTCCTTTGTATTGTAGGTTCATTTCAAACTTCTGAATCTAATTCATCCTCACTTTCCATTCCAATAATTCTGAGAAATGCAACAATAAGAGATGTCTCAAGAAGAAAGGTTCCTCAAAATCATGTCACTGCTGCCAACAGAGTACCTCAAACTGCTCGTGCTGAGGAGGTTCAAGCCACAGAATCAGATCAACAAGAAAAGGAACTCCAATGTGATAATGAGCAAGGAAATATTACAATCATCAAAAGTGTTTTCAAAAGTAGTGCTGCACTGTATCTTCTGCAAGATATCCAAGAATCATTTTACTGCTCTTGTGACCAAATGAATTCAGGTAACTGCAAGAAAATCAATTTTATCTTTTGTGACAAAAGGTATCTTATATTTCTAAAATGGTTACTTACTTCACATATTTTTGATCAAATCAAAAAATCCTACTCAACTTCCCAACTTAATGTTAGTGTTTTATTGCTTTGCAATGTGGCAGATATTAGGGGAGACTAATAAGCAATTTATTTATATTTGGCAAATATTATCTTGAAAGAAAATCGACAAAAAACAATATTAAAGACATGATTACTTTGCATGCTTGGTTGATTGCTACTAAACACTCCCCTATATTTGGCATTTTTTGAAGGAGAGTTTTAGAGAACGTTGTATCTTTGGCATATGATGAAAATGTGTAGTCTTGTACTGTATATAACATTTTCAGGGCTACTTTTCTGTTTGAACCAAATATTCAGTTGCGTTGTTTTCATTATATAATTTGTTTTAGATCCAAAGTCTATTCGTCTTCTGGCCTACCAACAGTTGCTAAAAATACTCAAAGCAAAGAAATTAATTTTGGTAAGTATTTTCACATTAAAAAATATCTAGCATCACATATCAGAAAATTTCTGTTTCATTGTCAAAGTTTTATGTTGGATGCTTCTTTTGTCTAGCCCAAAAAATCAATCCGGTTATGAAGTAAATAAGATGGGAAGAGTGACTGTAAATTTTCTCTCTCAATATTTTATCATTTCACATGGACATTTTTGGAACCANTATTTTGATTCATTTGACTGTAGAATAATTTAATGCTTTTTATCAATCTCTTAGGTTCTCCAGTTAAACCACCCAGAAGATGGACATCAAGTGAACGCATGTTTACAACCTTGGACAAATATGTCAGCCATAATAACAATTATCTCAGACATTGCTCCTCTGACATCTTTTGGCAAAGAAGGTTCAGCTGATTTGTCTGCAAAACATCAAACGGCATTGATTGAGAAGCTTGTTGATAATATTCACAAGAAACTTGTTTTAACAAAATTAGCAAAGAAGGATTCAAATAGAGGTAATGAGCACATCTTTGATTTTCTATGTATAAGACTTATCATATGTAGCTTTGTTGATTTTAGAGCTTAAATCTCGACAGGAAGGGCTATGTTAAAATAGAGCCATGCAGTTCTCAAATTTTCAGAAGAAAGAAACTATTTTGTCATTTACAGCGAGGCATTTGATACCTCTGCAACACCTATTTTTTCAAGCATCTTCCTTCCCAGGGGGGGTACTCCCGAACTTTCAATACGGGAGCGTCCTGTCAATATTTCGGGTTTGAAATCTTACATCAAATCAATATTTGGGGTCCATGAATCTGAAAAGGGAGAATCATGCAATTCGGCGCAATTCATTACAGTGACCCATCAAATCATTTGTACGCCCCTTACTTTAGTGTTCATCTGTTAATATGTAGTGCAATAAATAAAAACATTTGGGGTCTCAGGGATCCAGAACCAGAAATAAATAACGATATTTGGGGTCCCCAAAATATTATACTAAATATTTAGGGGTCATTATTGAAATAATGTCATGGTATTGAAAGTTAGGGAGTAACCCCCCTGGGTCTTCCTTGGCTCCGTTGAAACATTAGGACCTCTATTGAAATCACACATAGAGCTGAAAAAGGTTCAGTCGAGAAACTGTGTGCAAAAGTCTTTGATAATGATTATTACGACAATTTTATGCTGTGAGAAGAACAGAAACAGATTTCGTGAGATTCATTATTGTCTTTTTGAGTATAAATTTATATTTATGTATCTCTTCATATTTTCTCAAATTTTATTCTTCGTTTCTGGCTATTTCATGCAAATTCTTTCCATAGATGCAGCGGAAGAAATGAGTAAAGGTGGAGAAGGCCTATCTACATCCTCTTTCATGCAGTCCCTTGATTATTGGTTTTACGATCTTCCATCCCACTCTGTCAATCCATCCATACATGAAAATATTCAAAGGTTTGCCATAATTTCAAATTTATCGGTTTTGTAATAACAACATAACATGGATAAAACGAAACATGACAATTATAATTTTCATTTCGATCTAACGACGTTTCAAGATAAATCAAAAAGAATAATTATAAAGATACTTCTGCCAGATTTGCCTTGTTAACTGGAATCTCATTAGATTAAAATGAAAAAATTATCGTCGCATTTCTTGTTCTGCGGTTTTTAGTGAGACTTCCTTGAATCTTCCTATCTTGCGAAAGGTGTCAACAAATTTATATTAGCATTTTAAAACATTGTGGATATTTTCTCACGTTTTGGATCGTATTGGATAGCCTTAAGTTCTGATGTTAGGTAGCCCCGTCAGTCCTTATGGACTGACGGGGCTACCGTGCCTAAAAAAGTAAAAATAGAAATAGAATGTTGTTGTTTTTTAGGGAAATATATACCCTTGAAATGTTATAGTTGCCATAACTCTATCAAATTCAATACGTAGAATGTTTTCCTTTCAGAATCAAAGGAACTGAAGCAGAAACTGCCCAAAGAGCAAATCAACGTTCTTCCGCCCTGTTTGGAAAACTCAAGAAACATTACGAACAGCAACGCAATGCTGACAAAGCAGAGAAAACAGAGACAGAAGAGAATAAAGCTATCAAGCCAAAACGACCTGTGATTGCAAGTCCTAAGATAAAATCTCTTGCTGCAACACGCTCAGAGAAATTGCTTGTGAAATCGAAGGCATTTAAGAAGAAGAGAAAATCAGAAGAAGAATTGAAGGAGAAAGAAAAACAGAAACTTATCGAAGAAGCTGATCGAAAATGGAAAGAAAGTAATGGAGTAAACATTGAAGAAGAAGGAAGCGTTGTTGACGATTTTGATATCTCAAAGGAATGTCAAGGTATGCGAATTTTGAATTGCTAATGTAGAGCAGCAAACCCAGAATCAATCACCACGTAAAAATGAGACGTTTACGATTTGTTGATGATTTGAAATAAAGCCAGTTTTACTGAACTTAAAAAACCAATTTGATGCGGCCATTTGCTCAAGATTTTGATTAGGAACAGGCAGCAAAAAATAATCAGATCACACCAGGAAAAAGAAACAAAGTTATGGTTGTATAATTAGGTGAAATCAGCAAGGATTTTGCTGCCTGTCAATTTCTGTTCTGCTTTAAAATTATGTGATACAAAACGTTCTACGAAGTCATCTTTACTGTCAGAGAAAATGGTTTAGAATTGCATGGAAGGAATCTACACGTTTAGAATTTACCCTGATCTACAAATTGCTTAGATGTTGTGTTTTTTAGGTTTTAAATCTCTTTTCTTTGCTTCCAAACTTAATTTGAATATTTTCTTGTTATTTAGATCTCCCTTCAATGAAGAGCGAAGATTTCGCTGAATATATCAAGACTGAATTAACGGATGTACTACATAAGGTAAATTTTGTCCTGTCATTGTTGAAAATCATGTTGATCAATCAGGTTTCGTAAAAGCTCTATTGAGTCCCCCGGGGGCTTATTTAATTTCAGAGACTCCAGAGGGGGGCTTAAAAGAGATGAGATTATTAGAGAGGAGGGCTTCTCCACAAAGTTAAATGACAAGTCTATAAATGATTGCTTTTTAGGTCTTTTACCTCATATTTTGCAGAATCAGCATACGATTTTGTGAAAGGAGGGGCTTATTAGAGAGAGGAGGGGCTTGTTACAAGAGGGGAGGGGCTTATTAGAGAGGGGTGCTAAATAGAGCTTTTACGGCAATTCTATAGTTGATATCAAAGTTCTAGTTTCTTGATGTTCCTTCGTTTCTAAATGCCAGTCCATTTTGGTTATTTTTAACTTTAGTGAACATGAATAATCTTTTTCAGGATTTGGATTCATGTGCACCAGTAGCCAGGAGGTTGTCAAAGGACTTGGTAATTTACTTGCATAAGATGAACCAAGGTAAAGAAGTGGAAGAGGTAAGATTGTCTCTTAAGTTTTTCGTTTCCATTAAAACGAAGTATCTTCAGATGTTATTTTGGTCCTGCAGTAATTTTGAAAGTTTGGATCGTTTGTTATTGATGCTTTTGACATCACATGTTAACTGCAATTGATCGCTTGATTGATTGATTGATCGATTGGTTAGTTGATTAATTAGTTCATTTGTTGATATAAAGCTACGATGATTTATTCTGTTCTTGCAAAATGTTGGTTTTGCTTTTCACTAATGCCTCCAATAGGCAAATTTCGTATTTTTTATTTTCTTGCATGGGAAATCCTATGTCATATTGATCCACTATTAATTTGATTCCTGCTGTAACAGAAGCTATTATTTGCTTGCCTGTTACTACTTCCTAGTTTTACCTTCCAAAATTGCAATCTTTAGTCAAAGTATTCGATCAAATTAATGATCAGACCTTTGTCACAGCAATCTTCTGTACAGAACTTGGTACTCTTTTGAAATACATGTGATTGTTTTTGTTTTGTAGATTGTCAGCCCAGATGGGTTCTTAGAAGAGATTTTTGAGGAAATTACATCACAGTGCAACAATGAACAAAAATCAAGCAAGGTTTCGAGGTTTGCAATTTTTTCGTAATTCTTATAAACAAGGTTTGAATGCTGTAATAAAACCATGCTTTTGTTCTGATCATACAATACTTTTTAATGTTTCAATTTAGGAAAGTTCTGTGGCCGAAGAACATTGCCCCATATTTCTTTTTGAGGAAGGAAGGTTGAGGATAGAAATGCGTAGGCCACTTCCTTTTTTTCTGTAATACTTTATCTCTGTGATACTTAATGTTTATTCCTTCTTTGTGCTTCATGATTCTTCTCAAGGAGCTTAAATTTGAATTTTATAGAATCGAAATTAGCAGAATCAATTCAGCGACTGTGAGCTGAACCTTTAAACAATGAGTGGGCGTAAATTTATTTTTCAATTACGCAGGCATCTATTGCATGTGCTGATGGAACTTGAAATCGCTGCGTTATTGGCAGTGAAGGATTCCAAGAAATCTGACAAACCAGAAAACTCTGATCAAGGCGGTCATCAAAATATTAAAAAATTGGAAGATGCTGAAAAACCTCCTCAATTGGAAAATGCTATCAACTCTGCGAAATCTGATCAAGAGACTGACCCTGGCAAGTCTGATCAAGATGAAGATAAATCTGGTTCTGACTCGGAAAAATCTGGTTCAGAGTCTGAAAAATCAAATCCTGAGCTGGAGAAACTGAAGGCGATTGCCGAAAAGGTATGGAGTTTTTTCTTTTGTTATCTGAAAAGAAAGTAGTACATCATACTATAATGACTTACTAGGGGGCTCTAAAGGGTTAAAGTGGGATTAGGGATCTGCCTAAAATGACACTCTGGGAATGAGATATGTTTTACATTCCATTAAACAATTTGCAAGACAAATTACTAATTACGCTTCCTTCAAAATACTTTACAAACACTACAAGGACGATACCACGAGGAGCAATATACTATGACTACCCCGTGGCCAAGAATGGGATTTTTTGTGCTGGGACGGGGAATTTGATGAACTGCGACTGGGTGTACGAATGAGAAAAAGAATACAATGGGAATGGGTCTGATAACGGAATGTATATCTGCGAAAATGTGGCTTGGTTTTCCGTAAAATATGACCGGGTAAATGAGGTTGAGGATCCCCCCTTCAAGATCCCTTCACTAGTTCAACATCTGCCTTTGGGAATATACCGTTAATTGTTCGTTTCATCATCTGATACACGGATTGATTTTCACTAACAATTTACTTGTACACACCCAAAAGATATGATTGAGAATTATTGAAATGTTTGGTTTCTTTTCTTGTAGATCGTCCGGCAACTTCGGCCTGTCATGTTCCTCGAAAACCCTGTATTCCTAGCAAAGTATCTGAACACCACAATACTTCCAAGGTAAATGATCTAACTTGGTTTTTACTTTCACTAGTCTTAGTTCTCAATTGCTTTCACCTTGTTATTGCTTCTGCATTGGGAAAAGGAGTATTATTTGCAGAAGGATTCTACTTGATTTACAGAGAACTATTTTGGGCTGTCCCTGGACTGGAGGTTTCTGGATACACCATTGATTGAGCTTTTATTACAAGAGTTTGTAAAATCGTTGCTTTTTACGGTACTAGTATCCCAAAAGTGGTAGCAGATTTGATTGTGTTTTGCAATGTATATATTGCTTAGAGTAAATGAACGGAAATATAGCCAGCTAGTCTAAATATAAAACAAGAGAAGGCCACATGCCTCTCATTGTTCTATTGTTCGACCATCTACAGAGAACAATTATTTCCGTTATCATGCAAATAGTCAAATGGTATATTCCAATTTGAAACCTGTTCATTCGCTTTAAATCAACGTGAGATTTAGCATCTTTGAGCATCTCAGTGAATCTAAATTTGTATCGCCGTCAGATTGAATCGCTTATTCATTATAGGTTCAAAACAAGGATCCCCAAAATCCTGCGAGAGGTTTATGACGGGTTAGGCCAAGAAACACCAAATGATATTGTGACGCCATCAAAAAGGAAAAGTAATGGAGATGAATCATTCGAAACGATTATTGATCATGTGGAAACTGATTCAGTTGTTTTCAGTGATTATGGATCAAACAATCCTTCAAATCAAAGGTAGAATTATGTTGAATTTTGTTTTCGACTAAGTTGAATTTGAAGGTTTCCAATGACCAATGAAACCTGGCATGAACAGTAAAAAATGTAAGTTTTGTCAGAAAATGATTGTTTATTTTTGCCTTGATGTACACAACTTCATTTGGGGACCTTAGAAACCGAGACCCATTATTTGCAGATAAGAGGAGATGTTTACACAAGTATGGGGCAACTAAATCTATTTTTGTAAGCAAATTGTAAAGGAAGTTGATTTGGCAACACGATCTAGTAAGATCCAAAATGCAAAGAAACTACGATCTAGTAAGATCCAAAGGTATCAAATGTGCAAATAGATGAAGTCTTGCCACAAACTTTAAGCAGGCTGTCATTCGATAATCTGTTAAAGCTTCACCGTTTATATTTTGGTTTGCCCCTCTCTTCTGAATCTTATCTGATCTTCTGAGTTTTGATTCACTAAAATTTAAAAAACTGATTTTTTTGTAGTGGGGTGAGTTTACGACGGTTTTCAAGCATCAGTGATAATATGGGGAGTAAGCGCCAGATCGTCGTACCCCTTAAAAAGGCGAAGAAATCCTCAAAGAAGAAACTACAAAAAGGTTTTAAAGGTCAGTAAAATTTTACTCTTTGTGTTAATTAGTTTCTTAAAAGCGCGAAAGTATTTTATTACTAGGCAGCATATTGTACCAAGTAGCTAAAAATGTAAGTAATTTGCACTTATTCAGCCATTACCATAATAATNTTTTGACGTGACCCCCTGTTACACGAAAATATGCTGATGTCTGTTTCGTTTTTCAATCTTCTGATTCACTAAAATTTAAAAAACTGATTTTTTTGTAGTGGGGTGAGTTTACGACGGTTTTCAAGCATCAGTGATAATATGGGGAGTAAGCGCCAGATCGTCGTACCCCTTAAAAAGGCGAAGAAATCCTCAAAGAAGAAACTACAAAAAGGTTTTAAAGGTCAGTAAAATTTTACTCTTTGTGTTAATTAGTTTCTTAAAACCGAGAAAGTATTTTATTACTTGGCAGCATATTGTACCAAGTAGCTAAAAATGTAAGTAATTTGCACTTATTCAGCCATTACCATAATAATGATCATCAAAAAACGTCCAGCTGTTTTCTATCGTAGAGGAATCAACTACGTTTTTAATGCAGTTCGATTCAGGTCATTAAAGTTTAAAGAATAATGGAGAGAAGATCTAATCAATTCACAGTAATATTTTAGCTTGTACCACTCGGTCCTTGTTTTCTTGCTACTTCTGTAACTCCTAAAGATTAGTCTACAGGAAAAGCAAAACTTTTTGAGATAGCTTTCACGAATGAGAATTTTTCTCACTGCACTGGTTGAAAATAGTAAACATGCCTGTATTTTTTCATTAATTGATTTGCTATTTTCTTACTTTATTATTCCTATCTTACATTTTGTTCATCATTTTAGCTGAAATCGATATTGAAAACAGCAATGAATTAAGTGACTTAAGTGACAACAAAGGGGGATGGTGTCGAAATTTATTTGAAACCGGGTTAGATAACAATGTGTTACCAGTCAAAGGCAGTAAGAAGAGGAAATTGCAAAGAAGATATTCAGAAATGGGTAAATAGCATCTAGTCTTATTACCTTTTTAAAGAAATGAACACATATGTAAAAGTTGTATTGGCAGCTGTATTGAAAGATTTCATGGTTAGTAGTTATGGCTAGAAATAAAGGATGTAATTACTATCAAAGAATTCTTTGAGAAATTCACCTTCGTAAAATTGTAGTGTAGCAGGAACGATCAATTTTTGGATTTACAAAGCTGATAAAAATCCAGTTGGAGTAATTAAGAAATACAGTCGAGTCTCAATCTCAATCATACTTTTTTCTCGTTTTGCAGCACCAGCAGTTAAAGATACTCCAGCCAGAAAACAAAAGAGACATTTCTTTTGGAAAAGGCAGCACAAAGAAAGGTATGGAGTCTCATGTATAACTGATAATTATCTGAATTAGCTAACTTTCTAGGTCCAGTAATTATTGGATTATTGACCACAATGGAATCGCTACAAACCATATTTTTCAAGTCTTACGCATTTCTCCAGAGAGAGAAACATACAGAGATTATAGGATTGTCAGTGGTACTTTCCAAGCAAGGCAGCCTTATGCACTGAACGCAATTTTTGTTTTCTTATTTTATTGTAAATCTACTACTGTATTAGAATTCTGAATGATGCATCCACCACAAACTTGATCAAGAAACTAAATTGGCTTACAGTTCTTGATATGATAAAAAGCGAGACAGCCACTATTGAGTACAAAGCATTCTCAGGTCTTGCCCCCGGTTATCTTTCAAGCCTATTTAAGAAAAATTCTGCGCGTGATATAAATATGAATTTGTGCAATGCCACTGCCGATGTCCTTGTTCCAAGGATGAACACTTGCAGTGGACAGAAAGCTATATCTTTTCGGGGCGCAAAGACTTGGAATTACTTTATGTATGAAATAACATTGTAACTAGGTAGTTTAGGATTTTATTTTTGTTTAGTTAACAGGGCAAGCTGTAAAGCAGTATTTTATATTGATGCTTTTACCCTGTATAAAGAATTAAAAATGAAATGAAATGAAACGAATTTTCTTTTCGTAGGCGAAAAACAGATGGAATAACAGATGTTACAGTAATCGAAGAATCTCCTTTAAAAGATTGTCATATTGCAGAGTCTCCTGTGAAAAACAGCGGAGGTAAAATTCTGTTTTTGTGTGTTGTAGAATTAAAATTATGTTGAAAGTTTGTCTCACACTTAGGAATCTACGCATGCAATTTATGCTAATTTATTTTACCTGTTTTACATTTGCTTGTTTTATGATATCTTTATGTAAACTTTTGCAAAGATTAGGTGATATTAGATTAGAAGACGAGATACAAAAGACGATTAATGAGAAATTCAGGAAAATATTCAATTCAAGAGAGTCAAAAAGTTATGCTTCGCTTATTGAATCGTGCTATCGTGCAGGTCTAAAATTTCAGTGCAGTACAATTAGGAGGGCCTGTGCTACTCAAAGGGCATATGAAATCGTACAATTAGGAGGGCCTGTGCTACTCAAAGGGCATATGAACTTTGAGCCTGAGCTTTGAGCCTGTTCCTTTTCGTAGCATCGTTCTGTCTGGCTTAATTTGAATGAAGTTGCAGCCATCTTCAGAACATATTTGCTTCAAGTTTAACCGGAGGGTTCTTAAAAGTAGTTGTTCGTACATATGAGTTTTACCGTAATCATCTTGATTTGTTTTGAACGTATTTGAATATTTGAAATTTCCTTGCAGCTTCCAGATTCTTAAGTCGATCGCAATCATTTAATTGCAAGACTTCACCAAGAAGATTTTATGCATTCCAACGAAGCAGCTCCATCTTACAAGCATCGCCGAGGAAGCCATTTGGGAGGAGCTTTTCTTGCCTTACTGAGTCAGACCGAGTCATCAAAACTCCAGAGAAAAATCACACGACTGAAAGATCTTTGAACCAACTTATGAAAATTTCCCGCGACACATCACTGGATAAAACAATAACAAATGATAGTAATGAATCACTTAATGGCGAATCACCGACACTCTTTGCCACGCCCAGAAAAGGCGGTGGTGTATCGCCTAGTCGCACTCCGTTGAAAAGGGAGCCAACATTTCTGGCTGGTGATACCCCTAAAAAGAAGGAAGCCCGGAGCTTGTTGACTCCACGGAAAAGAAACTCGTCTTTAGATTCGAATTCAAGCAAGGATGAATTCACTTCGATCATGGATAGAACACCTCAGAAACGGCGAAGATTTAGCGAAACAAGATCGACAGGATATTCATTTTACGACGACTCATCAGAGACTGCTAGGCCAAAACCAGTCCTTGATTTATTGGATATAGCAAGCCAAAGTTCGAGTGGTGGTTTCGATGTTAGACTATCGAGTAAGCCTGTCTTCTATTCCGAGGATTCGATGGATTGGGTTGCGATGTTTGGCAACGATAAATCAAACCAAGTTAGCCATAATGAGATCGACGAAAGTCCACTACCAACCATGGATTCTGTGCCTAGCTTAAAAGGCTCTGAGAGTGGATCACTCGTCGGAAGTTCGCCAAATATTTTTACGCCAATACGAGAAGGAATGCAGCCATTTTCGTCGCCGTTTTTATCAGCTAGTAGTTTGGAGACGTTGGAAAATGCGCCAATATTATCGCCACGTTTACGAGGATCAAAATCGAAACGGGAATCAACTTGCCGAAAGCGTATCGAAATAACGAATGACGATTGAATGTGAAGCAAGAAACATTTGAATCAATTATCCTTTATTTGTTAGATTCTGATCGACTTAGGCTTATCACAGTATTTCTATTTTCTCTTTGATGTAACCTGAATAAAGTAGAGAAGAATAAAGTATCTTAGATAGATCCTTCGCTAGCTACTTTCAAAATGAGATTAAAATCGTTCTTGAAAGATCAAAGAGGTTGATCTTCTAAACCAACGTTCAGCATATACATATGACTTCTGAGTCCCTTTCTTTTTATAAATGTTTCTTTTCTTATGTTTATGAATTACTTTTTGTGAATAAATCAAAAGCTTTTTTTTGTCTTTCTTTAACGTTTATCTGTTCTAGGGGAATGAAATTTACCAAAAATACGGATTTTCAAACTCGGCTGATTTTTGCGAAAAAGCAAAGCCTATATTTCATAATCAGCTTATTTTGCCGAAAAAGCAAAGCCTATAGCCTTACTTTTTGGCCAAAAAGGAGGATTTTCATAATCGGCTTATTTTGCCGAAAAAGCAAAGCCTATAGCCTTGCATTTTGGCCAAAAATAAGGATTTTCATAATCGGCCTATTTTACCGAAAAAGCAAAGCCTATAGCCTTACTTTTTGGCCAAAAATACGGATTTTCATAATCGGCCGATTTTAGGGAAAAAGCAAAGCCTATAGCCTTACATTTTGGGCAAAAATATGGATTTTCAAAAGCGGCCTATTTTACCGAAAAAGCACAGCCTATAGCATTACTTTTTGGCCAAAAATACGGATTTTCAAAAGCGGCCTATTTTACCGAAAAAGCAAAGCCCATAGAGCCTTACATTTTGGCCAAAAAAAGGATTTTCATAATCGGCCTATTTTACCGAAAAAGCAAAGCCTATAGCCTTACTTTTTGGCCAAAAAGGAGGATTTTCATAATCGGCTTATTTTGCCGAAAAAGCAAAGCCTATAGCCTTACATTTTGGCCAAAAATAAGGATTTTCACAATCGGCCTATTTTACCGAAAAAGCAAAGCCTATAGCCTTACATTTTGGCCAAAAACAAGGCTTCTCGACATCGGCTGATTTTAACGAAAAGCAAAGCCTATAGCCTTACTTTTCGGCCAAAAATACGGATTTTCAAAAGCGGCCTATTTTAGGGAAAAAGCAATGCCTATAGCCTTACTTTTTGGTCAAGAATAGGGATTTTCAAAAATGACTTATTTTAACGAAAAAGGAAAGCCTATAGCCTTACATTTTGGCCAAAAATAAGGATTTTTAAACTCGGGCCAATTTTAGGGAAAAAGGAAAGCCTATAGCCTTACATTTTGGCCAAAAATAAGGATTTTTAAACTCGGGCCAATTTTAGGGAAAAAGCAAAGCCTATAGCCTTACATCTGGCACCTTCACATTAGCCAGTATGGGATATAATAAAACCGTCACTTTTTAGGAAAGGAAGGAAACTGACACGAGATAAATTTTCTGCCATTTCATCATCGCTTCCGTGTATATATTACATCTGAATTTGATAAATATTTACAAGATCTTTTGGCAACAAATAAATAAAAAGTGCAAGTGCAGACATATCTACATCATCACCTTGAAACTCCCTGATTTAGAAAACATATATAACTCATATACAAAATGTTTGATTAAATATCTGTTGGCGTTGAGATGGAGAAGAAAGGTACTACTAACGTCTGTTCGAATTAAGATGTTGTGTGGAGTTTGAATGCAACGCTGCCTAGTTTGGTTTTGACTATTATGTTTGCAAAAATGGTAGCATCTTAGGTCTACCACTGTAGATACTGTTAAATCAGTCTAAAAGGCACTAGATTATATTCTTCGATAGTTGATTTTTTATTTTGATACCTTACTTAATAATGTTGGTGTATTTAAGGTTAAGATATGTACCCTCGAGTTATCATCCCCAAACCAGACACTTTCAGCTCAACGGTTTATCAATTAAGAGACAGAGTCTAAGGGTGTGTTTGATTGGTATCGATTCTGAAAACGGTAGACTTGGTAGACTCGGAATTTGTGTTTGATTGACCCTGAAATTCTGAAAACGGTAGGTTTGGAAGGCCTTCTGAACCTTCTGCTCCAAAAAGGCAGAAGGTTTGGCAGACTCTGGAGAGATTCTTGTTTTCGGTAGCAAACCCTGGTGGTGAATTCGAAACCTACCGTTTCAAGATTTTTGTGTTTGATTGGGAAATATATTTCCGTTTCTGCGAAGTCTACTGTTTTCAGAATTTGGTAGGCTTGGAATTACCAATCAAACACACCCTAAAATACGAATCAATGATCTATGGACAATCTTCAATCGTTGTTGTTTGCNCGTCTGTTCGAAGTAAGATGTTGTGTGAAGTTTGAATGCAACGCTGCCTATGTTGGTTTTGACTATGTTTGCAAAAATGGTAGCATCTTAGGTCTACCACTGTAGATACTGTTAAATCAGTCTAAAAGGCACTAGATTATATTCTTCGATAGTTGATTTTTTACTAATGTTGGTGTATTTAAGGTTAAGATATGTACCCTCGAGTTATCATCCCCAAACCAGACACTTTCAGCTCAACGGTTTATCAATTAAGAGACAGAGTCTAAGGGTGTGTTTGATTGGTATCAATTCTCAAAACGGTAGACTTGGTAGACTCGGAATTTGTGTTTGATTGACCCTGAAATTCTGAAAACGGTAGGTTTGGAAGGCCTTCTGAACCTTCTGCTCCAAAAAGGCAGAAGGTTTGGCAGACTCTGGAGAGATTCTTGTTTTCGGTAGCAAACCCTGGTGGTGAATTCGAAACCTACCGTTTCAAGATTTTTGTGTTTGATTGGGAAATATATTTCCGTTTCTGCGAAGTCTACTGTTTTCAGAGTTTGGTAGGCTTGGAATTACCAATCAAACACACCCTAAAATACGAATCAATGATCTATGGACAATCTTCAATCGTTGTTGTTTGCATTCGTCGCTTAGAAGGAAATGTTTGCTCGATTAAGACCCTACTAGAAATAACTAAAATCCTTTGTAATTGAAATAAACCCAACTTATTCATTAAATGCGCACTTCGCTGAAAATTGTCATCGCTTATTGCCACGCAACATCCAACTTGGAACAGACTGGTAAGGAGAAAGACTGAAACAATTCTCTGAAAGACAAATCAAATGTTTTAAAGGGAATGGGAATAAACAAATTCTTACTTCTCTCATGATGATAAACTAATGATCCCGGACCAGACCTGCCTTGTAGAAAATAAGATTCGAATGTGTCACTTGTGCTGTTAGAATGGTAAATGCAATTGGGTCTTAGTTTTTTGGCATTCGAATAATATCCACTATTTGCCACGATGAAACGTTCTTCCAAGCCTCTTTATGGCAAGGAAAAGGCTTTATACGTTAGACAGGCCTTGCCATGTAGCCATGTAACAACTGAAATCGTAATCAATAGCCAAATTCGTGAACTTGATTTTGTGAACCATTTTCAAATCTCTTTTGGAGTGCCATACCTGGCGTTGTAATCAAAGAGAAGATCCTTTCGTCTGCCTGGAAATATCAATCGCTGAAACTATATGGAAACCTTGTCGAGAAAAGGATTGCATCGACCTTAGACTTAATAATTTGGGGGTATTGTAGAAGATGACATAAATCCCAAATAAATCAATCGTGCCATAAATCTACTTACTCTGATGTATAAAACTATCCAAAAGTCAAAATGATGTAATGTGCGTGTAGTGCAGGTAAAAACAATCTTTCTGAAATGACAAAAACACAAGACAAATAACCTCTGAATGTGTTGCATATAATCATCGTGTTAGAGTTCTGTTGATATGCTGTAATTTGCCAATTCACTTTCGATTTCTTTGTTTATTGGCGTGGAATCTGATTTGGAGGGAGGCCCGACAACCTATGAGAGAAAGCAGAACATTCAGATACAAGAAAAGATACCATGTTTTCAGAATTTCAAATAAAATCTTCAGTTAACCAGGAAATAATTTACAAAATAGCTTTCTAAGAGAGCGGTCATGAATTATAACAGGCCAGGGGTGGAAGCAAATAGGGGTCTGAAACTTTTTAGAGAAATTTGTTGGGGTTTGAAATTTTTAGAGGAATTCATGTTGGGGTCTGAAAATAAAATGCCAAATATTTTAATGTTTTCAACGATTGTTTAAGTCTGTATAGTTTGTCCTTATTTATTTCTCAGGTTTATTTAAGAAAGTTAGACATTTGTTTCTCCTGTCTATTAAGTCCTTTCATTTTTCTTCGGTGCTAACAAGGCATTGTTAATCATTCAAGAGAAGCTTTTACTTTTTGGGGTTTGAATTTTTTTAGCAAAAATTAGATGGGGTCTGAAACTTTACATCACTAGAATGCAGGGGTCTAAAATTTTTTGCANATAACCTCTGAATGTGTTGCGTATAATCATCGTGTTAGAGTTCTGTTGATATGCTGTAATTTGCCAATTCACTTTCGATTTCTTTGTTTATTGGCGTGGAATCTGATTTGGAGGGAGGCCCGACAACCTATGAGAGAAAGCAGAACATTCAGATACAAGAAAAGATACCATGTTTTCAGAATTTCAAATAAAATCTTCAGTTAACCAGGAAATAATTTACAAAATAGCTTTCTAAGAGAGCGGTCATGAATTATAACAGGCCAGGGGTGGAAGCAAATAGGGGTCTGAAAATTTTTAGAGGAATTTATGTTGGGGTCTGAAAATAAAATGCCAAATATTTTAATGTTTTCAACGATTGTTTAAGTCTGTATATTTTGTCCTTATTTATTTCTCAGGTTTATTTAAGAAAGTTAGACATTTGTTTCTCCTGTCTATTAAGTCCTCTCATTTTTCTTCGGTGCTAACAAGGCATTGTTAATCATTCAAGAGAAGCTTTTACTTTTTGGGGTTTGAATTTTTTTAGCAAAAATTAGATGGGGTCTGAAACTTTACATCACTAGAATGCAGGGGTCTAAAATTTTTTGCAAAAATTTGCAAAATGCTTCCACCCCCTTCCCTGTTATCAATAATGACAGCTTCCTAACGAAGTAAAATGATTACGGGATACGCTGAGATCAAAATCTTCAAACTTTATGAGAGCTATTTGTTGTAAGGGCTGGGTAGAGAATGTGACCCTTAAAGAAAACAGCTAGGGGATGGAAAGTAAATGCGGTAAAAATTTGGGGAGACACGAGAACAAATTTAAGAATTACCTGCTCAACAAACTGTCTTGTGCCGTTGTTGTTTGAAGAATCTTCATCCTTGAAATAAAAACAAAATAGTTAACATCTGTTCAAGAGGCTGGTTTGTTAAATGATTAAAAAAAGACCCGTGGAAGGCAACGTAAGAGCATCAATTACGACAGAGTAGAAACCGACTCAAAATACAGAGCGCATACCTTTCTGCGTGGTTGATTGACGACGTTCCTGGAACGAAACGAACAATCATTAGTGCAAATTCGATTTCACTACATATTCGCAGCACAGAATGGTTAGCTAAACTATGTTGACAAAAAGCCAGCTTCAGCCAATCAAATGCACAAGCACAGATACACCACAACGAGTTCTAAACAATGCCCTCTTGGCTGCGTATGGCTGTGTTTGAGATTAGTGTCTCTGAATCGCTAAGTTTCAAGTTGACGATTTATCAGAAATGAATCAATCCGTTAAAAAAGTATCTTACCACCTAAATAGCTGAGCAAAACATCTTCGATTAATAGAGCTCTTATTGGATTTCAGCTGTTATCCTAGCAGTTGCATTTCATACAGAAGAGAACAACACCTACTCACTCCAACACAACATCAACTACCAATCAAGGTTTGCTTAAATCTATCTAAATGTTAAAGATTTTAAAAGAGCCTTTAGATAGAATCTCAACTGCCAAGCTCGCAAAATCCTGGTTTCGCTGTTACCAAATATCAACCTGAAATCTAAACAAATACTTACGTCGGTAAATATTGTTGAACATATCGATTTCTCTCTCCTGGTCTCCCTATGCCATTTTCTTTGGGCGGTTGCCGCGGAGGATGCTGATATTGATGTTGTGTATTATACGGACCAGCCATTTTACCTCGTCCTGCATCAACAGGCATCGGATGATAATAGTTTCTCATAACTGGTCCAGTGTTTACTGGTCGTGGTCCGTGTTCCAGGTATTGATACCCTGCAGTAACAAACTTCATATCTGCTGATACAGGGCGCTGATTAGGCTGTGAGTGATTGCGATAGTATTGATCTGGGCGCTGGTTTTGATTTCGTAATCGAGGGTCAAACTGGTTAGTTGATCGAATCATAGGATTTGATTGATTCATCTGACGAGCATGGTTCATTGGGTGAGGATGGTTGTTTTGATGAGAATGATTCATTTGATGTGGGTGGTGCGGGTGATTCATGCCGTTCATTTGATGAGAATGGTTCATTTGATTGGATTGATCAGAGTGGTTTGATGATGCATTCGACTGATTAAGGTTCGCTGGATGTGATTGACGGGTTGCAGATTTTTCTTCTGGTATTGATGATATCGTGCTGTCCGCTCCGTAGCTGTTCTCTGATTCAGGAGGTGCAGCAGTATCCGGACCCAGTTCGAGCAACACCTGTGAAGTAAACATACAGAATCGAAATGATTCTACCGAATTGAATGTTGCTGGTAATGAGAAAATCTACATTAATTAATCCATTAACTCCAGGTTCCTTGAATGAACTCTGATGTGATTTTACACTCGAGAACTTTACATTCATTTTCATTCATTTTATATTATTTAACCACGGTAGCCCCGTCAGTCCTGTGGAGACTGCTTTGCAGGGGGCCGTGCAAAATTGACTACAAAGTAAAAACCTAATTTACAAATGTTGTTAAATAGCAATAAAAAAACTAAAAATGTTCCATCTGTCATGCAGTACGTCTAGGCCCCGTGTATTCTCTTGACATGTGTTTCTTAAATTTCAAATATAGTAATGACACAGCAAAGTGTCTAAAAATCCTTTGTTGTTTCNGGAATTTGCAGAAATATTATGACCACTTGTGTACAAGCCACTGCAGATACAAAAAAGATCATTGTCAGAATACTTAAGTAAAATCTATTTCTTCTATTTTAGCCCCAAATTATGGTATTTCTTATGCTCAGAAAGCTTCCTGATTGATAAAAAAGATGCAAAATGTCCTTCGGAATCATTTGCCGAACATTTTGTCTGACACAGTGGATCCTCAAACAAAAAGTATAAGTGAAAACTCGCAAAGAGTAGGTTCTTAGCCTTGTTGCCCAACAGCTCTGAAGGTTCAGTAATGCCAGGAAATGACTTGTCTTTAAAGACGAAATGTATATGAAATGTAAACCAGTTACTCTTCTCGGTTTCACATTTGAAAATTTGTTGTCAATGTACATCTGACAGAAAAATCATGGCCTAGGTCTTACTATAAGGAGCCAGAAAAATATTCAATATACGTCTTAGGAAAGGGAAGGAAACAAAGCATGCAAAGTTAACCTATGATTACTGCAATAATTTAAAAATCCTTTCACCTCTTTTTGCTAGATCTTTGCTCCCACGGAGGAGATGTTTCACCACCATCAACTGAGTAAAATGTATGTGTCGTTACGTCTCCATTGGGTTCTGACCTGAAAACAAATTTGAAAGTAACATGAAAACAACTCTTGGTTTTTAAGTATGGCTCATAATTACTTAGAGCTAAGTAGCAACACACACCATGTGACATGACATATCAATAAAAATTTAGAGCTAGCTGCATTGAGAATCAAAATATATATTTCATCCTGTTCAGTGCTGCATGATCAGTTGCAAACCAATACCATGATGACCAGTATTTCTTGAACCGTTGCATGCAGAACTCCAATTTCCTTTTTACTCATACCCCATTAACACTGACACAGTTAAACCAGCTTTATCCAAACCAGGTTAAATTTCAACCAACTATTGATCAGTTAGAACGCAACATTTGCTAACCTGGTTTAGTTTAACTGGTTTACCTGGCACCTGTGAATGGCAGATTACCTTGCTTTTATAACAGGGAGGATATTGGCTTCGTAAAATGAAATAAGGCTTTTGATTCAGCAATTCACAGTGACAATTAATTTGAATAGGAAAGCGGAAACGGCCTTTAAAATGTCGTTCTCACCTTCTCGAATCATTTGGTTTGCTCGTTCTGTTACCAGCTCTATAATGATGGCCAGGGTTTTCTGAAAAAAAGAGAGAATTTTATCAAAGATGAAAAGCTATGCTGGAATTAAAAAAGTATGATATCAGAAACGTTTTCTTGGAAAAGTAAAAATAAAGCAAACAGCTCACCTTCTGCACTTGGTCGTCTGGTATATCGCTTGCTTTGAACTCTGTTCAGAAGGAATTTCAAAAAGATTAGTTTAAGGAGAAATATTTTGATAGTAGAAATGATTATATCAAGCAACAATTTACATGAACCACCTACTCTCCGGTACCAAATAGACATCCACCCCCTTTTATTAAATTTTGAACATTTTCCCACCCCCTACCCTTACTAGCATCCCCCGCTAATAAATTTCATGGACAGTGTGAGCAAACAGTTTCCTAACTTAGGCGAAATCGATTGGAAGCTGCTAGAAATAATACTTTCCTTTTGAAATATTTCCCTCCCCCATTAATGAAGACCCCCCATTAAATATTTACCTCCTCCCACTAATTAAGTTTTCAAATTTTGTCCCACCCCCTAATTATCTAGATCATCCCTTCTAGTTAGTACTGGAGAGTAGATCTTATAGTTAGCACAAATTTGTTAACCAAACCACATCTGGGATGAAGTGAAGAACTTGCCAATAGTTCACCATTACATTTTCATGAACATATTAATATATTTTTGTTTTAATTGTAAGGACCTCGATTATTCGGTTGATTTGAAATTTGTATCTCCTTTACCTTTGACAGTACGGGGCACGTAGAATCCTAGCTATATCTCAAATCCGCATTTACGTATTTCAACCCACATCAGCAAAGCTTTATATATTCTGTGGCTTTGATATTACTGACAAGAGATTAAAGGNTATCGCATTAACCTAGGTTAACCTAAACCAGAGTTCTTGAGGCACTTTGACGATGAATATTCGAGATGACAAGCAGGCTTTATTACAAGAAATTAACAAATTCACAGACATCAGTGAATTAAGTTTAACCACTGTGGACGTAAGAAAATCTTTCAGTCACAATAATCTCCATTTTACACTATTGCTTCACGAGTTACCATAAGGCCTTAAAAAGTAATTTAGCTGTTCCCTTTCTATGCAAATAATTTCCCGAATAAGATGACAAAATGAATGATTTCCTGTTTAACAATGATCTGCAGGAATTTGAGTTCAGGATTCCAGGGAACAGGAATATATTAGATTGCCATTACGCATAGGATGTGAATCAGCATTAACAATAGCAGAAAACAGCTATAAAGTACTAGAAAGCAACAGCGTGGGTTGGCGTCTATCTCCTTGTGGTAACATCATACAGCTACCGAAAGGGCCCTTGAAAATCAATAAAAAAAAATAAAGGTTTAATAGGCCTATTGGTGTTGCTAGACAGTAAACAATAGTTCTGATACTCACTCTCTGCTCTCAGGTCGTTGCTTATGAAAACTATCATGTTGTTGTTGTTGCATCATCATATTTCTATTATTACTGCCATGACCTTGATGACCACGCATATATGCCATATTTGGCTCTGAGCCAGCTCTAGAAATAGATATAAGATTGATATAAACATGTGCTTGTTTACAATTGTTACAATTCTGAGGTACTTTTTTCATAAAAAACATGAAGCAAATACGCAAAAATATAATGACCCAGTCTGTGCAAATCTCTACCACTGAAATATAAGTTTGTCATAAGATAGAGGTGGTTGTTTTCTGAAGACATCAACATGCTATCGCCTCCATTTGCAAGAAAATGTAATTTACGTTTGCTACATTTTCGTACTACAGTAACTTCCTCATTACTGATGTTCAAGGAACAATTTCAATTTGTCATTTTTCACTTTACATGCTGAATAATGTTACCTGTGTTTCATTTTATGTACAGATTCGCCTTCACTAGCTCCACTCGTGTATCCACTGTAGTAATGTGACCTAAAATTGAATAGAAGCATATTGTTTAGTGGCGACCTGGACGATCAACATGCCAACATACGACTGGCCTCCTTCTGAATCCTAATCTTTCAACCAATCCCGCTGAATAAGCTAACAAAAATGATAGAATAAAATGATATGAAACTGATCAGTGCATCTGAAAACGATTCATTTCTACAGAAACACGTGAGTCAACCCTGAATCCTAATAAAGGAGAAGTTGCTGCAACGAATAGACAACCAACTTAGATTTGATAGTATTCCTACAAGGTGTCAAGAGCGTACATTTTACATTCATCACGTGATTCATCACCACCCCATGAACTTATTTCTACTTCAGGATGACTCATGATGTACACAGAAATGTATGTACCATTAATACGTTTGGATGACAAGGCTGATCCGCGTATGCAAATTTCCTCTGCAAGTATGCTATCTTTCAGTGAACATATGCATTATATGCGTGTACGTGTCGATTTGTAAGTTTGTCCATATATACGTGTTTGCGTACGTGTGTGCGTGTGCATGCGTTATTTCTCTTACCTTTTCCTTCTCGCAGTAATGTCTTCACCAGAACTGTAGCCAGCATGATAACTAGATATTTTCCTGTGCAATAAATATTTTTATGCAAAGTTTATTTTTTAAGAGAATTAATTCAATCTTTATAAAGATATAGATTCGCTTATTTAATATTATAACATTGCAAATTCGTTTTTTATTGTAGATTAAATTCCAATCACATTTATACCAATCAAGCCATTAATAAATTTAAATTCTTACATTTAGCAATCAGTTCAAAGAAGACTTATGCGAGGGGGGCTTAGCCAAGATAGGAAGACATTTCCACAAAATTATTACCGCTACAACTGAGAAAGTTAACGTCAGTATTTTGAGGGTGGTAAAGGGTATTTCGTGAAACGTGATCGGCCATATTTTTTTCTCGTGAAACGTGAAAGAGGGTGGTAAAAAGTATTTCGTGAAACGTGATCGGCTATATTTTTTTCTCGTGAAACGTGAAAGGCCAGTAGTTATTTACGTGAAACGTGAAAAGCAACAAATTTTTTCCCGTGATTCGTGATCCTGACCCCCCCTTTACCACCCTCTATTTTGCTTTCATAAACAAAAGATACCTTCCACAAAATTGTTGTTTCTTAATTGAAGGGACTGCATTATCAATATCAAGTGTATCAATATACTATTGCCTACTATCATGGATTTGTATTTCTTCCATATATGAAAAGATAATGTCAAAGGGAATCAAAGATGATGAAAAATGTTGCAAAACTTTGGCTTCAGCATATGCATCTCAAGCACGCAATTAAGAATTAACCATTCTCGGCAATAAAAGGCTTGGTATTAGCAGACGGCTTAATTGAAGACAGCGATTACTGGTTATCAGTAACAATTAAGTGATTCATGGTCAACAATCACGAGTTGACGGTTAGTAGTTAGCAATTTTTGGAAACCAGTTACAGTTATGGGTTAAAAGGTTACATGGTTAAGGATCGACAATCAAATTTAGTTGTTAGTCTTTTCATAATGACTAATTTTTGTTGGTAAAATTTGCTTCCAAAGGCAGTTGATTTCAATGCTAGTTCAATATTATCCAAGACTTATGATTGAATCTAGATTTGTTAGTTGTTGTTATGAGGTTACAGTAGTTAAATAGTTTGATTAGTGTAATATGAATGAAGTGAAGAGATTTGGTCTGCTTGTGAAGTTGTTAGTGATGAGGTACTGCGTGCAGGTTTTATCAATAGTAGACTCGAAAATAAAAGCTCACCTTTTGGGCATCTCCACTTCGCTGTGCAAAGATGTCGTTGATTTGTGTGGCCTAGCACAAAATACGAATGAGAATAATTTAACCAATTGTAACAAAAAACAAAAGAGCGACAGAAAATCAAAATTGTCTGTGTTTGTTGAGTTGAGAGTTTAATGGAACAAGTTGTGCATAAGAAAATTTTCACATTCTAACAAGAAGTAAAACGAAACAAACGTGAAGTAAAAACTACACAAGCACTAGAAATTAATGAAAATTCTACAACTGACCGAAAGGTTTCAGCAGTCTTAAGATATCAGATATCAACATTTCACTTTATCATTTCTTGGATATATCGGCGATTTGGACACGACAAATGCGAAATGTTCGAACTCAAGGAAAGAACAATAATCAAAAACACATAACAAAGATAAATGGAATTATTTTTAGTCGAAAAACACATTGCAGAATGTTGATACTCCTTGGTAAAACTGACCTTGGAAACCTTGCTGTGACTGGAACTCCAGCTGGTGCACTTTCATTCATGACACTTGCTGTGGTGGAATTTGCTGATATATTATGACCACTTGTGTACAAGCCACTGCAGATACAAAAAAGATCATTGTCAGAATACTTNAGATCATCCCTTCTAGTTAGTACTGGAGAGTAGATCTTATAGTTAGCACAAATTTGTTAACCAAACCACATCTGGGATGAAGTGAAGAACTTGCCAATAGTTCACCATTACATTTTCATGAACATATTAATATATTTTTGTTTTAATTGTAAGGACCTCGATTATTCGGTTGATTTGAAATTTGTATCTCCTTTACCTTTGACAGTACGGGGCACGTAGAATCCTAGCTATATCTCAAATCCGCATTTACGTATTTCAACCCACATCAGCAAAGCTTTATATATTCTGTGGCTTTGATATTACTGACAAGAGATTAAAGGAAAGAAAAAACGAGTACTTTTCTTGGCAGGGAATACATAATCACATCGTGGGAAATATTCTTTGGCTTCCATAATCCTTTATTGTTGAGCGGAAACTAGATAGCTATAATTTGAAACATGCTTGTTCGCTTGTCTTTAACCATAATAATCGTCAAATGATTATAAAAAGGTTGACACCTTGAGCTGTAAAATAGGTGATTCCCACTTGCTGATAGAGAGTTATAAAATCTCGTGCCTTCTGTCACTGATCAAATTACTTTTAGCCTTGGTTATCATGACCTGCTTTCAACAATAGCGGTTTCAGTTTATCGCAGCATGCCCGATACGGATTTCTGTGTAACCGTATTCCCTCTAATAAACGCCTCGCACGCCTCCCTCTAATAAATGCCTCCCTCTAATAAACGCCTAGCCTCTAATAAACGCCCCCTCTCATAAATGCCTCCCTCTAATAAATGCCTAGCTTCAAATAAACACCTCCCTCTCATAAATGCTTCTAATAAACGCCTAGCCTCAAATAAACGCCTCCCTCTCATAAAAGCCTCCTTCTAATAAACGCCGCACCAAATTCCTTCAAAATTTAATAAACACCGGGGGCCTTCATTAGAGGAAATACGGTACACGATTTTCTTTAAGAAGGAATTTGTATCCACTCATACTTCTCAACATTTCTTAATTTTGGAGTATCTTTACGTGCTCTATTGCTAAAACCATCTCATAGTTTCAAAATATCCTGTATCTTTTGACAGATGCTAATTCATGGAACAGATGGAAAAATAAAATGTTTGGTTGAGATTATCCTACCTCTGAACAACGGGTGGTGGTCTTTTGACCCTCGAATTGTCTTCCATCAGTTCTTGTTGCGTCCTGCCACTGTAAAGGCAAATAATAAACGTTAGCCATCGCAAAGTACACAAACGGTACAGGCCATACGTACATCAAGATCAAAGAATTCTTAAGGAATTCTTAAAATTTCTACAAATGCAGAAAAGAATTCTGGAGAGGAATGAAAGACTGGAAGAAGTTTTGAACAAGAATTTCCTAAGAATTCCTGGGCAAGAAAACAGTGTTAATGTACTTAAGGCCTGTATTGTACTATATTCCCAGTTTTATATGTTAAAGATCTTCTATCATCAACGAAAGTAGCCCCCAGATGTCTAAAGATGAAACTAGACTGGATGGGGATCGAGTTTAACGCAACAAAGTTTAACGAGTTAAAACAAGGGGACAAACTCAGTCACTCTTCGTTAAGACAAGCTTTTCCTGAAAAGGAGGCTCTCTTGCACTGTGTACGAGATGAGGCCATGTGTTTATCAACAAATTTTGTTGGATGATGAATATCAGGCTATCCTTTAGTAATTTTCTGGGTAGATATTCTTGTCTGAGCAACGTATGACTCCTCTAGAAAATTTACAAGAGGTTGAAGATAACAAAAGCTTTTTAGAGATCATTAGGAACTTTTCTTGAAAGCAAGGATTTCCGTCGGCTCATCGGCAGGGTAGAAATTACTGTTCGGTAAAACTTTGGACAAACCTAAATCTGAATCCTGATCCTTTCTTGAACAGGAAATTGTATGCTGATGCTGGGACATCGTTCGCTTTTTCTAACCTGCAAGCAATAAAATCATTGAAAGTCGTCAAGAACTCGTCTAATATTATCGTCTGATAATGTACTGGTCATGGCAAATCGTCACATAAGATTCGAAATAGGAAACACGAGAATAAATGGTGTACTAATTTGCATTTAGTCAGTCATAGAGCCTATTAGACTTTCACTTGGTCAATGGCAAAAAGACGTGTAAACTTTCACAATACAGGCATTAAACTGTAAAGAAATGGAACAGCTTTTGGTAAAAATAATAAGATGTGCCGATTCTGCGGCAAAACAAATCTATTTCCTCTGCTCCCTATATCAAGTACAGAAGATTTCAAAATTAAATCGGAGACCATTTGGCAAAAATGTACACAATACTAAATAGGTTTGTGAATTAGCTTAGGAAACCCCCAATTACCTGAAGAATGTATGGTGCTCTGCACAATATTTCCATAATTGCTTCGCAGCTGCTTTAGTCTCTAAAGAAAATGTGTATTCTTTTTCCTCGTCCTGAAAAATTATTTATGTATAAATTACACTCAGTTACATAGTATTGATGATAGGAATCTTTTTTAGAAAAACGCGTTATATTTTCTCTCGAAACTTTACCAGAAATGAACGTATCCAAATAGTGCTTTTTGAAGCTGAATTTAAGAAAATAAACTAAACAATTTCATGAAGTTGAAGGCATAATTAAAGTTAGACTTGTAGTAAAGAAAGCTTTTTAACTTTGATAACACTTACATTTTTTCCTTGGTTTACTCTTATTATGAACTGATGCCCCTTGAATTTCAGCTTTGTAATCTTTGGCCTGCATGAAAACAAAGAATTAGAACACTACGAGGCAGAGAATAAAATTGCTAAAATGAATTCTAATATATAACTGGTCATCTTGGAGCCATGGTTTTACCATAATGTGGTCAAGGATTTGGAAATGTTGACTGTCCTTCATGAAGGTGCCATCGAGTTTTGAATGTGGTTGCCTTTGTTCATGGGTAAACATGAATATTTTTTGTAAGAAACCACCCAGGAAAAATAAGTATCTTGCATCAATTATGATACCAAAATCACAGCAGTACAGCTCAAAGTTTCTTTTAACAAATTGCAAATTCAACTTTTTAAACTTACCAAATAAAGCTACCAATTTTATTTCGATTTCTGAATAATACAATCCCAGTGGGAGTTAAACCAAGATAATATTCCAGATTGTCTTGCCCCTAGAAGGTAACAGAGATTCGTATCAAAGAACTGCTAAAAAGCAGATAGGGATACTGTTGGGTTTGCTGCAAAACAAGCAGTTCAAACGCTAGTCTGGATAATTATTTAGGAAAGCTTGACACAAAAGTGAGTTGAAAGATAGCAGCATTTCATATAAAATATTACAATTTCACTTCAAATATGTCATAAGAAAGCTTGTGTGGCACTTTCTAGCTAGAATGAAGAGCAACATTTTTCGACTACGTTCGTCTTGAGTTGGTTCTGTAAACGGCGGATACAATTAGTTGCGAGGAGAAACATCAGAATACTCACTCTAACTGGATGAAGATCAACTCCATACATTTCAAGCCATTTAACTCTTTCCAGGAAATTGACTTCAGCTTCGGAAGGAACCTGCCCTCTGTAAAAAGAAGATGTTTTGTTTCATTCATTCATTCATATATTTATTTAAAGTTGGTATTTACATAGTTTTAAAAGAATAAAGCTAATTTACACCAACTATCTACAATAAACCTAAAGTAATACACATTAATTACAATTAAAGGAATTCAGTGTCTATTTACAAATTGTACAAAGGCAACTGGTTCCATCCCAAGTTTTGCTTTCCTTTTTGAAAGCTGCAACATATTCTATATTCTTTACATCATCGTTTAGGGTATTCCACAGCATAGCTCCCCTAAATCTCAGGGAGTTTATCCCATATTTTATTGTGTGAGACCTCTGAGGAAGTTCGCATAAAACTTTCTTACGTAAGTTATAAGTTATATATTTTGTTTGGAAATTTTCCCAGAGGTATGACGGATTTAAGTGGTGGAGCGNTTTCCTTTTTGAAAGCTGCAACATATTCTATATTCTTTACATCATCGTTTAGGGTATTCCACAGCATAGCTCCCCTAAATCTCAGGGAGTTTATCCCATATTTTATTGTGTGAGACCTCTGAGGAAGTTCGCATAAAACTTTCTTACGTAAGTTATAAGTTATATATTTTGTTTGGAAATTTTCCCAGAGGTATGACGGATTTAAGTGGTGGAGCGTTTTGTAAACTTCTAAGAGCAGTTTCTGTAGGTTCTTTACATGGATTGTAACATCATCATGCCTCGACGCAACAGACGATATGCAGCAGTTTATGAAAATAATCCATTAATATGAAGCTCGATATATATACATGGTCTAAAGCTTGAAAACTCCTTTCGTTGAGGTCTATGATCATTAACCTAGGAGTAATTAAACTTGTTACGACTGCAAATAATAATAGTCCTTTCCACATGGAGACAATGCAGTTTATTCAGCATTGTACAATAGTTTCTGATTTTGCTGTGGCGTGAAAAGTCGTAAAACATAAATAAGCAATAGAAAGACATGGTTAGTTTGAGCAACAGAACTTCAAAGAACACTTTTATTCAGAAATTAATGGCAAGGAAGAAAATATCTATATCTCTTACCTGAGTTTTGGATGAATCTCAGCAGTTTTCTGCTCTAAGCCCTCATTCTGAAAACAATAACAAAAGAATCGTTAATAGTTCTGATCGACATGTTCCCTCTCCTATCAACAGTACAGTACAATTGTTTTTCTGGAAGCTCAGCAAAATTGAATAATAGCAGCACAATAAGTTTTGATTTAATTTCATTCTTTAAAATGAAGAGAATCTATTTTATACTTCTATTGAAATAAAACCAATCAATTGCCAGTAAAATGTTCCCACGAGATCTAGATTACTACATACCTGATTTGGGACCATTCTGAATTCAGAGACATAGTTTTCAATATGAAGTGTGTCGTCATAATCGCCAAGTTCAGCTGAAAATCAAAGAATCAAACATTAATAATATAATAATTTCCATGTTTGTGACAGAAAGAATATTTCAGCAAATTCTATTTACGTTACATTTTAGTTCCATGTTTTTAAAGAATATCTACCAATCACACTTATTTCTAGTGAAGAATCCTTGAGGGTTATAGGCTCCATCAATACGGATGATTTCTAATTTTTACGGATGGTCTCAAGCTATTGGTATTATTTTGTACTGACACGATCCAAAGNAGATTACTACGTACCTGATTTGGGACCATTCTGAATTCAGAGACATAGTTTTCAATATGAAGTGTGTCATCATAATCGCCAAGTTCAGCTGAAAATCAAAGAATCAAACATTAATAATATAATAATTTCCATGTTTGTGACAGCAAGAATATTTCAGCAAATTCTATTTACGTTACATTTTATTTCCATGTTTTTTAAGAATATTTACCAATCACACTTGTTTCTAGTGAAGAATCCTTGAGAGTTATAGGCTCCATCAATACGGATGGTTTCTAATTTTTACAGATGGTCTCAAGCTATTGGTAATATTTTGTACTGACACAATCCAAAGTTTTTAAGACTCACATTGAACAGCATATGCAAAAAGCTCAGCAGCAACATTGGGACTACAGGGTAACCTGAAAGATAAGAAATATCACATTTAATTTAAGTGCTATGTTGAGGATTAAACACGTTGATTGTTTTGCATGGCTCGTAGTGTAGAAGAGGATTGGATATGATTTAAAAGGGAACCATTGATCAAGGGTTATTTCTGGTGGTTACTTGAAAGTTAAAGGGTTATTTTATTACGGGTTAATTAAAATCGGTTTACTGATGGCTTCATTAAATATGTAACATGTTATCCATATAAATTACTTTAATATGGGGTTAAAGCATGCTAAAATCATGAATAACTATTTAGACGCCATCCTCATTTATAAATCCTCTGATATATAGATACAGAATAGGAATACACTTATTTGTGGAACTTGAAACAATTCTTGGAGTCGTGATTGAATAATACTCATAGGAATTAATCATCCTTTGAAGTATTATCATTAAATAAAGTTTTTAGGTCAATTCTTAAATATGTCTAACCTTCGTTGTTGCTAAGTAGGAATAAACGTAAGTATGATAAAAAGCTAACAGATCAAATAGCAGCGGTTATTACAAATGTTAAGAACGATCAAACAATACAGTGATTGCATGATTACAGTACAGTTTGTCCTGGTTTATTAATTGTAATCACAAGTTCGGGACCAGGCGCCTGTTATCCTGCTGTTAATTTGCTTGAAAAATCAAAGAAATCATTATTTCCAAAATTTATAATTAGAATTGATTTTTGGGCAACCAAAAGCTGTTATTAAAAACTCAGATTAAGCCAAAATGTTTCAAATTGAATTCTTTAAGTTATTAGCTTATCTGTTTGTTACCTTATACTGTGGGATCATTCTCAGGGCCGTAGGAAGCATCCTAAGCTTGCAGGGGCATGACACTTCAAGGGCACTTTTTTGATGAAGCTAAAGGGGCATTTCCTCAAACAAAAAGGGCAATTTCTCGTTTATTTCAAAATCTTGGGGGCACGTGCCCCCAGTGCCCCCCGGTTCCTACGTCTCTGATCATTCTGTAGATAAAATAAAATCTAGTCGCATCGAAGAACCTTCAGTTCATCTTCAAATCTTAAGCATGCATAAAGTCAACTAAAGTCTATCTCAAATTAGATGTCACGTACAATTTGCGATAATGTAAAATTATTGATCCAAAACACTGCGATTTTTTTATTCGCGGTCATTTTCACGTGACATCTAGTTTGAGACAGACTTAAAATAGCCCGAGATTTATGCTTCTCAACTGATGAAAGTTTTGTGCATTTACCAGAAAATTGTTACTTGTTCCAGACTTTTCATTAAATAGCTAACTGGATTATTCAATCGGTCATTGTTCACAAATGTCTTTCTTTCACGTGCTGAGATTCCCCTTGGTCAACGATCTATCAACAGACCTCCGTATTATGTGACTTTGACCGAAACAGGGCCTTTCATTGAAACTTAAAATAAGGTCAAGTTATCACGAAGACCCTCGAGGAACATTTTTATTCAAATCCAAATCAAATTTAAGTCCACGAATTAACAAAAACAATTCCCAAGGCGCCTATGATTCGTCACGCAATTGTCTCATTCCCATCAAGAAAAGATATTCAGACATTCATACTTTCGTCTGTGGATTAGAACAACGTTGAAGTATGCTGCAATGATTTTTCGATCTGTTTCTACAATTGTGGTGAGGAAATTCGCTTACTATATTCCTGTAGTATTAGCATGAGAATTTTAAGTGGCAGATGAATTTGAAGGTGTTGTGGCGCAGTGGTGTAATCCTCTGACTTTGCAGCCAGAACAGTCAGGCGGACAGGGTTCGATCCCAGGTAGAGCCCCACCATTTGAGCGTTATGACAAGGGGTCGCGGACTCGATTAGGTCTTCTCTACTTAAAGACCTAAAGGTCTTCTCTACTTAAAAAACGCAATTTCACCTTCACCTTGACCTGTTGTTGGAATTTCTCTTGAGAAGATAGATTGTGATCCGTTGCCAATTTTTTATCTCATATCAATCTTCTTTCGCACAAGGTACGCATTTACATTGGCCGGTCAGGACAAATAACACATTGTGTAACTGAAAATATTTAAACTTTAATAATTACCTTCCTTGTAAGATGTCTTTTTTTATTTGTAGAAAGAACTGGTATCTATGAAATAAATAATTTGAAAGATAATTTAGATTTGTTCGGACGTCAATCTAAACAAGCGAAGAAATATGTCAATTAAATCGTGAATATTCACATATACGACGATTAATCGAGTTATTTCTGTCATTCACCGAAACACTACCAAAACTTCATGCAAACGATGTACAAGAATACTACTAAAGAACATTATTTTGTTTATAGCGCATGAAAAAAGGGAGTGCAACATCAAATCTAGAGAGGCTCGATTTCGTTTGACAAATACGATCAAATTACACGGTGTCACATTATCAGTCCCAGCTCTAACTACTGCGGGGGAATGTGGATACTAATGTGGTTGGTTATTGGGGAGGAGCTTTTGCAAGAAGAAATGTGTCAAAGCTGTTTCTACAATTGCTGACAAGAAATTTCAAGAAAATGAACGCATACCTTGTGAGCTCTTCTTTTAACTTTGTTGGATCAGCAGCGTAGAACTTCACGCCAAAGTATAGGGTATAAGGTGGTCCACCTAAACAGAAGAAAAATTCTCCATTAAAGACCCTCTGCTAACCATGGTGCTTTGCGTGCTGCGCACGAGAAAACAGCACAACACTGCCCTTAGCATCAAAGACCTTCAGATAATCTGAAAGTCCATTTGCAGTGCATTCTGGGACAGCAACGGCGTGCAAAACCACATGGTTAGCAGAGGGTCTTTAATGTTTTTGCTGATACTTAAAAAGAAGGAACGAAATTCTTTAAAGAGGATTGTAAAACATATGTAAATTTTGATGAGAAGATCAACATTTTAGAAAAGCAGATAAGAAGAAAAGAAGTGCTTCTTATACATTCTTGCGGAAAACCTGTTGACTATATGTTGACAACGAATAAAAGGACTGAAGCGGATATAAACAATGAGATCTCATAGGTCTATAAATAGATAATGTATTTGATAATAACACGTGCACCAACAAAACAAAGCCAAAGACACAATGGCGTGTGTATGTTTTTCTACGTTCTATTTATAAATCATGCCATAGCTAAAGACATTCACTTTAAGCCAAAACAACTACTGATATGTTTTATGAGTTCGACGGACCGAGCATCCAACACCCTTTGTAAACAAACGGTTTGAAGATGACATAACGAACTCCAAGCAAACTCTTTTTGGAATCACGTTTCGTTCTTGCATGGCCAAGAAAGAATTAGGGTCACAAGTGGTAACATGACTATGGTAGTAACATGAAGCCGTATATCAATCCAGAAATATAATCCTTACAAAAATGAAAGCGACGTCAACCATTGCAGTAGCAAGTTTTGAATGACAATAATTTGATCTTTCATTGTAACTTATATAGCGTTAGTGATAGATTGTTTTTGGCGATAATCATTTGTTTGTAGAAAAAGACTTAGAGACTATTTATATCATTTCACGAAACAGTTATTGTCTATTCTTGTTCCTTCGTTTAACAGCATGAGGCCTGCAGGTTTAAATCTGAAATCACTGAAATTTTGTCAAGAAACTAAACTTCATTACACAATAGAACACATGGTTAGCAACAAGAAAATGAATAGGGGACAAAGATAGGCCAACTTACTGTCTATTTGTTTCTTTATTGCCTTGTCAGGGTCCAACCATTGCTATAGGGAAAGATAAAGAAAAACATTTCATTTAATGCTAATACATTACTAGACTGATTACATGAGTCTCCGTTTTCCGCATTGAATTGGATGATATTATGGCTTCAAACTGAGACTCATAAAATGAGTCTTGTATGAGAGAAAATAAAAACATCAGATTGAAAGCATTGAACGAATACAAGGAATCACGTCGTCAGTCTAATACATTACCTCGATATGTGGGATGGCAACACCACATAACAAGAACAATAATTATTAGCAATAACTAATAACTAACTGATACGAAATAAAGAAAACAAATGAAAAGATAAATTATGGGGGTGAGAAGGCCTTCAAGCACTCTTTTCATTCCGTACTTTTTCTTTCAGAAATTTGGACAAGGCATATATCACTGGCTCACTCTTACTGTAACAACTCCAAGGATAGCGCTTTTACGTTAAAGCAATCAACTACTTTTAGAAACAGGAAAAATAATATCAAGGTGTGAGAAAAATGAAACAGGCATTCCAATATTTAACAAAAGCAGCCACATCCTTGTTAGATATTTAGTGGTCTGTAAAGAAAACGCGGACAGAAATATTCCAAAAGATATTTTAGTTCTTGTGTTCTTAAGCTTATCACTGTTAGCTTGCATGCCCATATGTTGTTTAAACTTGAAACAAACTGTTTTCTGCTCGACACAATTTCCAAGGGTGGGCATTAGCCTCACTGCATAAGGCCCTCAACTTACGATCATCTCATTGAATTGAATTGCTGTTGTTGTTGTCGCTGCAGTGAGGCAGTAGTTGTAGCGTTATCAGTTCAGCCAAAGAGCGAAACTACGACATGTATTGAGTCTAGGTGGACATGTCGCAGTGAGGACAGTGGTCCTATGTATGTCCACCCACATAACCGGTTTATTTTTCCCATACTTTGTTAATGTCTGTCCCTAAAATCAGGTTTATTTTGAACTCTTTTCAACAATATAATTTTGCAACTAACTTGGACTGTTCATTCTCTTGGATGTTGGTCAATATTTGTCCTCAAAATTGGGTTTTATCGGAGTATTATAAAAATGTATGTCCCCAAAACCAGTCTTTTTAAGAGCGCAATTTGTACTGGTACGCTGAAAAATGGGTTGGTGAAATCGTTTTTCGAAGACATACATAGGACCACCAAAAACACAGTACATGCCCACCCTTGAATTTCTAAACTAAGGAACACCTCTAAGGTTGACTAATTATGATTGCTTTTGAGAAAGTACTTGCAGTTTTTAAGCGGTGCATAGTTTCAAATGGTAGCATAGCAGTGCTGAAGTCCAACTCCATTGGAAAGCAAGATGTAGTTGCAATATCTTTGAATTGGTGATAAATCATCAAGTTTTAACAGTAAATTGAAATGACTTGTTTTGGAAAACTCTGGGACAGGCAAAGTCTAAGTAAAAGAATATTAAAGGCTAGCTTCTTTCTCTTTGCGTTTCATTCCTCTAAGATTTGTACTAGAATATTGCAGGTGGTAAGATTACGATATTTTCTCATTGCCATTTCAAATTCCACAACCTTGTTATACAGGCAGCTGAGGATATTATAGAAACACCTGGTAAAATGGCTAAGCTAGTACTTGTAAAATTCAAATTAGTATTTTGGTTTAGACAAGCTTTTAACCTGTTCTAGAATCAGACTGTCTGGATGTTTGATTCAGAATTTAAACAGCTTGTTTAGTCAAATAAGATGAATGCCTTCACAGGGTTCTTTGTGGGTGGTAGCTTGGCAAAGATAATAGTTTGCAACATTTTTGAAGCCGTTCAACATCATTTTAATTCAGCCTCTGCTATAATTTTTTACCTTACTACCTTTACAAATTCTACAAAATGTTTATTTTCACTTTAAGAGGACCGAGTGGCAAGAAATGTATTCCTTTGCTTTCTACTGTCTCTGCAATACATCTACAGGTTTAAAGATTGTTTGTTTAAAGCTCCTGACTTAAAGCTGTTTTAAGCAACCTGTTTGTTTAACCACCAGTTCTTTTCAGTCAAAAACATTTGTAAACTTATCATCAGACATCACATTGGGTTAACAGATATAACCTGTTTGAGCATGCCATAACATGTAGCATGCCTTAAATTGTCTCTTTATATCCTGATGCCTAATTCTTTAACTGATTACTACTCAATATTTTAGGAGTAAATTTAAGCTCAGTGAGTTTTGGAGCTGTAATAAAGCGACTCGTTATCAAGACCCAGACTCCTTTGCCGTATATATTTGATTATCACTGCGTGTATGCCATCCTTGTTTATGTTTATTGCTCCACAGGTATATGGCCTAAGCGTATGCGTTCTTTCTTACTCCTTCTTACAAAGCAGTTTATAGGTGTGATTGTGCCATATATATTATTTTAATGCCTCCAACATTGTCTCTGAAGGACTCTCATACGATCAGTTTCATTGATATACCCCTTTCTATTTTCAAAGATTGCATTCAAAATTCTTTCTAGTTTCTACTTGATGGTATTTCTTTCTAAATAAAAAGTTACAGCCTGCCTCTCCTCTTGGTATTATCATGGTAAACTGCAAATGGATTGATTTCATAAAATATCCAAGATGTAATATTTAATAGTTTATATATAATAAATCAATTTCACACAAATTAAATTTGCTCAGTTGATCTATTCTAACATGTCAAACAGTGTTTTGTCTTTATCAAACAGCTAAACTGGAAGGATTTACAACCAGCTGCTTGGTCACACTTTTATCTTTAAAATCCATCATGAATTTTTTATGTTTTTCAAGAAATTTGGAAGCTTTGTGGGATATTGTTTCAGATAAATGTTAAATAACAATGATACTTTTACCACTTGTTGAAAATGTTGTCCAGATAAAATGTAACCCAAGATTATCAGTTTAGATATAAATCATCAGTTGAAAGATATTTTCATCTTTGAGAAGGAACATGGGAATTATAATTGTAAATTAGGCATACAGTACCTCATCTGAACAGATCAATTTTGATCATGAGTAGTGGTACTAAAGAATGTGAAAAACTCAAAGATGACGTCACCCTTATCAAAGAAATTCTTACAATATCATAGGAATTTCCATATGGTGATTTCTGGGAAAATATTGCTGACCTACCCTAAGATAAAAAAGCTGGCAAAAAAGGAGAATATTTTCTAATAAAAAGTTGGGTGAAATTTTCCATTAGAAATAGCTGGGGAAGATTCTTGGGAATGTACTAGCTTTTCCAGCTCTTTTCCCAGTTCCTTCGTTGCCTTACTTCATAAAAGTATCCAACCAAGGAGTGTTTGTTTTGAGCTGTCTGTCATGTTGTTTAATTTACCGTATAGATGCGGATATAAGCGTACCACCCATATAAAGGCATGCCCTTATACCCAACAAGGGCAGTGCCCTTATATACGTACAAGTCTGTTTTGAGAAAATCACAAAAGTGAAAGATGATCCAGTATCTGCACTGATTTTCATTAAATCCTTTGGTCCCGTAAAAAAATAAGTACATGGGAATTCAAGTCCATTTCCTCTTTTGTTTTTCCATTTCCCAATAAGCAAAGACAGGGATAAATCTACAAGAGCATGCCCGAGTTGATTTGGAAAAGTAAAAAAAAATCTCATTTTTAATATTTTCAGTTAGGGCATGCCTTTATATCTGCATCTATATGGTGCCAATACAAACACTGCAAGTTTTAATAGTATAAACGTGGTGAAAATGTAAAGTGGCACTTACAGTTTTATCATCAATGTCCCTGAAACGTAATCCAAAATAATCTCTCTCAAAAAGATTCAATGACATGAACACTTTATCCAGCAACTCATATCCTTTTGTTTTGCTCTAGAAATGAAAAAATTCAAAGTCATTAACAAACTAGATAAATTTCAAAGCTTATAATGCTGATGAACTTAAGTAGACAAAAACAAATTTAATATTTGATTCATATGACCTAGAAACCCACCTACAACGCAGCAACAACTTTCAATAATAGCATCAAATAATTTGAAATGATATGATTTTCTTTAATTGGTTACATCAATTTCAAAATGGAAATTGATAAATTTTTGTGAAAAGTAGGTCATTGAGCTAGAGGCTTATTTTTGTGATAATTTGCAAAACCTCTAAATGACTGAAGACATGAAAGGCATCTGGCAATTAATACCCAGGCATTTTTTAAACGCTTACAAAATAAAAAATTTGTCTTACAAGGTTTCAGTTTCTCCTCCCTTGCTTATGAAGTTGTCATTCAAGCTTGAAATATTAATTTATGAAATAAATTTATAAATTTTGTGTTCTGCAAAACCATATTTGGCACACTCCTATAGAATATTCTTAATCATTTAAAATCTGATTCATAATGTTTGGTCTGAATTTTTTATAAATGAAGAAAACCATTGGTGCTTATTCAATTAAGATATCCTGATCCTTTACATGTAAATTTTCATCATCTTTCTTAAATTCAATGATCTTGTTATCCATGGCAACCAAACAGTCAAAATACATATCTTCAGTTCTGAAGGCCCAATGTAATAAAAGTCCAAAAACATTGGCATATTGCTTTGAATAGACCTCAATAGGTTGGCATAACTGGATTAAGGTGAAAGTTTTATTTATCGTCCCATAAACAGAAAGAATGGAGCAATGTGTAAGATCACCAAGGTGGTGTAAGATTTCAAGGAAAAGTTAATCAAAATTTGGTAATCCAAACAAAGCGTGTTGAGTAATGCTGGGTCTAGATTATGGATAACATTACTTGTGTGAAACACAAACAAGTGAATTCTTTTCAATTACAAAACAGAATCAGTAGATTTTGTAGGATCCAAATCTCATTGAGTTTAGCCAAGTATAAGGTTTCAATGGCTCTAGACTCTTAGAATGTCATGAAAAGTTGTGAATGGAACTTCCTGTAGAGTCCAAGTCTGGGTGACTAAATCGTAATGGATTTTAACTGGGGAGGGGGTTTCAAATACATTATACAGAAGCACTCATTCAAATCCTCGCTTGATCTAGGCTTATTCCCTTTAATTTTTGAACCCTAAATTTGAACTGGCACACCACTAGGTGTCTTGTGACTGGCATTTTGTGGAAAAAGGGAAGTAAGATATTTTTGCTTTTTCTCATCAAGCAGCAGGATGGGAATATTACATTAAACATGGCAGCTAGATATTTTTATCAAGATGCACCATATTCCCATTATGAATCTTTGACATAAATGTTCAAGTCAGCAAAAAATTAAATACACACTCCAGGGAATAAATGTATGTCGGAAAAATTTGCAAACATCAGCCATATTCGGGTGAAAAGTTTGCAAACAATTGAATTTTTTCGGGAGCCCCTCAGGTTTTACCTTCCTGTATGTGACCTGTACACTTATTTGCTAGAATCTCTCAGCCCACTCTTGATAACACCTATTAGACCATTTCAAATGGCAGTACACACCTTGATCAAACATCTCCTAACAATGGATCCTATATATACATTTATTGACAATTTCTATCTTGAGATATCTATAATTAAGTCCTGCAGTTCAAGCAGGTCAGGGGTCGATTAAATTCAAAAATCTGGTCAACATTGTTATTCTGACCTAAGAAGAAGAGGCCATACATACCACATTGTGGTTTCATAAGATAATCAGTTTGATCAATGGACATTTTTGTCCTGCTGCTATTCACATCTTGAATTCACGAGCAATTTTTGAACTAATTTGTTATAAAAATCCGGACATATTAGCAATTTTGAGAACAGTTTAACTCCTCCAAATAAGTGATATAGAACTGTGATAATAAACGATTCCAAACAGCAAAACAGGCAACATTACTGTAATTTCCTTCATGAACGTAAGTGAAGTTTAGCACTTACAAAACTATTAAGACCATAAATGATTTGTAACGATTTGAACCTGGTTAAATCTCTTTCTTGAAACTTCACGATACAATGCATGTTATTATTTTGTAATTTGTCAAATCTCCGACCTTTCTTTTCTTTATCATGTCTTCAAAATAATTTGACAAAGGCCTAAACAAAGCGAAGCATTGTAACAGCAATTACTTCAGCTCTGATTTACCAAACTCAGTGGTTAGTTGTAACACACACGGGAATCCTTTATCAATTTGAAATCAAGATAATACCTTGTGTGTGATTTTAATACCAGACAGGTATCTTGACGGTAATACAAAATAAATTGCGCGTTTAAATGCAAATAAACGCATTTGTCGGTGCTTTGAAACTTACGGATATCTCATGCGTTATTTCGCTGTCATCCAGCAACAATACTCGACAATGATATTTATGTGAACTCTTTCCACTGCTGCCAAATGAAAATAAAGGCATCTTGGATGAAGATTTATTATTATTCTTCTTGTAACTGCTTTCAGATAAGGCTTGGGTGTAATATCCTTTTATTGATATCTTTTTAAATGTAGTGTATCGGTCGTATGAACACAACACAGCAACTTTATGAATGATACAGTCCAAGCCAAGCAGGTTCAAATCATCCCCAAACCTTTCAATTTCCAACAATAATTTTCGGCATTTCTGTAAACATTCAACACTTTTAATTACGCTAGTTATAATAAGCAGTCTTTCCTTGATTAGAAACTGATAATTTCATCCTGCCATGGGATCTCCTTCTTTCTTTTAACAGCGATAAACTTTGAGTTGTATTCGTGAGTGATGCAGCCAAAAGCAAAGCAAGTTCACTTCAAATCATCCACATAACATGTCCACATCCAACAACAATTTGCGGCATTTCTGTTATAATTCACCACCTTTAATTACGCCAGTAATAATAAGCAGATATTCCTTTATTAGAAACAGACAATTTCATCCTGCCATGGGATGGTTTTCTATAATTTTCACAGCGATAAACTTTGAGATAATTTCCTGCACTGCAAATCATCAATCCATCATCGCTCTTCAAACATCTTTCAACTTGCCTCTCTTCCTCAACAACCTGTAAATAAAAGCCTCTTTGTTTATCTTATCTCTGATTGGGTCGTTTAAACAATAGTTAGAACAATTTATCATTGTTTATAAAGGATCTGATTGGTCTTCTGGAACAAAAGGTACACTTCCTGCTCATTGATTGGTTCACTTCTTCTTTTGTCCGTTCCGGATTTTCGTGAAATTGCGGACGCTTTCCCTCGCAGAAGCTTTGAATGCTTCTATTTCCAAAAGTTTTTTTGGTTTTTTTGACACAAAATTTCCCATATCTTTCTCTATAGTCGATGGAAAATTTGCATTGGAAATCCTTTTCTCCTCTCAAAAAATCCCTGAAATCTTGTAGGAATCTCTATTTGCACACCCCTCGATTCCAGGTCTATTTGTATTTCCCTAGACCGTAAGTTTCTTCAAACTTCCTAATTTCAATTTTCATAACAAAGTTGATTAAAATCTAGATTTACAGTGGCGTGAAAGAACCTTGCGAAATTTGCACCACTATGCCACTTGTTGACTCATCGTCACACAACGTGACAAAACTGTCACATCTTGTTACTGTACTTTCCGGCCCCTTGTATGTAGTTCATTAGTCTGTGTAAAATTCCCTGCGTGCTTTTCACAGCAAGTATGAAATTCTATCTTCAATTCTTCAGTGGGTGGAATAAACACCAAAGAGGGTCGACTTGAGTTTCAACTTTTTCGAGGTCAACTTTTAACTCCTGAACCCAGCACCCATCACGTAACGACAAAACTATCTGACTCTGTTTATGTGCTCTTCCGGTCATGCAACAACATTGACAACATTGGAATTAATCAAATATTGGTCTTATTTTATTGACCGCCTAACATGTGTATTTGCTTTCTATAAATCTCGATTGGTTACTTCAATAACTTTGTCTTCAACTCTCTAGGTTGCCAAAGTCTCCAACACAGTTATTCTTGATATAGTTCTTCTCATCGTTGATTGTTCAAATAACATTTGTTCGTTCATGTGGTGTTTTTCCAATGTCTTTTCAGAGGAGAAATTTTGAAACCTTACTAGCTGTTAATTGTCACGGGAAACGAGATGTTCAAACATTATGAAAAATCCCAGAGAAACGAGCATTCAGGGCTTTCATTATCCCTGTTGGTGAAACAAATTTCAGCTGAAACAAAGTCAACAAAGTCAGCCATCAAAGGACAACCCGGACAACCTAACAAGATGTTAATAAAGTTAACGAAGTGCTGCTACAGGCAACGTAAAATGGTGTCTTCTATACTATCCAGGCCCGTCGGAACGAAATTTATATTGGGGGGGCTGAAAGCAGATGCGAGCAAAAATGGGGGTCCGGGGGCTCCGGGAAAATTTTTTGTGACCACGCCCTTTAGATCGTTGGAAAACGCCTCTATTATGAAGAATTTGCCATCTAAAGGAGCAAAGGATTGCGACTAACGGAAGGCTTTCCCGGGAAATTTTGAAAATAGGACCTCAAAATCACTTAGAAATAGACTGTTTTCTTGCTAACTCTGATAAGTTCCCCCAATATAAATAAGTTTAAACCTTCTTTTCCATAAGCTTGACATTTTAACAGCCTTCTTCACTAAAAAAGAACAAACTCTAGCAAATTATTGGGGGNGAGCTTCTAGACCTCTTTGTTTGGGGCTCATCGTCTTGCTCTGAACCAGTGTCATGCAAGTTTGGTATTGGTCTCGTAGGCCCAACTGTTTCTGCAACCTGAACCTGTTGTATCAGTTCTTCTGTGGTGCTTTGAGCTTGGTTACCGCTGCTCTCGTTTCGTTTTGATAATTTTGCTGCCCTAGCAGCCTGAAGTTGAGATTTTTTGGTGTTCTTTCTCTTTCTTTGCGACCTAGATTTCTTTTGGTTATCAATGTCACATTGTTCCGAGTCAGCCATCTTGTTCTTGTAAAAGACACAGGGAAACAAGGGCATAAGAGTAGAACACAGGGTACCAAGGGTCTAAATCCCCTTCAGAGACATTTGGGGGTGAGAAAAGGGGCTGCTAGGGGAAAATAAGGACCTACAGTATTTAGAAAATTCTTATTTTTATGGAGCACACCTTATAATTTCTTTTCAACAAAGAAAAATAGAGGAGATACAAGCAAGGTGATCACAGAATCGAATTCTACGGTAAATTTTGGTCCTGGTAGGAATAATTAAAAAAAAACTACAAAAATTGACCAAACCTGTATTTTTTTAGGGGATATTACCCCTTAATAAAGTTAACGAAGTGCTGCTACAGGCAACGTAAAATGGTGTCTTCTATACTATCCAGGCCCGTCGGAACGAAATTTATATTGGGGGGGCTGAAAGCAGATGCGAGCAAAAATGGGGGTCCGGGGGCTCCGGGAAAATTTTTTGTGACCACGCCCTTTAGATCGTTGGAAAACGCCTCTATTATGAAGAATTTGCCATCTAAAGGAGCAAAGGATTGCGACTAACGGAAGGCTTTCCCGGGAAATTTTGAAAATAGGACCTCAAAATCACTTAGAAATAGACTGTTTTCTTGATAACTCTGATAAGTTCCCCCAATATAAATAAGTTTAAACCTTCTTTTCCATAAGCTTGACATTTTAACAGCCTTCTTCACTAAAAAAGAACAAACTCTAGCAAATTATTGGGGGGGGGGCTGAAGCCCCCCCAGCCCCCCCCCGCTTCCGACGGGCCTGCATCTACTGTATTTTGCTGTTAAAGTTGTCAAAACAAGGCTGATTTGTTTTGCAAGGCTCTTTCCCAATTTCCAGCTACCATAAAGTATTGCAATAATGACAAACAGACTGATAAATTCCCAAACGGACAGAGGAAGCCACCTGATAGAGGTCTTATCTAGAGGTTTAAAAGTCCTTTAGTAAGATAACAGTCAGGAACTTCGTAATTTACTGTAAACGTTCTAGCAACGGTGTCCCTGAATATAATCAGATTTGACAAAATGAAACGACACGATTTTGTACGTTGATGCTTCTTTAAATGATCATTTTCCTGGTCTTAGACCTACATATTATTTGTATAGAAATTAAAAGAAAAACGCGTTGGTACTATGTCTAATTATAAAGTGAATATTACATGTCTCAGAACTGATTACAAAAATTAATCCATACAAAGCTTAAAAAAGACATTTAAAGACCTGATAAATAGTAAGCTTAAATACGAAAGGAAAATCAAATTATCAAAGAAGTATTTCTCAAGTCAGTTTATTATTGGAAGAGAAAGTTTCACCATACAAAATATACTTTGGACGTGGTTTAATTCTGGATTTATGATTTGAAGGCCACCTTGAACCATAGTGAAAAGCTAGTCCCAGGCCCCTTTTCGGGTAAGCAACAACGTCTATATGTTTAGGGCCTAACGTTTGCCCTGTACATTTGCAAGAAAGATTTTTCTTGTAAATAAAAGCTTTACAGAGCATTTTTTTAAGAGAAATTTCCAAGGACTTCAGGCTTGCAATATATATGTGGCTGTCTCATCCTCTTCGTTTGTTGTGTCGGAGATTACATGCCTTGTCATATTTTCTTGAGCTTGGGCATCGACAACAATTGCGTTAAATCCTATTGATTTCTTATATCCTGCTAGTCTCCATGAACAAATAAATAACATCTATTTGCATTGAATTCGACGAAATTTACAACAATTTCAAGATTAGTGGAATAATTTAGGATATCGAAACCAATTTAAAGTAGGGGTAGTTCATATCATCATTGGCAAAATTGATGAAAATTACATTGAATTAAGTCTAGCACTTTTAAACGAGCAAATTTCGTTACATTTTGAAACTTAAGGATGCAATCATTAATTCATAATTGAGCTTCTTTCTTCTAATTCAGGTTCATAGGAATAAACATATGCTAAAATTTTCACTCTACATATGATATGCTTGCATATAGTCATGCACTTTGGACTGGGGTGTATGAGACCAAAATAAGGCGTTAATTGGATCAAAATTCCAAAAAGCAAGGTGTGATATTTCGTATTTACCCAAAGCAGTGTGAACGGGTAAAACGCATAAAAATGAAAACAGACAAAAATGAATACGGAGCAGTGTGAACATAAAAGACAAATCTTACAGATGTAATATGGAACTCATTAGATGGAACTTATTAGATGCAATGCAAGGCAGATCTAGCCTCAGCTTTCCTTCAGCAGAACACTTGAGATCTCTGTCTATTGAATATTAATGGGCGTTACCTAATTCAAGCAAAAACCCTTAAAATAAATGCTCTATATTACATAAAAATCAGAGGTACATTCAATCCTACGGATAACACTACGATTAACATCTATATAACTAAACAACGCGTATAAAAATAATTTTGTAAAAAAGGATAATTTACAACAGCACTCAATGCATGAAACACGACTCCACTACTACATTGGCTAATAACTACTGTATTCTACAATGGATAAATCTATTTTTGTCTACTTATAATTCTTAGTGTTCTATACTAACAAGATACTAACAACGAACTTAACTTCCGTCACGGAGATCGCAGTTGAATCGTTACACTGCGAAGGCGCACCTTTGGCACTGCAGCCTACTACAACTAAGATTCCTCGCAGAAGTAGCCTAACCTTTAACCCACAATGAATAGTATGAACTAAGCCACACATGCGACCCCCGTGACGGAGAGGGATACAAACTAATAACTGCACATTACATGTACATTCTTATAACAGCAAGATGCTTGTAGTCAACGGGGGATCAGTTGCTTGAATTACCATAACTAACTTGTAACATTCAATAGATAGTAAATGAGCATACCACAGTATTCGAAGTCTGTTTCAAATTAGATGTCACGTGAAAATGCCCGCGAATAACAACAATTGAAGTGTTTTGCATGAGTAATTTTGCGTTATCGCAAATTTCACGTGACATCTAATTTGAGACAAGACTTTAGACATTATATTTCAGAGCGAATACATATGGTTATTGATTTAGATCTAGGCATCACACGAAAAGGCGATGATACGTTACATTTAGTCACATTAAGACAAGCTAAGGCTAGTTTTAACGATCCCATAGTGTTGCTGCTGTGTCCTTAGTTTAGCTGAATCAGAACTGCGATCTTTGGAAAGCTACAGTCTTACAAAATGAGTTACAGTTGTGGCCAACCTGCTTGTCAGCAGAACCACCATAATTTCCGAGACTTTCTATAAACTTCAATGGGAGGTCATAGCAAAATGGCGCAAAACTAAAAAAAAGATCGAAATTCGGAAGGCAGAGCAGTAGCATTGGATGTCATTGCGCCAAAAAGTTTTCCTGACTAAAAAGTGGTCTTAAACTTTTGGCCACGACTGTAGTTCCCTTGCTGAAGTTGACCATTTGGCACAACAGAATTCTTGCTCCGTGGATCTGTCTGCAAGCAGAAGGTTCCTTTTAAAGGCCTCTTGGACCCTTCCTTTGTTTTTAGTTTTGCATAAGAATAACGGAGGGATTTACACACTCTGTTGTTGGGCCACTGTTTAAAAGGACTTGGAAGCTCGAAGGAATTACTCTACTCGAAATTACAATTTAAAGTCAGTCAGAATCTCATTTCCTTTACATTTTATCATACCCATCAAACAGTGCTTCCCTCTGTGCTCGGTACTGCTCTCATGCTTGGGTTCTGCAGGGAGCATTTGCGGCCTACTTCGAAATAACCGAAGCAGCTATTATTCATACTGTTGAAGTATTACCTCGCTGAAGTAGAACAAGTTTTACAGCAGTGATTGAAGTACCTCGTTGCAGAACAAAAGTTCGCAATTTTCACCACTCTGCAAAAGTTTTTACTCAGTTTATCGCCTCTGCATGAATGCCCTCTTGGTTTTCCTAAAAAAAATGAAATTGCAGTGTAAATATTTAACGTATTCGTGAGATGGAAAAGAATCAAAGATAAGCAGCAATAAATTTGGTATCATGATCCAGCTTCGTTTCTATTTAAAAATAAACAACAACATGCAATCAAAAGACAGCCACAAATTTAGATTACAAAACATTTCATGGTTTCTAAACTTATTCAGTTACTTTTCAACTATTGCAATTAATCAGGCTAAAAGGATCAGGTTGAAGAATCTTGTCCAGAATATCCACATACTCGAGCTTTTCTGGGCTTAAACACAGTTTACGCTGTCATCACAAAAAGTAGCTATGATTAGAAAAACAAGGCACCTTGTCGATCGTGGAAGGGTTTCGAAAAAGACCACGAGACAGGGTCTGTATAAGACTTTTAGAATATCTAACTTTTAGATATTTATTGAAACCAATGAAAATTTATGTCGGAAGCATACATTTTTACCTAACTGCACTGTTGGTGGAATTAGTTTGAAAGATTACAACGAGTGCTAATGGAGTCAATGAGCCACGAAGAATAAAGTATAAAGTACTTACGATGGTGATTATATGCAGCTACTCGACATCGACCTCCCCTGCATGCTCTCGTGACAGGGGGTCGTGTCCGATAAGGACAAGAATTTGCACTCTTTAGTGTTCCAACAGCTCTGCATACAACAGTTCGCCATTGAACACAGCTTTTTGAACACTGTAAAGCAAAAGACACATTTCTTAAATTTGGTTGTAGAATTAAAGGGACTGTGAATGCCTTGAAACATGGTTCATACTTACTCCACTTGAAGTGAATGGCTGGATTTGTTTTTCAGCGACTCTCAATTCAGGTCAGTAGCGACAACTGCGAATCAAGTAATAAGTTGGTGGGTCTGCAATAACATTTTGAGGTAACAGATTGCACGACGTTCTGGTAAATATTGCCTTTCACTTCAAAAGAAATTATTTGTTTGCTCTTGAATTTCGTGCTTCAGCGAAAAATATTTACTTAGTTGAAATAAATAGAAAACAAACTAAAGTCCGCTAAAGTCTGCCTCACTTAGGTTGTTAACGTTGATTTGTTCGAAAAACTGAGTTGATTAATTTTGAGAACAGTCACTTTTAAAAGCATCGTGACCCGCTTTGATTGGTTGGTTGAAAGAGAAATGCCGAGAAATGTCTGTGATTGGCTACAAGTAATCGCGGGACCTGAATGTCTTTCACTTTATTGGTCGAGAAGAAATTGTGTTTGTCACCTGATCAGTGACCTACTTCTCGGGGTCACCTGTTGAAACCCTCATTATGCAGGGTAAAAATAAACTAAAATGTGAAATGTAAATTATTTCGAATTTCTCGTTCGATTATAACNGGGGTCACCTGTTGAAACCCTCATTATGCAGGGTAAAAATAAACTAAAATGTGAAATGTAAATTATTTCGAATTTCTCGTTCGATTATAACTTTCTTATATTTGGACTTTAGACTTACTAAGAATGCATCGAAGGGTTTCATTGCGTGCTGTGCTGCATGATTCAGACGCAGAAATAGGAGAACAGGTACTTTTAGATTCTGTGCGTAAATCTTTTTGCTCTAAGTGAGACTATTTCCTTAACAGGTCTGAGGGGCTGCGCGTGTGGAAATTAACTGCACTTAATGCGCTTTCCGCGTGAAGTTTTGTAAAAGTCCGCTAAAGTCTGCCTCACATGAGATGTCAGGTGAGATTTACGATGACGCAAAATTACTCAAGCAAAATTCTTTACTGTTTCTATTCGCTGATATTTTCGCCTGACATTTAATGTGGGACAGACTTTAATTACAGCTGAAATATAGCTTGGAAGTAAAGGGAGCGTTGAAGCTAGATCTCAATGTTTCTAAGCCAATGAAAAACGAAGTTACCTCGCCCCATTGGCCAGTCCTCCATGATGCACATTCTTTTTTCGAGCATGGCCTCCTAGATGGCGGTCTTTCACTATGTTTACATCTTCTAACGATTGGACAGCTAACACTTCTTGTCTGTGTGCCATTTCCACAACTTCTCGAACACTGTAACACAAAAAGCATATTTTTAAAGATAGCTTCAACAATTTTGGTATCACGAATTATTGGGCTTTCCAATAACATAAAGTAAACGAAGAAGTTGCTAGAATTTCCAAGGAATAAACTTCCGCTATTAACATTAAAATAGAACACAACACAACACAAAATTGTGCTTCATTAGTGCTTTCCATACAGCTCTCTTTTAAATGATTTGGAAACTACAATGCCTGCCTAATGTCCTTGGAACGCTTAGGCCATTTCTTGATATAGACACACTTTCCGCAATTTTGTCAACTGTGATTAGTTAATGCACCCCCTTCCCCCTAAAAGCATCCATTGCATCTATTTTTCTGCTGGGGGGCATTGAACTATGACACTATTTCAGCCGGTTCAGATGGTAGATTTAAACTGCACACAAAAGCAAGTTTCATATAATAATAAATCTAGGCAAAATGTTTTCATATGATAACATACCGGTGTCCATGCTGTCGTTGTCCATTTCACACATTTTCTTTTATAGCAAGCCTCTTTATCAGTTGCTTTAACCTCTTTTCGACATTTGATAGGTGCAACTTGTCTTGCTTTAACTCCATCATAACAATAAACGGACCTTACTCTCAATCCAACTCCACAATTGGCATTGCACTGCAAAAGAATACCGGAGTTTGTCATCAAAAATCAATCAAGCTATTGTTCGAGCGATTAATCCATAAATCAATCCATCAATCAATCAATCAACCAACCAATCAATCAATCAATCAATCAATCAAGCAAGCAAGCAATCAGTGATGACGTACCTTTAGATAAAGCCCATACTAACAATATTCAAAGGGAACCTTCTATTGACCCGCGTAACGCGTGTGACTAAATGGAGGGGATAAGGGCAGAATGTCCAAAATGAAATGGTTGGACTGTAGGTTGGTTGGCTTTGTGTTGTGCCAAGGAGCTTGTCTATAGCAACTTCATAAGCTTAGCACTAATATACCAGTGGTTTCGTTTTACAAGTTTTCAATCGATTAACATGCTCTCAAACAACATACTGTATCTTTTAAAATGTATTCCTGTAACGTAAACGAGAGCAAAAAGAGAACGTACCACTCCCCATGCACCAGTTATCCAATGAGGGCATCGTGTTCCATTACAAAGTTTCATTCCGGCTGGTTTTGGTAAATTCCTGCACATATTGATGTTGGATGAACTACATCTCACGTTTCTCTGCTGAATTCCCATCCCACATCCAATGGAACACTAAAGACAAAATAGAGGGAAGCAATAAGTAACAGTTGGGTCACTGAGAACATTACAATGGGTCTGATTAAGCCAACAGCCAACCACTACATATTTGTAGCAGTAGTAAAGTTACAAAATTACTCTGATAACTAAATCGGATAATGGCTAAGGCTCAGTTGAGAAAATATTCTTCAATTGGTGCTCCGTGTACCCATAGAAAACGTTTCAAGTCATTGTGTAAATTTTAGAGATATTGCTTATAGCAAACAGCTTTCTTTCAGGGAAAGCAAATATTGTCAGTACAGAATCTAGCTGAACGCTAACGCAAGTTTCGACACTCCTGTATTTTCTTTAAGGACATATCAATAGATCTCTACAACGTGACCCCAAAACTGCAACTTTTTGGTTAAACATATATATTTGATGATGTTACGGATCTTGAACCTATTCCCTTTTCATAAAGACTCGATATCCATGACATCTGGAGAGTAGAATATGACACAATAAAACAATCAAATTTTATCAACTAACCTTTCCCCAGTCTCCCATAAGCCATCTTGCTCTGCATTTCCCTCTATAACAAGTTCTCTTTTCCTTTGGTTTCTTCTTTTTATCGCATTCTTCGTCACGCAATGCTAATTGTTCATCTTCTTTCAGTCTTCGTACGCAAAATACTGATCGGCGAGAAGTTCCTACTCCACAGTTTTTCGAACATTTCTGCCATGAGCCGGTCCACCACCTGCAAATAAAAGAACTCTTTAAAATACCGATTTTACATCCAGATTCTCTTTGAGGAACAACGCAGATCTCGAGCAACTGTGATTCAGAGAGTCCGAAGTGGTCATTCCTGTATCCTGTTTCTATTTGCCATGTAGTATCTGCCTATAAATTTTAGGATTAAGTACATCTACGGGCATGCCACGTTTACCATCGTCAGGGTACAGTTAAGTATGTTTCTTTCCAAAAGGAACTATCATATGATGTCTGAGAAGGTTCAAAAGTACAAGTGACATACAATGACGAAACAAAAGTGTGGCTGTACTTACTCTGGAGGACAGCGTTTCAAGTTGCATGCCTTTTCCAGCTTGTTTGGTGTTATATCACGTTGGCAATATCGATAATCAACTGCAGCATTCAAAGTTGTTTCGATACATTCCGGTAATGATGACTTGACGCCTAAAAAGATGATATGAAACATTATTTTTAATTCACTTGCAATGGTATTGCGACAAAGATTGCAGTACGCATTGAATCGTGTAACGCGACAAAATTAAATGACAAATCGTCAAATTTCCCTTGCATCCGTTGCAAGAAAGTTTCAGAAAAGTAGACTTGGCTGGCTTTCACTCATGTAATAGGTCGCAGCGAAAAATTATAAAGATATTTATCACAATTACATCATTATATCAAAAATTTACCATGTAACATCCTTTATAAAATTTGCGTCGCAATGCAGCATCGACCAATCACACACAAAACAATTGAGCGCATAAAAAGTTTACTGGCCCTTAATTTATTGACAGAAAATCTTCATAATAGCAAATCAATAGCCGTATTAATACTTAGCTAGCGAGGTTTGCTCAATCCTCTCCAATCGAAGCAAAACAGAAAATTGAACATCATTTAGATAAAACAAACAAAACTAATGTAACCCACCGATGCCACATTCAGCTGAACATTTTGACCAAGATCCTTTCCTCCATCTGTACGAAGGTTTTGAAAAAGTTCCATTTGCTTTTGGAATTGTGAATTCGATATTTACTCCTGGATTAGGTCCTTGGACGAATAGCTGAAAGAACGTTAAAAATCTATTAGACAAAGACGCTATCAACTGGCTAGAAATAACCATGAAATAAGCTATTTTGTGAAAATAACCAATGAAAAAAGGCTGCATTCAAACAAAGGCTCAATTCAATAAAACTTTCCTAGCAGATACGCCTTTACACAAAAACCTTGTTTACTGAGGTAATATTGACTTTTGCATGCATGTTTCACTTCGAAAGGAAAACATAAAATTATGCAAAGGCTTGTTGATTGGAGTTTTTGTCTTCATACGAACTCCAGACAATTCAATTGTGTATACATGTGAGATACATGTAGCACGTGTTACTATAAATGGAAGCAACCCCTTCCGCGGCCATCAACAGGTTTCTCGCTGGATTTTTCTGTCAATGATTACAGAAAGATGACTGAAAATTCCGAGAAATAGAAACAGGAAGTGCTTACCAACACATGTAGATCTTCTTTGGTTGGACCAATCGCACGAAGTTGATCCTGTTTATTTCTTCTTGCATAAAACACTTTAGTTCCTGCTGCATCATATTTCCCAGTATCTTGAATATTCCAATGGCCATTTAAATAATAAACACCAGTTGATGATTTGAGTGCTAAATAATTTTCCGCCCCTCTCACTTCTTCAATGCGAATATAACGCGCACCAGCAGGGATGAAAGCCGTCTCTACATATTCTGAAATCACAAATAAAATAAACGCGTTAGAGATTCATCAATGACTATAATAATACCAGTTGAATGAATGGAAGTCAAGATCCAAGATGAATCTCTTCTTATTGCACAACTTTGAAGATAAACACTAGACTAATGACCTTTCGTCCCTTTTTCCCCTGCGTTCTTTGACTTGATGAGTCAAAGAACGCAGGGAAACAAGGGACGAAAGGTCATAAGTCTAGATAAACACCTCAACTTTCGCGCAAAATACGAATGCAAACGTTTTTGACAAAGTTGACCATATCTACAGGGTGTCCCTCAATAAGTGCTCAATTTTTACTACGGATTGCAAATAGTGAGACATTGCAAGCAACAAAACGCTCATCTTTTTCATGTAGTGTTATTGAACATTAACTTAAAACGTGGTGCAAACCTTTGAAGGCCAAATATTACTGTCAATGATGTCAAGGATAATATACTACTCTAATAAACCAGAGAGAACTCAATCGTTCCTTTTATTTTGAAGGAAAAGGTGTATTTAAAATGTAGTGAAAGTAACCTCGTTTCCAAGACCCAAAAGGGGCTGCTGAATCCAGTATTGACGTAGGAAACTGGCCCTCGGAACCAGGTTGCAGTGAAAGCAGATTTTTCAAAATTAGATGCCACGGCATTTAGACGTAAAGAAACTAAACTATTACGATCTTTCTGATCTTCAGCATAAATTTTCAAAGATTTTAAACATAATTTCTGCACGAATCAAAAACATATATTGAAAGCAAGACCCACCTCCACGAGACAAGATTGTTTGGTTAAATTGTGATTTGATAGTTTGGCAAGATGACCCATCTCCATGACAGACACCACATTTATCTTCCGTTGCTTTTGACTGCAATACCCAATCGCATCCAACAGGCTGGAAAATGAAGTGAAGCAATGAAAGCTTCGTCACAGATAAAAAGAAATAACAAAAGCTTACACTTTATATTCTTTAAGCTTCAAGCTAGCGTGGTTTTATGCTGCTCTGACACCAAAACTCTTATAAGTGCTAAATCTACTTAATGGCTCATAACCGAAAATTATGAGAGCTTGGAGAAATAAGAAAGATGGACACTGATTAATAAACGAAAAACTATATAATTTGCGCACTGATCCATAAAGAGCACAAAATGTCAGTTTGATAGTTCAACAATTTAGCTACTTTTCTTACAGATAAAAGTACTGAAATTTTGTACAGATGTTATCAATGCCTGGTAACAATATAGCACAACTCACCTCACACTTGCCACCAATACAGATATCATTGTGTCCTTCTCTACAAGGCGTTCCATCGATGACTTCTTCTGATACTTTAATTGAATGGAAGGACCCTCGGTTTCGGCAATGTAACTCGCATGGTTTATCTAAATGTGGAATGAAAAAGACATTACTGGAAAGAGGAAACAACGAAAGAAATTACATTGCAAAATCATCCTTTTGTAGACAAAGCTTCTAATTCGAACTATTTTTCTTAAATTATAGGAGCTATAATTTCAGAAGGGTAGGATTTGAAGACAAATCAGGGGGCAAAAACGTACATCTAAATAATTTTATACACTATATAATGACTACTAAACACTGCAATGCGATTTTATAGAATCCTGCTAGGGATACCTTTACCTAAAAATCTTCTCGAGTCGGTCCCTTTCGTCTTTTTAGAGTTTTGTGATATGAGAGACTTGTGAAAATTTCCACTTCAGAACACCCTTTCATGTCTCAAGAAGTGAGAGTAAGACAAGGTAATATTTGTGCTACTTATCTTCCCAATCCTTCTCTTTCTAACAAAGTTTGCTGTAACCAGTTTTGTGAAAAACTTTGGTGAGTATTTACTTACTTGGGAAATAAACAGATTCAACTCTTGATCTGGAATCAATGTAATGTGGAAAGACATGCATTGCATAATATTGGCATTGTAAGTCACGGAACCCAGTTGCTCTTGAGTCGCATTCCTAGAAAAGATGAGCAATAAATGAAGCTGGAGACTATCTAACAAAATATATTTCAAACTTGTTGCTAACTGGTAGCTGATTGCTGGCATGAAAGACTCGATAACTTTTATCAAGTGGTAAGAAGTTGTAAAATTAAAACTAAAACGATCAAAGTTAAAATGAAGATACCTTTTTATTGCATATTTGGTATTTCTTGTACACGCCAAGACAGTATTTTCCACCATTTTGAGGCCTACAAAGATAAATCAATAAATTAAATGATGCAGACATTATTTACACTGAGACAGGAAAAGAAGACGAAAAAGATTTTCCGCCAATGGATATATCATATATGAAGAAATAAATATATGATTTGATTCAAATAAGGCAATACGTTTATAACATGGGTAGCTAAAATAATTTGTCGTTCTGTACAATTTTAGAAAATGCCCAACATTTCCATCAAAATGTCCTAAATTTCGTTTGCAAAGCGTCCCAAAGTTATTTGTCCCAGATTATTTTTCCGATATCTTTGTGTCCCAAAATTTCGGCCTTTGAAGTGAGGCTACCTGTGAGGCTACCTGTTAAAGTGAGGTTACAACAACAGACACTTAAGCACAACAACAACAACAGCAAGGATAAAAACTTACTTAGGATTGTCACAATGACGTTCTTTTGCTCTGACACCTCCTCCGCATGACCTTGAGCATGATGACCATTTACTCCACGGACCCCATCCACCATCAACAGCTTCAGGCCTCGTTTCTTTCCTGATGCAGCGACCGCGGTAACACCACTACAAAATAAGGAAAATAAATATCCGTAAGACTGAAGCACTTAGCTCAGTGGCTGCACATAAAGGATGGTAATTTTACTGAAGCTATATCAAATAGCACACAAATCACTACTAAAGCATAAGCAATATTTTTACTTCAATTTTAGTTCGCCATGCTACTTTGACTCTCTCAACTTACATTTTGTTTTTATATTCAATATAAAATGTTTACAAAGACGAGTTACCTAAGACATTACTTATGAACTACTTTACAACACTACAAGGATGATACCCCGAGGAGCAAAAGATCATGACTACCTCGAGGTCATTACATAAAGAACATACAACTAAGTTACAACTAAATATGCGATTACAAAAAGCTACACATAAACGAATTTAGTGATAAATACTAAGGCCGGTTTCACATTGGATGTCGGGCTAACATAGACGATAATGTTGAGCAACAGGACCCCAGCCGAGAGAACAACACCGACAACCGCCGTCACTGGTCCCCGTCCAGAGTGTCCCCATTGCTCAAGACACTGCGCCCATGCTTACAGGTCGGGGTCTCTTTTCGATTGTTGATCTGGATATTCAATTTAGTATGGATTTGGAGATTCAACTTACATGTGCGTGTTTGCAATATGTCCCATCAGCAGCTGGTTTGTTTCTCATCACACAGGTTGTTGTTGATTGATATTCAAAACGACACCAAAGTCTCGAGCAAGGGTCTCCATCTTGAATCTAAAGGTAGATACAATTATGAATCAATGTCTAGAATTTGTCTATTTTAAATGTACCAGAACATGTTTATGTGTGTTTGTTTATGTAAAAGTAAGCAACAACAAAATGTTGGGGCGGAACAACTTCAACACAAATCAATTTCTTGCAATGAAGATCAGTCACCGCTACTTGTAATTTTCTCACCGATTGCCGAGGAAAAAAACAATCAAAGATGAATTCTACAGTTGATAAAATCGCAGACAAGATTCAGAAATATTCTAGCACTTAAAAATGTCTGACTTTCGATATACATCTTATCAATAATTGTTTATTGAAAAATTAAAATATATATGGAGAAATTGTTACTGATATATGGTGAAGATGAAAATCAAAATGTTAACAAGTGCTAGCATACTTGTCAGTTCTTCCAATAAAAACATTCTTGACAGAAGCAGAAAAAAGCCAAGCCAGCAAATCTATAGCTAATAATCTTATTATTTAAGAGAGTTAGTTTGTGATTACATACCCACTGGACATGACAAACTCCAGAAGACGGTCCATGTCTCATTTTACATTGTTGATCCAAGTCATAAATAACACCAGGTAAAACAGTTGAATATTCATATTTGTGGTTGCTAGGCTCGTCGTCAAGACACCAACCAAATCCTTTGCTAAAAAATTAAATTGCAAATATGTAAAATCAAGATTTTGTAAAGTTTCAGAGGCATGGCAAACGTTGGAAAGAAACAAATACAACAGATAGTAAACCTATTGACAAAATTTCGAAAAATGATTATTTCCAGTCAATGCTAATCAATGCATCTGGTCAACTTCTTTTCGATAAGAGAAACTTCCTGGTATTGTTCGGCCTCGTTTTTACCAGAGATACTTAGCACTGAGAGGTGAAACGCAAAATGCTCGGGGTGGTTGGTGTATATGATCATTAGTCCAAGTTCCAAATAAAAGTATTTACTGCGGCGGATAAGTTAAAGGCACGAGGCCAATTCATGAAACACAAGGTAATGATTACAAAAATTTGTAAAATACACTTACAATAAGAATTTTCTGACGTAGTTTCTGCTGCATGATGACCACATATAAGGATGATTTGACAATGACTGAGTTGGTGACATAATATATCTGTCATCATTTATCGCATATTTACATGGATTTCCCAATCCATCGTGTTCCATTCCAAAACTGAAACGAATTGAAGAGAATCGTTAAGATGCAGAAATTTCAATGATGTGTAAAAGTTAAAAGGCCTTTTGTCAAAAGAAAAGAAGAAAATTTGTTAGAACACCGTTTTGTACAATTGTATCAAAGACCAAATCTATTCCAGAGGCAATAACTTTTATTCCTATCAGAACTACAAAATTATAGCTAGAAAGACCCGATTCTGGGCCTTAGCTTTTAAAGAAACACTATTTTTAGTCCAACGCTTTACTTCTGTGAATTTGACAGAGCATTCAATTATCATAGTTACACTCCTCTCTGACACAATCAATCATCAATATGGACCTGACATAATTTCTGGCAATTTAATTGAATGCTTCAAGGTCATGAGGCGGTAGCACCACGCAGGCACGAAGAAGGACCAAAATAAGCACCTAGGAAACCACTACGATGTGCTTTTGAAAATGCAGGCTCATATTAGTTGTAATTTTAGCTATTTAATTTTTTGCTTACTAAAACTAAAATAAATAAATGAATTGATGCTTGCACTTACTTATGTCCCAGTTCATGAGCGACAGTATAAGCAACAGAAAGTCCTGTATCTTCATTTATATTACAACTTCTTGCTTTTGAGCACATTCCATTTACTTGCGCAAGTCCAAGTGTTCCACATGGTTTATCCATGCCAAGGCAAATGTCCAGTCTACAAAAAAGATTTGCTACTTTCAGGAAACACAGTTATATCCATAAAAAGCTTCGAGACATATTTGTGGGAAATCCTTGATATTTTGGTCCCGACTCTACCACGATCCTACAAAGGGAATTTGTTTTTGTGAACTTTCGTTGCATTTAAAAATCAAGACGTTTTCTCAGTTTCAACTATCTAAGCTTCCAGCAAGCAGGAAATTTGAAGGAAGATTAGAAAAATTGATTTGATCCTTCTGCTATAAGCCAATGTTTAGTTTTTCCAATCCGAAATACCTTATATCTCCTTTATAGCACCATCATAGAGCAAAGCATATTCAGTGATCTTTGAAGATCTGATGCCTGCATAAAACTCTTTCATGAATCTTGCCTCACCTGGTAAGCAAAATAGCGACATCATGATGTTGTGGATGATATTCACTTTGGGGGTTGACTTTATTTGACCAATCACAGAAACTTCCAAGTGTGTTCTCGGCATGGTGAGTGATAGTTAAGTCATCCTGAAAAGAAAAAACATTGAAAATTACAGAGGCTTAAAAGAGGTCAACATAACATATACAAAGAAGATATCAATATAATAAACCTTCTGTTTGTAGCCTATTACATCAGAGCTCTTTCGGGTCTCAGTTTTATCCAGATCAGAAAATTTTGAGGCATGTGACATCGAAAAATTGCAGTANTTAAGTCATCCTGAAAAGAAAAAACATTGAAAATTACAGAGGCTTAAAAGAGGTCAACATAACATATACAAAGAAGATATCAATATAATAAACCTTCTGTTTGTAGCCTATTACATCAGAGCTCTTTCGGGTCTCAGTTTTATCCAGATCAGAAAATTTTGAGGCATGTGACATCGAAAAATTGCAGTAAGGGATTTAAGGCGCTTTTCTGCTGCAGCAACTATATTATTGCTATGAATAGTCTTCATAAAAATTCACTTCTTCCTTTGAAACGGCTCAAAAGCAACAGCAAAGCCTGCAACGGAGCTGGTGCTACATATCAACATGAGAAATTAGCCAGAACATACCCGTTGACTGTCCAAAATGAAAAGCCGCACAATGACGACGTTTATTGCAGCTCCAATAGATGCATCATGGTACAGTGCAGCCACCTACATGAACAAAAAATCAAAGGAAATTTGTCAATGAAATCCTGGAGGTTGATTCAAAATTTCCTGACAGCTTAAAATTAATATAATTTAGTATTTTCTTGAGCTACCAGGATTTACAGCACACTATGAAACTACAGCATGAAATTATCAAATCTTGTTTTAGGTTCGTACTTGTTAGATGGTTACAGATTTCACAGTTTTGATTATCATGCAAGAATACGGCTACAGTACAAAATTACAGAAATTATGCAACAGGACCAAAATTACGATATTCTCAATGTAATGTTTTTCTAGCTATTATTCCATCGTCATTCTTTTGGAGGAATACAACAACAACTAATTCTTGAATCGATTTGGTCCTTAAACAATTGCTGTATTAGATAGTTTTAGATAAAGGCCTATATATGAGACAGTAACGAACAACAAAGCAACTTACCATGTTCATAACTGTAAGAACATATTGCTCAAGATTCTGGCCATGATAAAATGATAACATCGTCTGATCAACAACAACCAAAGTTTCGACGTAACGTTCTTTCGAAATCGATCGTCGATGCCTTCTTGATGCCCTTCGCAGTGCTCTTTCTAGTTCCTTTGATCTTCCCGTATCTCGTTTCGCCCTCAATGCTCTTTGTTTGTCTGCTGATAGAATAAGATACATTTGTTGAAAGGACAATTCTGAAAATGCGTTCCTGGTAGTATTTATGAAATACGGGCAAGAAATCTAATCGGAAATAAACACGCTAAAGGAGTGATCAAATGATTAAAATATATTACAAACGAACAGCCCATGGCAAGCAATATTTATGCCTTGCAAAGACAACCATATTACCCAAGTTGCTGTGGCTTCTTTGTTCTTGAAGAAATTTGACAGGAGTAAACAAGTGGTAGTATATAACTAGGTTGTTGTAGTCACTATGTATAGCTGCATTTGGTGGGGAATGCAGGGCAAATAGATGCCTCTTATGCAAAGACATTTGTAGAGCAGTAAACAATTGGATTTTTAGGGCATTAATCATCTATATCTACGTCGATACTGAGCAGGACCGAGTATCGGTATAATGCTCAGAGTGCAATGAACAAAAATAATTAGAAAAAAGTGCTAGTAGATGCAACTGATCAATGGTCAGATTAAACATTTATCAATCGAGAGGCTGAACTGGTGTTTTAGCTTTAATACCAAATCAAAAAGATGGAAACTGAAATAAAATCAGGGGGGATTGTTAATCTGCCAGTCTGTATCAGGAATATTGATAAACATCAACACAGTTGTTTTGAACTTTAGAACTTCCAGTTAATAATCTAGTCAAAAATTAAACACAATTTACTTCTCATTCAATATCTATTTAGCAGATTGAAGGCGTATGTATATGTACAGATGGACCATCTACGAGTCTGCACTAATTCACCAGAACTTTTAACTGACACACTTTAATGTAGAAATGGCCTAAATTTGTTTATTACTGTTTTTAAATCTATCAAGGTGGTCAAAAATTTGTGCTATAAAAATTTCTCCACACAGAGACAACCGTCCCAGTGCACATCCCTTAAGACAGGCCTATCCGACAAAGAATTTTAAAACAAGGCCGTAAAATGCATCAAACATGGTATGATATACGCCTTGATTAGGGCTTATCTTGTTCAGAGGCGATAGTCGGGGATTTTCAGACGACAGATGCTGAGACCGTAACTGTGACAATCTCTCTCTAAATATATAGTTTACATAACTCTAAAGGTTTTAACTGTCTTGAAATAAAAATAAAGAATCTTGAAAGGATTTAGCTGTTTTGAAATAAAAATATAGTGAGCTCAATCAATTTATCATAAATCATATCTTTAAAAGTAGTTCATCTCCCAATACAAATGTTTTAAGTTGAATAATAGTTATTGAGCTTTGGTTGGATTAAGCAACTTAGAAAAACATATTAATCCAAGAAAAGGATTCGAATGTAATATAATCGTATTGAGAAAAACTGCTGGGATTTGGTTAGGGATAAGCTTACATGTGATTTTAAATTGATCTCATATATCTTCGTTACTTATTGTCATCTAAGCCAAAATGTACAGATCAGAAAAATGACCTTGAACTGGTTGAATGAAATGAATTGTTTTCTGCTGATCGTTTAAACAAGATATAAATCTCCAACTTTCTTCCAAAAAGCTCTTCGTTTATCTACCTGGGCTACGATTGATGGGGGTTTTGGTCCGATTAAAAATGTCATGCCAGTTAAAGATTTATTTTCCTTATAGGGGGTTGGGATAAACCTCTAACGAACACAATACTCTCTTTATTCTAAATCCGTATTAAAACAAAAGCACTCAGTGATTTTTAATTTATTTTGCAACGCCTAGCAATATCGATGAGCAACATGGAAACGCACGGATTCTTGGTTTCTAAGAATCTTGGTTTATATGAATTCTTGGTTTATAAGAGTCCTTTAGAGAAAACATATACTTGAATAAAAATAAGGAGATGAACCATAAATTTTTAGAAATTATTCTCACTTGATGTTCCGCATGTCAGCTCTTGTTTTTCAGTTCCAACACTGCGTACTTTTCTAACAGAGCTTGCACGATATAGAAGATGTGGATTGGCTGCTTTTCCTGTCTGTTTATGGCCAATGATTGGCTCAATTAAGAAATCATCACCTTTGTCTGTTAACACCATTCCTTGCTGCAACAAAAACAAAGACAAAACTTACTAATCATCAATAAACAGATTTTTATTCAGATAACGAAAGATTATAGTGCACTAATCAAAAGATGGTGAACAGTAACCAAAATCTACGAGAAAGGATAGCTCCCGGATAGCTTTGCAAACAATGAAAGGATAAGGATTGCTGTGTTTTCTTCTGCCTAAAGTTCGAAGCATCTCAAAGAACATCAATACACCATTCCGCAGTCGAATGAGAAGGCGCTGTTCGCGTTGCATCTCGGTATCGTACGGAGGTTCGAATTCGAAATCGAATCTGAGCTCAAAACCCTATGCGATCCCGAGATGCAACGCGAACAGCGCCTTCACATTCGACTGCGGAACGATCTATTGTAAAACATGGTGAGTTATCAGTTAGATTGGTTGGCAATGCAATATTTGTTGCAAAAGTGAAACGCAGTACGTGAAATCTGTGAAATTGTTTGAAATGTAAACTTATACCGCATTCACACTGACTCAGTTAAACCAGCTTTATCTAACCCAGGTTAAATTTAAACCAATCAAATGCATTCGATTCGTTGGGTTGACCAATTAGAACGCAGCATTCCATAACCCGGTTTATTTTAAGCAGGTTTAACTTGCCAGTGTGAATGGGGTATTAGTTTCGATACAACATCGAGGCATCGAAGAAGGCATTGTAGGACAGGATAACAACAAAGACCAGTACACAGAGCAAATTTTCGTGAAAGAGACACCAGAAATTTGTTGTTGAAGTACACACATATTGCACAATTCTATCAGTGAACAAAAACATGAATTTAATTTTTTTCCCAAAATTTGGACTTTTCTTGACCTCTTGTCAACAACAGACAAATCGTTGATATCAAACGTCTTAGATACGAAAGAACTTCTCTTCGGTTGCCAACTATACAAATCGTTGGTTTTTATCTACCTACAAACAGTCTCAATAAACCATATCCAAAAGTAGTCTGCCCGGTCTCCAGCCCTGTTATTATGCCCTAGACTCATTCCAAAAGTCTCTAGNGCGCCTTCGCATTCGACTGCGGAATGATCTATTGTAAAACATGGTGAGTTATCAGTTAGATTGGTTGGCAATGCAATATTTGTTGCAAAAGTGAAACGCAGTACGTGAAATCTGTGAAATTGTTTGAAATGTAAACTTAGCTTCGATACAACATCGAGGCATTGAAGAAGGCATTGTAGGACAGGATAACAACAAAGACCAGTACACAGAGCAAATTTTCGTGAAAGAGACACCAGAAATTTGTTGTTGAAGTACACACATATTGCACAATTCTATCAGTCAACAAAAACATGAAATTAATTTTTTTTCCAAAATTTGGACTTTTCTTGACCTCTTGTCAACAACAGACAAATCGTTGATATCAAACGTCTTAGATACGAAAGAACTTCTCTTCGGTTGCCAACTATACAAATCGTTGGTTTTTATCTACCTACAAACAGCCTCAATAAACCATATCCAAAAGTAGTCTGCCCGGTCTCCAGCCCTGTTATTATGCCCTAGACTCATTCCAAAAGTCTCTAGTCTCCGCTCCCCGAACTGATTTGTCGCTACAACTGAAGCAATAACAACAACAACAACACGCGAAATCTTGAGGGACCTATGTATAACTATGCCCTAGCTTTTGAGAATTTTACATTATGTGCTAACAGTCAAGCAATATTCATTGGAAGCTGACGATCTCTTGCAGGCATAAAATGTTTACAGCATACCTTAATCTAAGTCATTATAGGATTTTGGATAACGAGGAGGCAATATGAGAAATGGCTGCCATTTTAAGAGGATTAGACAGCACTTCTTTGACGATTGATTTCACTTGTAAAGATTTTGAAGGTGTTTTTCAGCAATATGAGCTTGCTAAGTGATTCTAACCGGATACCAGAGGATTCTGCTTGGTACCAACTCAAGAGGGATTGGTGATTCCCCTTGCTTGGTACCTATTTTAAGAGGGTTAAGGTGATTCCACCCTGCTTGGTACCTAATTTAATAATGTAAGAAGTTTTAGCAGTTCGATTAAATTGATCGCCTAAATGAATGATTTATTTGAGGAAAAGAACCACTGGAGACGGAATGCCTCAGGGTTTGCTTTCACCCAATACTTCATCTGTCAACAATATATGACATCAACAAAGTTTTGACAAGAACTTTAGGACAATCCAAATATCAACATCGCATTTGAGTTTTTAACGACAAGAGTAGAACTGTAGTACCAATACAAGCCCAAGAAAATTTCAAATACATTTGTCCCAACACGTTAGCTATTGTTGAATTAAAATCAATAAATGAACAAAGTGCTTAAGCCCTCTATGAAAATTTAACTCAAGGCTACAGCCTTGAGAAGGACAAACAAACAACCTGTAAAGTCTGTTTCTATTTTCGGAAAAATGCCTCAAGTACTTTAGGAAATGGTGCCAGTAAGGGGTAGCTTATTTGCTCCCTTTCGAGTAAATAACATTAAAAGCTAGTAGTGAATGACCAAAAACGGCCTGAAAAAGTTAAGCAGTAGGGTTTACAAATTTATAAAACAATCCAAGTACATCATCAATGATGCCATGGCCCTTTGCTCCTTCACTGAACCGTTTTACCGTAAAATCAATATGCAAATCTTTCATTAATTGAGGAAGGCGTTTCTTTCTAATATCAGACAACAATATTGTAAACCTGACAGTGTTGGGATTACTTGGAAACTGAAACAAAGTTTCTCCTTTTTATCTCATTAAGCGATTCCTGGAGGTGCACAATTCAACATGGCAACCCCAACGAATTAACCTCTCATTTCGGCAGCTAAATCTTCGATGTACTTCAAAAGGGTATTCTGAAAGACACACCAGGGCCACTCCTACAACGTAAGCCGATCAACAGAGGGAATAATCAGTGGGGCTACCAGAAATAATGTCGGAAAATAAAAGAATTTTAGAGCGAATTCCCCCCATCGACTAACAGTTAGATATACATTCTGCTTTACGTGGTAACATAGATTGGAAAGTTTATCATGCGTGATTTTTAATAGACTTTTCAAAATTGAGACAAAGTTGCGGCGAAGCATACTTTGTTGGAGTTTCCTGCACAATGACATATAGGCCCCTCTATTTTAGGACTGCTTGCTGTCTGTAAGAAAACAATTGCTTTCCTACTCGAAGGCAGCACAGATTTACAGTACCTATACCAAAATCAAGAAACCAAGGGAGGGGTTGATTAAACAAAATTTAGTCTAGACTGCATGCTTTACGATTACCTGATACAATATCGACAAGTAAGTACCAGTAGTAAAAGAAATAAAATCTAGTTCCTCGTTTTAAGTCCATCTCACGTAATAAACAGAAAAGCAGAATTCTTGAGCTGGCAACCGTAAGAATATACCAACAGTCATTAGAGATGTGTGGCGTAAGGACGTTGATCAGGTATAAATTTGTGGCAATTCCCAGATAATTAGAAAAAGATGTGCCATATTCAATTCGGGGCATCTGAGATCACTATTTTATTGTACTGTAATAATCAGTAATAATACGAAATCTTGTATCCTACCACATTAAAGATGGCAGCACAAGGACCACTTCTTCAAATGACACCAGTTTGTAGATGTTTGGAAAATCTATACAAGTGTTCCAGTCGATTCGAGGATAGAAGGCGATATATACCGGTTGCCACTACCCGTAAACAACTTCAAATGTTTGCTACGGAGGAGCCTCATTCTCCATCATTTGAAATTTAATTTTGTGCTTCGCTGGAAATTTTAACTTGAATGTGGATACCTCGTTTAACAAAATCTGCTCAATATTAGTTGCGAGACCATCAATCAAAAGTAAGCTTCGACTTCACTGCAGTGACAGTGAGCTACCTATAGCTTCTCAGCAAAATTATGAACTCCAGATACCTATTGCAAATAATCCTTATCCTTAGAAATCAAGGCTGAAAGTTATCATTTACATTCGAAAGGGATTTCTTACGATTCTTGCAGAAATGAGGCAAGTAAAAAATAGGTAGAGAAACTTACCAAGCCATCACAGTTACTGATAGCAACAATAGAATTCTCCTGTCCAGTGATCTGACCTCGGTATAGACACGAGGTTTCATAATGCTCAATTTTGCCACTTTGTCTTTCAATAACAAAACCAGGCGAGAGGATGTCTTTGCTTGGAGAGAGCTTCAAGTGAAATTCTGATGAATTCGAGTTCAGTTTCAACTTGTAAAACAACGGCTGTTCATCTATGGTGTTACTGGAGGAATTACTGTCCAATGAGCGTCGGAAACGGCGAACATGTTCAGCGTGTACACCATGTGACAGGAATTCTCCTTGTTCTGATACAAGCGATGGATACACGATGTCATAGTCGTCTAACTCTTCCTCTGCAAAATTTGCTGCAAATAAAGAAGAGATACATTAGATGTCATATCATTATCTTCATTGTTTTGGCTTCATCCACTTTCACTCAGGCTAAAGTAATTACCCGATTTATACCATCAATGCTCCATAGGAGGTAATCTAATTTTACCAAGGTACATCTCAGTTAATAGAACGATACACTGGTATGAAAAAGTAAGGTTCTGTGCATCAGAGTATACATTTTTCCTTGTAACAATCGTTTCCTTGTGTGCAAAATGCAAGTGCATAAAGAAGTTGAAAATCAACAAATTCTATTCATGACAATCCTTGGGCATCTCCTACTGCGACTTTACAAACGTACCTTTCTGTGTCGAAGTGTATTGCAAAGTATGTACGGGACACATGAAGCATCAACAATGAAGTTGGGTTACATTGATAAAAAGATGAGCTACTGTGCACCAAAAGCTACAGAAAGAATTTGTCATTTTATTTTCTAAGGCAACTAACTGCCAACTAGTAAAGCAAGTGCAACTGGGTGGGAATTTCTTTAAGCTATGTTGGCAACCAGTCCTTAATTCTCAACTAATACAAATGAATGGAAAAATGTGTAAAACCTTTCATAAAACCGAAGGACGGGCTGTACGGAAATCTGCATAACCAAAATTTCATGCATAACCACCTCGCAATAATTTTATTACCAAGGAGACAGGAAAGCTGTCTGCGGCAAAAATGAGGTTTTCAAGGTAGAAGAAAATTTAGCGATTGTCTCTTTGACCATTAAGCCGATGGCACCAGTGTAAATTCATAATATGATACAGTTATCATTTGTAATCGAGAACAAGTAACCGCGAATTTCAAATGTATATAAATGTATATTATTAAATGCATTTGAAGTAGTATAGGATTATTGATGATAAAGGATTCAAATGATTGTATTTGCCTAACATTTGGAATAAAAGAATAGTCTGTTTGATGTAACGACTAAAGATGAGAGGGCCTAAAAACAAAAATGTGGTCTTCCATGAAATGAAAAAAACCCAATAAGCTTATAAATCATTGCTTTTTAATATTGTTGTTAGTTTTCTAGTCTACAACATTTCCTAATAACTTCAACTCAAACAAAATAAGGAGCGCCATACAGAAAGGCAGTCTAATTTCGCAAAGACACCGAAGGAATACTCTTCAAGGTAAAATGATTGGTATCATACACACATTTAAAAATGATTTATTCTCAAGGTTACAGTAAACCGAAAGACCTCCCAAAATGTGGGAATATCCATCTGTTATGGAGGAAACATGGCGGCATATTGATTTGTTCTCGAACTAGTACCAGACCTCCCAGAATGTTTCGTGATAATCATTGACTGTTTCCAAGGGGATCTGGGCCAACTGCCAGTCAACCTCGATTCCAGGCCAGTCGCTTTAACGAAAGATTTGCAGCTTCCCTTTTTGCAATCTTCTCTCAGGGGAAATTGTGAAACTACGTTTCTGTNTTCGCAAAGACACCGAAGGAATACTCTTCAAGGTAAAATGATTGGTATCATACACACATTTAAAAATGATTTATTCTCAAGGTTACAGTAAACCGAAAGACCTCCCAAAATGTGGGAATATCCATCTGTTATGGAGGAAACATGGCGGCATATTGATTTGTTCTCGAACTAGTACCAGACCTCCCAGAATGTTTCGTGATAATCATTGACTGTTTCCAAGGGGATCTGGGCCAACTGCCAGTCAACCTCGATTCCAGGCCAGTCGCTTTAACGAAAGATTTGCAGCTTCCCTTTTTGCAATCTTCTCTCAGGGGAAATTGTGAAACTACGTTTCTGTTGATTTTCATATTTTATGATAATTATAATTATAATTAATATTAATATTAATTAATTATTATAATTATTATTATTTTATGATAATGTTTGATGGCAAAATTGGTAAGTAATAAAATCGAATTACCCAAACTTTTTGATATTAATAATCTTAATAGCTGTCTTGGTTTCCCTTTAATATTTATTTCGATTCCATAAATGATTTTGTGGTACTAGTGGCAAGACACAATTTCATTAAATGGTTCATTAAACTCAGAAAATCCCAAACCAAACAAGCAATCATTAGACCTTGAATGGTCAACTCTACTACTTAGTACGGTAAAGGTTTGGATAGCTTCAGCCTTGTTCTGGATGAGTGTGATTTCGTAAGAGACCATCTATCCAATGGTTTCTTATATCTATCCATCATAAACAATAAGATTTACTGCAAAAAACAAGGACGGTAACTACAACTAGAACATACAGAGAACGACAACATGAGAGCACAATTATCTCGTTCGAGATTCCTTTGAGGAATAGCTAAAACGTCTATTGTTGGTTTATACGCTTGGGTGAACACATTTGAAATTCGTTGCTGCCTTCAGTTGGTTAAGGCAATTTGACAGAGTAAGTGTGGTCTGGTACCCAGGGTAAATGGTGGCTAGAATGAAAGGCATATTTTAGCATTACTTATGATAGCAATACAGAATCAGTCATATAAACATAAACCTAAGACGTGCTTGTCAATCTGCTTTCTTAAGTACAAACAAATGCTATTGTATCGATAGGATCAGTGACTCACAAAGTTTAACATCGTGTAGGATTAACAACAAATTAAAGAGAGAGGAATTACACATTAAATTATCAATCGAATTACAAGATAAAGCATCAAGAAAACCAAGAAAAACTGGGAAAATTATCGCTTCGACCATCGATGAACTATTTCTTCCGTTCCATTTAATTTGCGGTGCTCAAATGAACTGTAAGTGCCACTTTGCCTGCTCTGCCTGAACCACATGTTAGCTGGAGTTGGACCATAAAACATTTTCCACCTGGCACCAACGTCATCAATCGTACATCAACGTCATCAATCAGGTTCGCAATCTCTCAAATCAATTAGAGCCACAAGAGCCAAATTCATGCAAGTACACTCCCTAATGGTGACCTCAAGAGACTAGCACCTCCTCTGACTAGGTCCTTACCTTAGTCAGTTTACCGTTTTCACTCGTTGCTATTCGCATACGTTGCATGGAAATTCCAGTCTCTGCACATTGAGCATCTGCACTATATAAAGCACAAGGCAGCTCTAAGCTATGATTTCACCCAGTTAAAGTGCATATGAAGCGAACTTGTTTATCTTCTATTTTAATAAATTCGAGGTCAATGATCACGAATATCTCGATGAAATCTTCGAGAAATTGCTGTGAGCGACGNTTAATTTCGCAAAGACACCGAAGGAATACTCTTCAAGGTAAAATGATTGGTATCATACACACATTTAAAAATGATTTATTCTCAAGGTTACAGTAAACCTAAAGACCTCCCAAAATGTGGGAATATCCATCTGTTATGGAGGAAACATGGCGGCATATTGATTTGTTCTCGAACTAGTACCAGACCTCCCAGAATGTTTCGTGATAATCATTGACTGTTTCCAAGGGGATCTGGGCCAGCCAGTCGCTTTAACGCAAGATTTGCGTTAAAGAAATTGTGAAAACTACGTTTCTGTTGATTTTCATATTTTATGATAATTACCCAAACTTTTTGATATTAATAATCTTAATAGCTGTCTTGGTTTCCCTTTAATATTTATTTCGATTCCATAAATGATTTTGTGGTACTAGTGGCAAGACACAATGTCATTAAATGGTTCATTAAACTCAGAAAATCCCAAACCAAACAAGCAATCATTAGACCTTGAATGGTCAACTCTTCTACTTGGTACGGTAAAGGTTTGGATAGCTTCAGCCATGTTCTGGACGAGTGTGGTTTCGTAAGAGACCATCTATCCAATGGTTTCTTATATCTATCCATCATAAACAATAAGATTTACTGCAAAAAACAAGGACGATAACTACAACTAGAACATACAGAGAACGACAACATGAGAGCACAATTAGCTCGTTCGAGATTCCTTTGAGGAATAGCTAAAACGTCTATTGTTGGTTTATACGCTTGGGTGAACACATTTGAAATTCGTTGCTGCCTTCAGTTGGTTAAGGCAATTTGACAGAGTAAGTGTCGGGTGTAATGGTGGCTAGAGTGAAAGGCATATTTTAGCATTACTTATGAGCAAATACAGAATCAGTCATATAAACCTAAGACGTGCTTGTCAATCTGCTTTCTTAAGTACAAACAAATGCTATCGTATCCATAGGATCAGTGACTCACAAAGTTTAACATCGTGTAGGATTAACAACAAATTAAAGAGAGAGGAATTACACATTAAATTATCAATCGAATTACAAGATAAAGCATCAAGAAAACCAAGAAAAACTGGGAAAATTATCGCTTCGACCATCGATGAACTATTTCTTCCGTTCCATATAATTTGCGGTGCTCAAATGAACTGTAAGTGCCACTTTGCCTGTTCTGCCTGAACCACATGTTAGCTGGAATTGGACCATAAAACATTTTCCACCTGGCACCAACGTCATCAATGTGACGCAGGTTCGCAATCTCTCAAATCAATTAGAGCCACAAGAGCCAAATTCATGCAAGTACACTCCCTAATGGTGACCTCAAGAGACTAGCACCTCCTCTGATTAGGTCCTTACCTTAGTCAGTTTACCGTTTTCACTCGTTGCTATTCGCATACATTGCATGGAAATTCCAGTCCCTGTACATTGAGCATCTGCACTATATAAAGCACAAGGCAGCTCTAAGCTATGATTTCACCCAGTTAAAAACCCTCGTTATAAACCATTTCAAAGACAGCAATTTGTAGGCATTGCAAACGCGATGATTGAAGGACTTCGTGCAACAAGCAGCGAGGCAATTCCCACATGTAAAACACAATTATCACAATGGTGCATAAAGCTAATTAGTGCAGTTCCTGAAATGGCAAGAAGCACATCCTGTTTGGAGACAACCTAAATGAGATAAACGCGCACCTTAGTGTAACCACATATACCACATACCATAACATTGAAGGCATCAATGAAAGAAGAATTTTAAAGTTCCATGCGTCTTTACAGCACCAAGTAAGCACAAGGTCCTTTTCACTATGATTACAAACGCAACATGCTTAAACTCCTTGGTGGGGAGGGAATTTCGAACGCTTACAGACCCTTGAAAGAACTGGAAAAATAGGACATCGTAGTGTTTTCTAAAAATTCTTCGTTTAACGATAAGCTAAAAATTTGCCTCGGCCAATGCTTAAAAATAATATTTACGAAAATGGTCAGCTCCTCGACTCGATCTTGGGCCATCGGCTACTGGGCCATCGGCTACTGCCTTATCGGCTACTGCCCCATCGGCCACTGCCCTATCGGCTACTGCCCCAATTGTCCCAAAACAAAAGACTCCTAAAATATATACCTGAGAATGTTACATCGTCACGTTGCTTATCCAGGCAAAAATCACATGTCATAGTTCTCCGGTGTCGTAAACAGAGCCGTATTGTAAATTTGTTCTTGTACATGAAATAAAATTACCCACGCACTACATAGATAAAATCGTGCCATCTTGTGAGGTATGAGAACAGCAATTGTATCCTACGTGTTCAATTGTATCCTACGTGTAACAGTACAATTCGAGTGGGGACGGGGAAGATCAAAAGAAATGAACAGTTAATGAAAAATGGAATGCATTTCCAAAAAAATTAAAAATAAGAAAATAAAGGAAACTAAGCAACGAAATATTTTTTGGGCTGAGTAGCGATGGTATTCTCTGTCAAAAAGTGGGTGTAAGAATGATCAGAATATATGAAGTATTTCATTTTGTTGATTTTCGGCTGACAATTTTCCAAGTTATAATAAGTGTCGTGAAAATTCCTTAGTCTGCGAGCAGCCTAAATTGATTGAACAACATCCATTAAATTTTTAAAGACTTAGTTTGAAATGATAAAATGAAATTTAGGATTATGTCGTAACGCTAAATCGTCAATTTCCTCAGATTTTTTCTCAGATTTTTTTCTTTCCTTTTCTTTCTTCTTTTAATTCCTTTTTTCTTTATTTCTGGAGACCTGAAACAATTTTAGGGACCATTGGTGCTGTCGTCCGCCATTTTTTCCACCTCTGTTAGTTCAAATCCTAATATTTGAGTTTCGTTAACATGATTGCATGCAATATACTCAATTATGTCTTAAACCACCCGAAAACAGAATGCAACAAAAATTGATAATCATCGATTCGTTAAAATTTTATCAACCAATAAATCTGGGTAATCCACCAATTAATCAATGCGTCCAGATATAAAAAATAGAAGGTTTGATGTGATAGTATTGACTGAGTGGTTCTCTGATAAGAAAACCCATTGATTGCTGATATGCTACTTATCATCAAATAGAGTGTGCTAGAAACAGTCCTTATCTTTGAATTGAAGAGCGTTCACAAAAAACTCTCAATCTACAAGCATGTCAAATCACCTATGAGAGTACACTAGATATTCGTAATGTTTTTTTATTCGAGTTGCATACCCAATTTTGTATCTTCGAATATTGTACAAAATTGGCAAGAATATAAAAATATATATATAATATTCATTTGGTAGCTTTGGATAATACTTTTNAAGGGAAAATAAAAAATTTCGCTTCATAGGCACTTTAAAAACCCTCGTTATAACCATTTCAAAGACAGCAATTTGTAGGCATTGCAAACGCGATGATTGAAGGACTTTCATGCAACAAGCGGCGAGGCAATTCCCACATGTAAAACACAATTATCACAATGGTGCATAAAGCTAATTAGTGCAGTTCCTGAAATGGCAACAAGCACATCCTGTTTGGAGACAACCTAAATGAGATAAACGCGCCCCTTAGTGTAACCACATACACCACATACCATAACATTGAAGGCATCAATGAAAGAATTTTAAAGTTCCATGCGTCTTTACAGCACCAAGTAAGCACGAGGTCCTTTTCACTATGATTACAAACGCAACATGCTTAAACTCCTTGGTGGGGAGGGAATTTCGAACGCTTACAGACCCTGATAGAACTGGAAAAATAGGACATCGTAGTGTTTTCTAAAAATTCTTCGTTTAACGATAAGCTAAAAATTTGCTTCGGCCAATGCTTAAAAATAATATTTACGAAAATGGTCAGCTCCTCGACTCGATCTTGGGCTATCGGCTACTGCCCCATCGGGTACTGCCCCCTGCCCCAATTGTCCCAAAACAAATGACTCCTAAAATATATACCTGAGAATGTTACATCATCACGTTGCTTATCCAGGCAAAAATCACATGTCATAGTTCTCCGGTGTCGTAAACAGAGCCGTATTGTAAATTTGTTCTTGTACATGAAATAAAATTACCCACGCGCTACATAGATAAAATCGTGCCATCTTGTGAGGTATGAGAACAGCAATTGTATCCTACGTGTTCAATTGTATCCTACGTGTAACAGTACAATTCAAGTGGGGGCGGGGGAGATCAAAAGAAATGAACAGTTAATGAAAAATGGAATGCATTTCCAAAAAATTTAGAAATAAGAAAATAAAGGAAACTAAGCAACGAAATACTTTTTGGGCAGAGTAGCGATGGTATTCTCTGTCAAAAAGTGGGTGTAAGAATGATCAGAATATATGAAGTATTTCATTGTGTTGATTTTTCGGCTGACAACTTTCCAAGTTATAAACAGTGTAGTGAAAATTGCTTAGTTTGGGAGCAGCCTAAATTGATTGAACAACATCCATTAAATTTTTAAAGACTTAGTTTGAAATGATAAAATGAAATTTAGGATTATGTCGTAACGCTAAATCGTCAATTTCCTCTTTTTTCTCAGATTTTTTTTCTTTCTTTTTCTTCCTTCTTTTAGTTCCTTTTTTCTTTATTTCTGGAGACCTGAAACAATTTTAGGGACCATTGGTGCTGTGGTCCGCTATTTTTTCCACCTCTGTTAGTTCAAAATCCTAATATTTGAGTTTCGTTAACATAATTGCATGCATGTCTTAAACCACCCGAAAACAGAATGCAACAAAAATTGATAATCATCGATTCGTTAAAATTTTATCAACCAATAAATCTGGGTAATCCACCATCAATGCGTCCAGATATAAAAAATAGAAGGTTTGATGTGATAGTAGATAGTATTGACTGAGTGGTTCTCTGATAAGAAAACCCATTGATTGCTGATATGCTACTTATCATCAAATAGAGTGTGCTGGAAACAGTCCTTATCTTTGAATTGAAGAGCGTTCACAAAAAACTCTCAATCTACAAGCATGTCAAATCACATATGAGAGTACACTAGATATTCGTAATGTTTTTTTATTCGAGTTGCATACCCAATTTTGTATCTTCGAATATTGTACAAAATTGGCAAGAATATAAAAATATATATATAATATTCATTTGGTAGCTTTGGATAATACTTTTCCCGAATCCTTCGTATTTTCACCAATAGAAAACTCTCTTAGAAGCCCCTTGACTGTTACCGTAGGGACTATAACTACCAACCAGTGTATGCAAATGCTAGGTATCTATTTGAGCTGTAACTGCTTTGGTTGAAGAGCCCACGGGGGAGCGGGGGGTTCTTGGCCAAATTTCGGATAGGGGTGTGCCGCGAGCATCTTCAAAATGGTACCGTTGGCTAGACCAATTTTTGTGAAAATGATACCCTTGGCTAGACCAAAAGTGCCATAATTTGCCGTTTTCTAGGCACAAATCACCAAAATTTCGCCTACTCTGGACCAACATCGCCAAAATTTGGGGTTTCTAGACACAAATTAAGAAAATTTGGCCTTTCCTGGACGAAAATTGCCAAAAATTATACCCTTGCCTAGACTGGCCTAGACTAAAATTGCCAAAAAGCATACCCTTGGGGCTAGACTAGAAGTCTGAAAAAGTATACCCTTGAGCGCGGCACATCCCCAGGTACCTTTACTATGGAAGAACCCCCCCCCCCCGTTGAAGAGCCTCCGCTTTTGTACGAAACTGCTAACGGGGAAAGTTTCAATCCTTCAAAATACCTCTTCAGTAATTCAATTCTGCACATCGTCTAACACAATAAAAAATGTGCTTTACCTCACACTAAAATAGACCTTGTAAAGATGGCTGTTAAAATAGACGGAGAACAGGCTGCAAATAACTGAACCATCTTTTATCATTATAATAAGCAGATTTTCTCTTTCCGGTGCTGCAAAATATTTCTTAAGGGGCAGTGATCAAATGGGCTGCATTCGGTTTGTAGAACTTTTGTTGAAAGGACAAACATTTCTAAACTCAATACAAGGTCAATCAATTGCATGACATATTAAGGAAGTGCATGCGAGAGGTATATGTATAGAATGCCATTCTGAATGCATCTTCTGTCAAAGAAAAGGATACCACAAGATCTGCTATGCTGATATGGTAGAAATAAGCCATGTATGAACTTCTACTGTTTTTAAATTACCCACTGTCATGCAATGTTTTGAAAAGCAGCATTTCTCTACGCAAAATCTAGGTCTTTCTCTTCACAACAATCGCTAACCTGTTGCTTAAAATGCATTTTATCAAAAGGCTATGCTCTAAAGTTGTTGCCTTTCCTTGTTTGGTTGAATTTCTTTTACAATCTAAAACGATCTGGAAACTTCGAGCGTGAATCTATCCTCTGAGTGAACGGCGTTTGTTTTTAGGCTTATTCCAACGTCGCTTGGTCGAGCTAAATTAGTTCGAATAAATGACAAAGCAACTTTGAAAATACATTCATTGCAATTCATTGTTTAGTGGCTTAGAAGGAAAATCGGTCTGTGTTTATGAGCAATTTGATTTAGAAAGAGAGTTAGTTCAACCTTTGTATGAAGATGGAAGATTCTGCCATTTATAGAAAAGGTTGTCAGTTTCAACAACTGTTTCACCTTCCTATGCTCTGTTTTTGCCTACTCTTTCTTACCACCAATTTGCCTAACTCTGATTATGAAGGAATTTCAAACGAATATAAAAGTATTTAGAGTAGGAAAGACATTTGACATCAATTTTCAGCCTCATCAACATCAATATCCATCCATCTCCAGCTAAAAGTTGCGCACACGCAGCAAAAAAGAAGATTCCGATTTATAGTGTAGATTTTGAGATTAAATCAGATCAATATACAATGAACGTTGACCAATTGAAAGAGATCATGAAATGTATCAGTTGTTTGCAAACCATAGCGAGCTTATGATGTCGACCGGCTTGCAAATTCAATGAGAATATTACAATGTTGGCAAGCTAACAAGAAACGAGATCATGAAATATCCAATAAACCGATGTCTGTCTTTCGCTTATAAGGGATTACGAGACAAGGAAACCAAAGGAAAAAAGGCTTTCATCAAACCAGACATTGTTAAATCCTTACGAAAACTTGTACTGTATCAAAGACAATTGTGGATCGAAAAGGTTGAAAGAAAGATTGCAAAGACTTGTCTCTTTTGTCATGTCAAATCTAACGGGATAAAAGTAGGCAAATGATGGATGGAAAAGATGGAAATATATTGCACGAGTCAGATAGCCCACGTGACTTTTATACCCTTAAAAGGGGCGGGGGTACGGGGGCTGACTTTCTCTTTTGTCATGTCAAATCGAACGGGATAAAAGTAGGCAAATGATGGATTGAAAAGATAGAAATTCATTGCATGAGTCAGATAGCTCACGTGACTCAATACCCCTACAAAGGGGGCGGGGGTAAAGGAGCTGACATGTACCTAGAGGGGGGCAGGTTTTGTGACATGGTAAGGCGCGAGTTGTCAATGCGTGATGCGAGTTGCACTTAATGTGGGAGTTACGAGTTGCAAGTTGTAGGGAAGATGCGAGCTAAAAATTCGAAAATATGAGTTGAAAAGTTTTGGGGGTATGAAAGCACTCCAGAATCAAAAACTAATGATGCATCCTGAACTATGTCTGCTCCTATATCAACTGCCGCTGATGCAGCAGGAAAGCGACAAGGCAAATCTACCAAGCCTCAATCTATTTGAATCGATAAAAAACCACGATAACAGGCTGCGAGTCAAATCTTGGTAGATACTTGCAGCAAAGAAGTATAAAGTACTTTAAAGGCAGGGGCATTTGACCTTGTATTTATTTTTAAAACTGGCCCAAATCTAACTGGTCCAATAAATCTGGTCTTTGATCTTGGGAAGGAATCTCGGGGCCTCATAAATTTAGTACCATTCTGGTTTCTGAATAATCTTGCAAACAGTTCATGCATATTTTTCGGATAATCCAAAGGACAGCTCTGTCTACGTGACCTGACGACATGGTTAAAAAAGCGGCAGAGGAATATTTCCAGAGCATCCTTAGACAAAAATATGATTATGAGCCGGCTTATTAGCACATATCAATGTTGCGGATTGGTTTGTAACCGGAACGAACTCGGAGCGATCATTCTTCCCGGAGATGAGATTTTGCAGGCTGAAGATTGCCGGGGCACTTACGCAGCGGTGTCTAATTTTTAAGAGCAAAAACGAAAGCTGTCAACTTGAAGGAAACTCTGAAAATAACTCCAAAGAATCTGCCTTTCCATTTAAAAGTTACAACATCTGACAAATGAAAGCATCAACAAGCTTTTCTTCAAATAAGCTGTTTTTAAATCGCACCAGATAACTTTAAAATAAACATCAACAATTCTAAGGACGAACATTTCCATTTTCCGGTCAACAACAACGAAACAGGCAACTAATCAACAACTAGCTATACTTTCATAGTCAATATCACAAAATCTGAAAGCTAGTGCAGCTCGAAGGAATCTAGATAGCATACAGCATCAATGCTGAAGACGTACGATCGCCTTTTAAGGTCCAGCAGACATTCGCTCTGGGCGGACAGACTTAACACCTAAGAATGAACCAATTTGCTCAGCAATGAAATATCTGCAAATTTTGAAATATGATATCAAATTTCTGCAAAGTAATTGGGTTGTTTGTCAAAGAAAGAGGAATCTTAAAAGCTAACAATGTAAGTTAGCAGAGAGAAGAATTTCAATGCAAATTTTGTAACATATATCAATCTCTCACTAAGGCAGCAATTTACTTTCAGCTCAGATAATATTCATCTGATCAAACCTTTGCCCTTTCTTGGTCACATATCATCATTCCTCTGGTTTTCTTACTCCATTATCGGACCATGAAAACTCATGCGAGAAACTCAATTTTAATAATACATTTGATGGGAAACTCGATTACGGGTCAAAACGTCCGATTTTGAAACCTCATCAATAAATGCGCTTTCTAGTCGCTTTCTTGAAAACACAAAAATACAAAATAATAAACCAAGGACTTGAAATAACTTGATGATGAATATCGTGAAAGGAAATACCTTGCTTTTCGCTGAGGAACTTGAAATCTGTCGGCTTCCCGTGAAGAAATACCAAAGAATTTATGATGACAATCGCCAGAATCCACATTATTCCTGATTCACCTTGCTTCGGCATCTTGCTTGCAATCTGTTCGAAAAGAAGAGAAAATATTCAGTATTTCTTTAGATTTACAGTCAAATATTATCGATGATAGATACAATGATTTTTATATAGAACTATAAACTTTGATATTTAACAGAATATCAAATGACATAAAACAGCAGACAACTCAGTAAAATATATGACGTTGTATACCTTACACGCTGTTGCAACCACTCCGTTCCGTATTGTGTCTTGTGTCAGAATAAAAAGGACTTAGAAAGCTTCAAATATTTGTAAAAGAGGTCTATGCCTTGATTGACCTTCTGCGCTCCGTTTGCGAGAGATTCAATCGTGCAATAGTGTGTTTCAATCCAATGAACGATATTCTTAATTTGTACCATACACAAAAAGACCGACAGTGGTTAACCGAGCTAACATTGCAATACGTTACACATTGAATCAGTCATATCCCCCCGTTATTAAAATTACCCTACGGTACAGTTTATGTAGATATTGTGCTAAATGATAGTGACTCGCTGCATGATAAGGGGGTGCTGCTCAGTGTTGTAACTGAGTAATTTCACATCAGGTTAAAGTGTATTGACCGGGTATTGACATCAAAAATTCGTACTTAATAATCGGTTTCTAAGTGAACATGTGATCTTATTTTATATTGTAGTGTTTTATCAAGCTATTTCTTGCGCCAATAAAAAAGCTACCATGCTAGCCAAAACAAGTAGCTATAAAATTGCAATTTAGCATACAAGTGTTTCTTATAAGAAGCTCATTGCAAGAAAGCAAAGTCCTGAAACTCTCAGACCACCAAAAAGTTTTCAAAACTCGAGTACTGGAAACAATTAATTGAGAAACTTTTTTCATTAAGAAAATTTTTCATTCAAGAGTATACTCAACGAATATTTAAGAAACTTTTCTATTTAGTCGAAGAAATCAAGCATATTTTCGCTTGCTTTTTTACTATATTACTCAGCATTGCGGAGTAATTTCTAGACAGACGCATGGTTTTACAAATTCGCTGTGAAATGCACACGAAAGTACAGTAAATCCTCCACCAACCAATATTAACAAAGAGAATTTGTGGAAACTTTTAAGAATCTCTGAAGAAAGTTTCGGTAATAAAATATGAGAATCTTAAAGTCGAATTCTTGATTTCTTATGAAACAATTTGCAAAATATGGTGGAATATCAATCCGCAAATTATCTGTTTAGATACCCTTTATAGACCTGAGTTGCACTACTTATAAACTTCCAGTATGAAACTTCTAAACAGAGCCCCAAAAGGGCTTTGTGCTCAAAATTAATCATTCTCCTAGCACTTGCTGGGGTTTTTTGTCATTTTAAGGTTTGCTACACGATGGGGTGTCCCTTGTTTCTTTCAAAGGATTTCCAATGATCATAGACCAGGGTCACACAGGCCAGCTCTGCCATCTCTATATTCTTTTGGACATGTTGTTTGGACATGTTGTTGTTATTCATTTGGGAAGAAATGTCAATGAAGTATGTAGCTGGAGTCGTAATACGTCTAAGGCCCTGATCACACGTTCCATTCAGTATCGTTTCAAAAAGTGGTACAGATAATTGGTACAACATCGTACCAGTGTGAACTTGGCCTAAGTTGCAAAGCACTTTACTTCCTAGACGTGCTGCTCGACTTTGCGGCAATGGCATCCCCACAGCATTAGAAGAGCAATCAAGGTGGCATTCTCCTGCATCTTAAATAAAACCGCCAAGAACGTTCAAATATCAGTTATGTAAGGCCGTTCACGTTTCACAAGGAATGATCACAATATCAAGTTGCACTTGCGGGTAAAATGAATCTCCAATGCAGATGTTGTGACGAAACCTCGAATTAGTACTACGTGCCTTCTAGGCAGTGGTCTTGCTTTATGGCTACTCTCTGTTATTTCCTGACACATAATGCAAAAGAGACTGTAGAATTAACACGTGCTTAAAGGCTTTTGCCCCTACATCTGTGCTAGAATCCTTCTGCAGTCCTGTGTCTGAAGCAGCAACAACAGCAACAATTTGATTCAACGAGAAATGTGAGTGAAGTACGAAGAAAGACAAAGACAGTGCGCGGTCTCAATACTTGTCCGGTCTCAATACTTGTCCGCCTGTGTTGAGGATTTGAGCAGACTAAGGATAATGCTGCATTGGATGAAGCTCGTGAGTGGTGCATTCCCTTGTAGAAAAAACTTTCTTCCTTCCTCCAAACGAAAAATAATGAAAATGGAAGCGAAGAGAGTATGCTGTAAGCGAGTTTAGAAAGTCCACAACCTCTGCATTGGANAGAATCCTTCTGCAGTCCTGTGTCTGAAGCAGCAACAACAGCAACAATTTGATTCAACGAGAAATGTGAGTGAAGTACGAAGAAAGACAAAGACAGTGCGCGGTCTCAATACTTGTCCGGTCTCAATACTTGTCCGCCTGTGTTGAGGATTTGAGCAGACTAAGGATAATGCTGCATTGGATGAAGCTCGTGAGTGGTGCATTCCCTTGTAGAAAAAACTTTCTTCCTTCCTCCAAACGAAAAATAATGAAAATGGAAGCGAAGAGAGTATGCTGTAAGCGAGTTTAGAAAGTCCACAAAAACCTCGTGATATTGGATGAAAGTTAATTATGAGACCAAACTCTCAAATTCTGTCTAGTTTTCGGATCTTTCGGTGGCCTAGTGGTCGAAGCATTAAACTGACAACCACAAAGTTGGGCCTAAACCCCCAACATCACTAAGAATGGCTAGTTGAGGCTTTCAACGTAGGAGTCCATCTCTCTTGGGTAGGTATTACGAGAAAAGCACTTGAAAAGGGCGAATAATCCAAGAAAAGGCCAAACGCGTCATACAACAAAGATGTTCAAATACATAGCTAAACTGTTCAGAGGCTTCAATCTTGTTCATTAAAATAGATCACAGATCGATATGTGTGAAAAATTGGCTAGGCCTACATATTTCAAACGAAACAACATGCTACATTTCTTTTGGTCAAAAACAAAGCAGTGCATTATTCTTGATTGACGGTTCATCTCGCTTATCCAATCGAATCAACTGAAAGCATTGCCCTTTTGCATCAAGTTGAGATTCAGCTTACATAATTCTAAACACCCGTCGTGCTTTGCGAGTACACTAGTTGCTTCTTGGCTTTAGGAATGAAGACGAAAAGAAGTTCCAATTCTGGTATTTGCTCTACATAATTGATCTTGGCTTTACCAACGGAACCGGAGAACAACTTTTGGTGAATTAAACGACTTAATTTCCCTTGAGGATTGATTTCAGCTCCTCCTTCTGGCATTATTAAGCTTTTAAGGGGATACTTCCAGAGATGCAATCATTATAAGAAACCAAATATCCTCAACCACATTCTTCCCTAAAACATTTACTTTCCTTCCTGCCAATACAAACACCTCTAAGTGAAATTTTTGATTATTAGCACCTTTGATTTTATTACTGAGTGGTACAACGAAGGTTACCGACTCGTCTAGTCCACAAGACGTGGCCTATCCATCTTGTAATTTTACTTTGACCAGAGCGATGCAGCATGGCTACAAAATGATGTAAAAGGTCCATTTTTCAACAACAGTCACACTCTGATGAGAACATAAGTTTGACAGGCCTCAGTGTGCTGAAAAATGCTTTCGCTTTCTGCGTCCGATCTCATAGTATCTATCTTGTCAACAGCATAGGCCTATTCAAGTTGGGTACAATGCAAAGAACATTCAACTTTGGTTTTCTAGTTTCACCATGAGCAAAAAGACCATATGAACAGGCTAACTGAGAGGGGGCAAGGAGTAAATTTGCCAAGGCCCCGATTTAAAATGGCGCCCAAAAAGATGTGAAAGGTAGACAAGGGTGCTAAAAAGGGCCTTCTTTGCGAGAGTCTAGGTGCTTTGGTCAAACAAAACTTATCATATTCAAATTTGGTTTTCTCGTTTCAGGATTTATCTCTCCTTAAAAGTAATCATGATATCATCTGTAAGGATTTTAACAACAACGATGAGCATCGTCTGCAACTAGTAAAAATGGTCCACTATTCAGTACAATGTTCACATTGGGTACAATTCAACGACATTAATTTGGTTTTCCATTTCTCCTAAATGCCAAGTCACAAAGGATTTATGATATCATCTATAAAGATTTTAGCAACAGTATTGAGAAGAGATATATTCTGCCGCAAAAGGTAGTCGCACTTTTTGAAGTGACTCGCTCAAGCAAAAAATCCAATTTTGTGACACCAAAAGAGCCTGCCTGAATGTCAATGGTGCATTGGTTTGTCCCTTCATGCCTTACGTGATGATGTCTGCAGTTCGTCTGCGGGCAGGAAGTTTTAAAGGATCTTGCTCTTAGTCGTTTTAGGCAACACAAAGATAATCAGTACAGATAATGACAAGACGTGGATGGATGCAACATTTTATAACTATTCCAAATTTTATGGTCAATCATCTCTTTGTTGGAACTTTGTTCAAAGGAACTTGCTCAACATAAAATGTGTAACCTCAAAAACTTAATCTCATTTCGCTCAAGGCTTATTACGAATTGCGAAATTATTAGCTTAGTAGAATTTAGAAGTAGAAACGAGCGTTCTCTTATCTGGAAAGCCATTCTTCGGTTATATCTACGATCTTAGATGGAGATTAGATATCAATTGATATTTGTTGCAACTATATGTGAAACAAGGCTCTGTTTGAGGCAAAATGAGATTACACGATTTCGGGACTATTTCTCGAGACCTTTAAACTAATGTACCTACCATGACCCACTCCTCATATGTCCCTTGGGCTGTAGGTCTAATTCTAAATCTGAGGGACCATTTCATATCTAGCATTAGATAACAATTGATATTTGTTACATCTATAAGTGAAACAAGGCTCTGTTTGAAGCTGTATGAGATTAAAAAAATTTCGAGTGAATTTCAATCGCTTGCCTATTCAAACTCATTGGTCCACTCTCTGTTTGCCATGAAACTGGGAACCCTTTCCCCAGGCACTATTCATCCATACCAAAAGTTTTTGACCTGCAACATCTTCATTGTGAGCATAGTGTGTACACCACCTTCTGATCAGAAGAACCCAAGCTTATCAAAATGTTCAAATACACACTCAGGCCATATAGCAATCAGGGCACGTTAGAGTCGCAAATTCGAGGGTTAGCTATCTTTCTAGTGGTCTATGATCTTGCAAAGTCTGGTTGTCTACGTAATGTGACTTCAAGTACATTCCATATGCTCCATAAGAGACTATGCTTATCGGGCTCTTAGGTGGCTAGTTTCGAAATGTACTCTCTGGCTATCTGTAGCAATTAGGGCCTAATAGCCTCACAATTATTCGAAGCCTTGCTGTCTTTCTAGTGGCCTAAGGTCTTGCAGAGTTGAGCTATCATCGAAATTTGACCTCATATGTAGTGTTTCATATGCCTGAGAAAAAACCAATCATATCGAAATTTAAATATACTCTCGGGCTATCTATAGCAAATAAGGCCTAATAGGGTCAAAAATTCAAAGCCTTGCTATCTTTCTAGTTGTTTCAGGTCATGCAAAGTGGAGCTATCTTTGGAATATGACCTATCAAACATTTCATATCCCTCAAAAGAGACCATCAGACCAAAATGATCCAAGTTTTAAAGGGAATCTAAGCATATAGAAGTGGCCCAAGCAACTTGCGGTCGAGTTCTAGCCATTCAGATATCAGTATTTCATGTTGACATAGATCAGTTACCCAAATATGGTTCGGCGTGTGTCACGGTCGATTGTCTTTGTACGGCTATTTTTATCAAAGCCGTATATATGCGCAGATTCCTTTTAAATATACTCTCAGGCTATCTGTAGCAATTAGAGCCTGATCGAGTCGCAAATCCGAAGCCTTGCTATCTTTCTAGAGGATTGCTACAAACTGATGATAATAATAATAATTGATGATAATAAGAGAACCACTTAAATGCTAGCGATAACTGATAAAACAAGTCTAGCAGACAACAATCATTCGACAAGTTGCGATAAAAAAAATGTTTTGCTGGTCACGAAACGAGACTCGAATGGTTCGAAATGTTGATAAACCGCGTACCGACCAAAGGGTGGCTATCTTTAAAGTATGGAATGTGGAATGATGGAATGAAATGATGGGATCAACGATGAAAACTAGACTTGTTACATGTCGTAGTTTCGCTACTTGCCTGAACTGATATACGCTCCAACTAATAGATGAAAACGATGGAATAACTAATTAATATTAAGAATTTGCACCATGGTTATCAATGTGACAAACGCTTGGCTTTGAAATACTAGATGAAAATGGGACAATTTCTTAATATTGAAAAGTCATCATTCCATCATTCAATTCAATCATTCCATCATTCAATTTCATCATTCCGCATTCCAGGTTTTAGAGATTGCCACCAAAGCGTCAAGTCTCCATACTTATTATGGTATTCTTTCATAGTGCTTATTACGTTTGGTAACATATCAGAGAAGTGAAAAGATGCGGTTAGGACAACTCCGTTTTGTTTGTAAACCGTGTTTTGTAGGCCTACAAAGAAATGACGACGCTACATAACATTAATTCATTTGGTGGGGTGGATTCTAATTTTCACTGGCGGCTTCTCTGATCAGTTTCAACTCCGCATATGAAAGAGAAACTAGCTTATTGTTTTTATTATGAATCAATGGGCCTAAGAATATGAATATACCTTTGTAGGGCTTCATTTTGCCTTAAATCCTAGTCCGTCGAATAAAATTGTTTTGCTCGCCGTAATTTGATGATCTTTATAGGGATGAATTTTGGTACCAATTTCATGAAATATAAACGATATAAACGTTGGCTGTTAACAAAGGAGTTTCGAGATTGTATCTCGTTTTTATCCTTTAGATTGCAGCGGTTTATGAATGGTATTCGGTGCTTTATTCTTGAATATTTAGTAGCTCGAGCAAACACCTTTTGCCTCTTCAATTTTATGTTCCTACAGGGTGTCACAAAAAATTGCGTCCCATTTGTGCAGCTGCTATGGAGGAGGTGTAACTTCCGTTGTCCCATATTTTATATACAGTTGCATAGGATAGGCTTCAACTTATTTGAGACCTTTCTTGAGTCAATCTAACAAATGGTTGCTGACTTATGGCACAAGAAAGTCAAAACAAGTGGTTGCTTCCAAACTGCACTTCTTGTGCTCTCGATTCCTCTGTGTCGCAAAATTTGTGTCGCAAAAAAGATTACTAGGACAGACGAAGCAGCAAAAGTAGGATAACAAACTTACCGAGATGATCTTGTGCACTTGTGCCCATCCAACTGACTTTAACTTCAATGATTGTTCCTGACGGACAAAAAACAAAGGGACAAGTCAGACATATACCAGACAGAGACACCTTGTGTTTTATAAAGAACAAAACTAAAAACGCTTTTCGGGTGAAATCACAAAAAATTTAAGCTCGTGGCTCAACTAAAATCTGTTAATTTTCTTCTTTTAAAAAGTGCCTTTCGATCCTTGAGGTTTCTTAGCCCCTGGCATTTAGCATAATTACTATATCACAGACATGATACATTATCTATGGCTTCTTGAAGCAGGAAATATAATGACAGCTCTAAAGCACGGAATATCTCTTTGCCTCCAGAACGCTCAAGGTAAAGCGATGTAATTATTTCTTTTTCTCTTCCATGTATCTACGTGTTAAACTGTTGCAGGTCCAATAAATCTGATTGAACTTGCAAACCTCTGTCACATTCATACAAATACCAGCAAATTCGAACAAACTGTTTGCCAACAATGGAATGAAAGTGGCTTATGTTGTTGTGCATATCCTTTTAGTTTATGTCTTTACATTTACTGTTCTTAACTAGGCAGACAATCAAAATATTAAACCATCAGATGGATCCTCTTCCAACCTTGCTGGATTCTATACGTAGTACTTTGAATACACCAGCAGGCTCGATCGTCTGCCAGCTCGACCTCTGCCTTCGCCAACAACGTGTACATGAAGAAATAGCTAAGAAGACATGACATAAGTACAAAATATTCACATGGAAAGATTTGAAAGTAGTGTTACCCTCATGAAATATCTTTACCAGAATTGAGTTCTTTTGCAAACTTTCTAGATTCTTAAAGAATACTAAAAGGTCTGCAAGCTCGACCTCCTCTGCCTTCGCCAACGAAGAGTAAATTGATGAAATAGCCAAGAAGCCGCGATATAAATAACAGAAATTTGCATGAAAGATGGCAAAGTGGTGTTACCCTCATGCAATGACCTTGCCCTTAATAAACGTCTAATAGCAAATCACAAACGCACTTTGCAGAATGCAATAACGAACACCAATGTAAACAAACAAAGTAAACAAACGAAGACCCATTCAAAACGAGAATTTATTGGGCTTATAATATAATCCCCTCTTTTCCGTCCAACCGGCGTATTTGCTCGAACATACATCTAATTATATTTTGGAGTCAAGCAGAACATGCCTATACCCTAACTGGGTTGTCTCGCTCACTTGATGCTCCTAGATGACCCATCTAAGACATAACCAACAAACAGTATACATCCTGCAAGCTTTCCCCTTCGTAGATTTGATTGGCAATTTTTTCATCATTAAATGCACTACCTACTAACTGACTAACTTCCATCGGCTGAGCATGTAAAACCCGCGTTCAGGCTANTATTGGGCTTATAATATAATCCCCTCTTTTCCGTCCAACCGGCGTATTTGCTCGAATATACATCTAATTATATTTTGGAGTCAAGCAGAACATGCCTTCACTTGATGCTCCTAAATGACCCATCTAAGACATAACCAACAAACAGTATACATCCTGCAAGCTTTCCCCTTCGTAGATTTGATTGGCAATTTTTTCATAATTAAATGCACTACCTACTAACTGACTAACTTCCATCGGCTGAGCATGTAAAACCCGCGTTCAGGCTATACTTAATTCTGACACTGGTACGAAATAAATGTAACAGATCAAAGTATCAAAACTGGCAAGGAAAAAGGTGGAAGGAAAAGATTACAGTGATGCCACTAGAAGTGCCGTTAAGACAGGAGAAGAAGTCAATATATCAATTGCAGTTTTACAACTGCGCAAGCATCTGAAAAAGATGGTGGCAACAAACCTAATGTATGTACCCAGCTTCAATTTTCATTCGCCATGCCACCTCTGATGCCACTTACAAAAGATATACTGTAAAAAGAGGTTGAAAATAGAGTCCTCAGGACGAAAGAGAGAGACAAGAGAAAATAAAACAACTTAGAAACAAGAAGGTATACAATGAGTTTCGACTTTGTTCAAGAGACCACCTCAAATAGGCAACAAGTTCCTTCCCGAACAATTACTACGTTCAGAATATTCGAAAGACAGTCCAGGACAGGCACAAGTCAGCAAAGTAGGGCATTAAAAACGGCCAGGTCCTCAGTCCACCTTGATTTCGCCATCAAGAAAAGCAAAAAGGGCACAGAAGCAAGAAGGACAATTAAGGACATGGTCTGCTACAGAAGGAGACATGGAGAAATGTGGGGGGGTTAGGTGCCTCCTTTGCTCCCTGTGCGAAATAGCAGCATAGGGCTCAAATCTTTCAAATCTTTAAAAAGGTGGGTGTAAAATTCTATTATATTTTTCTTTAAATTGAATGGCTTGAAAGGAACTTGGGGTACTTTGCTGTAAATCTGTCGTGGAAATTTTGTGATACCTTGATTATTTTCAAAATGGCGACGTTTTAATTTTTTTTGGAAGAATTCATGGAAAATTTTGAGAAAATCAAAATCATCGTGAATCCTAAATTAATAGAGGAAAAATTATACAATCTTCAAGAAAACCATAATTTATGAAGGTCTAAAAATATGGTGGCAAGCAGAAATCTGTCGCTCTTCTGGTTTAGGATTTAGATATTTGATGACGTCACAGCCTTAAATATAGTAAATGCCGCCATTTTGAAAATAATCAAGATATCAAAAAATTTCCACGACAGATTTACAGCAAATTACCCTAAGTTCCTTCCAAGCCATTTAATTCGAAGAAAAATGTAATAGAATTTTACACCCACCTTTTTAAAGATTTGAGCCCTATGCTCGAAATAGCTAGAGTAATAGCGTGATCTTCTGGAATTTCAATTTTAAGTCAAAACAAGTCAAAACAACCAACGAAATGCAAATCGACTTAATTCTTAATAGAAGATCTTCCAAATTCTCCATGAGTAATTTTGATATCATATATCCAATAAAAGCCAAGCGGATTCATCACCTTTAGCTAAAAAGTAAAAATAGGAATATTTATCCTGCGGCTGAAAACCGATCATTTCTAAATTAGTCTATTTCTTGGCGAAGTAAATCATTTCCATATGGTTAGATTCCAGGAAGAATTAACCTATGGCTTTAAAATTGTAGGAGAAACTGAGCGATGAAAAATGGCAGGATTATGAATGAATTCAACAGAATATGATCCCTGGTGAATTTAAGTTGATAAGAAAAATGGTCGGTGTCACACATAGCGAAAGGCCTAACATTTATTGGAAATAAATTGCATGGGTGGGCGGTGTTGAATACGGCAAAATGGTTTCGCCATAAAACTGAGCCAACAAAGCACTGGATATGATTGCTAGTGGGCATAGGTTGAAGACAGACATGTTCAGCACTCTCCTTCGCAGAGGCTGTATTACCGGAGGACTTCCTTCCGTTCGGTCCGTCCTTCAGTAATACAGCCTCTGCGAAGGAGAGTGGATGTTCAGTGTGAAAACTGTAGAAGGCCTAAATTTCCATGAATCAAAATACATGGGTGGGCAGTTATTGCATAGCATGACAGCTAATACCCTAATAAGCATACCACCAGTGTACCAGTGTGCAGAAACTGTGAGAAAATTTAAATCAACAACCTTAGGACCTTTTTTTAAAAAGGCCTGTCTAGGCAGTATCTGCAATATACGAGACTCAGGTTCAAGATGCCAATATTTCCTTTCTAGACAACTACCAGATAAAGGAAAGAAATAAGGCGAGTTGCGGTGAGCTGAAAATGGCCGGGGAAAAATTTGGCCTAATTAATTTAAATCAAGAAACTTGATTGGGTAAAACAATATATGTTGATGAAGTTGAAAAAGAAATCAGAACACAGGGATACAAGGAAAACCAGGCACAACAACAACAACCTTCACGGGCATAAGGACACAGGAAGGAAAAACTGTTGTAGGAACAACTACCGCGTTTCTTAACGCCCATGATATAACACAAGAAAAGGTAAACAAGATAAATTTTCATACCTATAGGTAGAGCCTAGACATGCAAGTAAAAGGCCTGTTTTAGAAGTAATAGTTGAAAATTCGTCGTGTCGTACAGAACTTTTCCTTTTCAAAGTGCAATTTTAAAAATAATAGTCTAAAAAAAGCTGATGCCAACCAAGAAAATTCGCAAAAAATTCATCGAGGAAATCAACGACTAAAGAACGTTAAGTGCTATTTCTTTTGTGCCAGATCAAGCAAGCACAAACAGGAATTGTCAAAATTGCTAAACCAATACAATCTATCCAATATGAGTTCATACTTCTACAATAACATTTGTAACGTCTTAAAAGTCCCTTGAAAGATTTGTGCACATTCCCGGGTGAGCGTATTTTCCCAAAACTTTCTCATTGAAGGTGTTGTGGCGCAGTGGTGTAATCCTCTGACTTTGCAGCCAGAACAGTCAGGCGGACAGGGTTCGATCCCAGGTAGAGCCCTACCATTTGACAAGGCATCACAAGACAAGGGGTCGCGGACTCGATTAGGTCTTCTCTACTTTTGCGATCCCAGCGCTTGGCGCTAAAAAACGCAACTTCACCTTCACCTTCACTTACAGGCACTTTCGGTTAATTTCTTGATCTGAGCGATTTAGGTGGATCACAACAGAAGAGAAATGGAAAACCAGCATTTTGTACACAAAGTCGTGGGAATATTCGTCCGTCTGTGTCAGCCGTCTGCAGAGAATGACGATGAACAGATAATGACGGTTAGCTTGTGCGCCTTGCTGTCCAAAAATTATGTTGCCGACATTTTGCGAAAGAAATGTTTATCTTGTTCTTATTTCGCTTTCTCCTTCGCCGCTTTCTCCTTCGCAGAGTCATCCACAGTTACGATTTTCATTTTCTTGTATGGCAAGTCTCCATACACCTCAGTGATCACTCATGACGGGAAAGTAGCAGTTTCCCTTCCTGTTTTTAGCAGATTCCCTTCTTATTTTCCAACCATGATAAGAACATTTTTGAAAACCATCAGTCCAATAAATAAATTCAGCAGATTGCTGACTCTCAAGCCACATTGATCTGATCAAGGAAGTGCAGCTCTGAAATTGACCTTCAAAAAGCTAACGGTACACCCATTGAAGCAAAAGAGAGCAAAACGGACAGATGGGGCCTTTTTATTACTCGGGCAGGGCTAATATGGAAGAAGAGATGGGGGTCTACTAGAGCTTTCAATGTAAATTACTTTGCCATCAATAATAATGGCCTTCAACGCAACAAACTTCGATTCGTTAGTGCTTCATATGGCGAGGCTTCATACAGACTGCATGAAGAAGATGCCTTTACTCCTATGAGTGACGCAAAACTGAATTACCAAGTAAGAAGCAAATCTTTCCATACAAATAATACTTCAACACATAGAAGTGTTCTTCCGTCATAACCAAAGATGCAGACGTGTTTGAGAGAATGACATCAGAAATGGATGCAAAGAAGTGCACCAAGCTTGGTATAAAGAAACCGATGAATTCGGGTGCTAATCAGAGGGGCTTTCACCTCTCAATTTGGCGGTAGTTTTCGATCTTTCGTTTATTCTGTTGATTACCCAATGTTTATGGACGGATATTAAATGGATGTTTCTTGTATATCCATGAATCAAGGTGTCTGAGCCATAAAAAGGGTCGATAATATGTCGTTTTATTTTGAAGATAAATAAAGATGAAGACAAGTGCTTTGCATTTTGCTATATGTAGACGTTCCATGGGGCGTTCCCTTTCTTTCGACTCTACTCCTTAATTCTATGTTCTACTAGCATTATCAGAAAGTCTAATGTAAATTGCGTCCAACTAAGATAAGGTCTACCGGGTCTTCCATGCTTTATAAGTTATTTCGGAGGAGCCTAATTTTCCATTATCTAAAATTTCACTTATTTCATGGGCCAGCATCTTCTCATAACTTACAGCCAATTGTTGTGTGGCGATCGGTGGTGATCTTGGATGAGTTGCACATAAAAGGAAGATCTAAAACGACGTTGTAAGAACCTAANCGTCATAACCAAAGATGCAGACGTGTTTGAGAGAATGACATCAGAAATGGATGCAAAGAAGTGCACCAAGCTTGGTATAAAGAAACCGATGAATTCGGGTGCTAATCAGAGGGGCTTTCACCTCTCAATTTGGCGGTAGTTTTCGATCTTTCGTTTATTCTGTTGATTACCCAATGTTTATGCGCGGATATTAAATGGATATTAAGAGGATATTAAAAGGATGTTTCTTGTATATCCATGAATCAAGGTGTCTGAGCCATAAAAAGGGTCGATAATATGTCGTTTTATTTTGAAGATAAATAAAGATGAAAACAAGTGCTTTGCATTTTGCTATATGTAGACGTTCCATGGGGCGTTCCCTTTCTTTCGACTCTACTCCTTAATTCTATGTTCTACTAGCATTATCAGAAAGTCTAATGTAAATTGCGTCCAACTAAGATAAGGTCTACCGGGTCTTCCATGCTTTATAAGTTATTTCGGAGGAGCCTAATTTTCCATTATCTAAAATTTCACTTATTTCATGGGCCAGCATCTTCTCATAACTTACAGCCAATTGTTGTGTGGCGATCGGTGGTGATCTTGGATGAGTTGCACATAAAAGGAAGATCTAAAACGACGTTGTAAGAACCTAACATGAGATCGAGAACAATTAAAAAGGTTAGGTTAGGCCAGAATGAATCAAGGCTGTCAGTTGTGAATGAATGATGTTGAAATCACCACGGATTCATTAGCTTTGTGTTTTGTGGCTCTTCTAAGAATAGGCCTAAACATGGCCTAAATCTACGAAAAGACTTGGCAATTTGTCTGGCTTCCGTGCACAGCAATGATTTATGGGTGTCAAAGTTAGAGTGGCAGAATTAAATTCGAGTTTACTTCAGGATTTCACACGATTCTTGTGAACAAGGGTCGGCGTCTAGTCGCTTTCCGCAAAATTCCAGAATATCACGAGAGACCAAAAATAGGTCAGCGTTGTTTACGGAAGGTCCTGAAGGGGTAAAAGGGGAACTAAGATTACTTGAAATCACGCAGGACTGGGGTTCTAGAAAATGGGACTGGTATTTGATGAAATGAGGCCTGGGATAAAACAGCAAAATCACTGACTAGGAATAGGATTTGATATCCAACTGTTTATTTGCAAATAGTGACTGGGATTTCAAATAAATCTTGGCTGGAAAAGTAGGATCAAGGACCACCCTTTAGGACCCTCATTCAGTGCCCTGTTTTCAGGAGATGAAATAACGCTATTTTGAAAGCAAGTGACAATGAGAGCAAATGGAGCTGTTTAGGAAGATAATTCAACTTTACTTGGTTTAGGACTATCGATTTGCTCGAAAGTTCGCCAGATCTCGAACAACCGTCGAATGTCAGTCTTGAAGAAAAAGAACGCTTAGACCTATCAAATCAATGTTCTGTTTGTGTTTTCTAAAGTTTGACAAACTGATAAAAAATATAGTAGCGTTTACGAATTTCAGCATTCTTGTCAACACAAACTTTAAAGTTTGCCAAGAAATATATAACCAGGAATATCCCAATTAAACAGCACTTACATTGGATAAAATCGGATATGATGTCTAAACGTGGAAAAACCTGGTACAAATTTACTCTTGAACGCTATTAGTGGTCACGACTATGGCTTTAACAAACAATGAAGAACCAGTACCTACTCCTTAAATATACTATTTTGTTTCATGCAGCTACTTTATATTAATGAATTGCGAATCATGACTTCTGCGAAGGAGGGAGGGAAAAAGCTTTCATTTTTCTCCCTCCTTCGCAGAGGCTTTCCCTTCCCTCCCATGCAGGGTGGATTTTTTAGGTGGCAGCTTTTTAAGGATAAATGGGAGAGACTTGGGCAAGTCCATCAGTAGGCATAATCATAGGCGTAGGAGCCAGGGGGCTGGGGGCTGGGGGCTGGGAGGGCGGCAGCCCCCAACGTTGGAAAAATTTACCAAAATCAGCCTTTCTCGGGCAAAAACCCACCCTAAGTCGGGCAAAAAATCGGTAAACAATTGGTGAATACCCTACTAGAGGGAATCTGAAGACCAAAATTCTTGATCAAGGATTTGACTTCCAAGCAAAGGGACTAGAAACAAATTAAGAGAATTTCTTCATCCTGTTTCATGACAAGTATCTATTCACTTAAACAGTACAGAGAAGGACTAACAGAGCATGGAGAGCATTTTACCAATTTAGGCCAATCATGACTCCTCATGTAAACAGCGAAGGAAGCATGGTTGCCGCGTATGATCTAGACAATTCTCATGATTCATGATGCCTGACAAATGTTTCAATGTCAAAGAAATAAATTGCAAGCATTAGACTGCAGATAAAAAAAATTAGGCCTTAACTTTGAATCACAACGTTACTGGTACAATACCATATAAGGAACCTCGAGCAGTCACTCAAGGAAAAGATGTGTTGAAGGTCGATACAGAGTCCAGGGAAAATTCAATTTCTCGAAATAGAGCTCGGCCGATTTCCAATTAAGCTAGGGTATAGCATATTTAGTAAAAATGCAACGTTCATTGAATATCAAAAGAAACGCATAAAGTAAGCATGCAAGTGGCGTGCTCTGTTCGCGTCAAAACTATTTCTCGAAATATTCTCAAAGTTATTAAAAACAACATCGTTCGGGCGGATTAAACAACTAGACAGGGACGTAAGAAACCGTGCTTACTTGGAGGAGCACAATTGTCAGAGCGGCACTTTTTAGAACTGAAGAGGTACATTTTAACCTTAAAAGCTGAGAAAAGGGCAGTTTCGAAAAACTTGGAGGGGCAGTGTGCCCCTGTGCACTCTCGGCTCGTACGTATCTGCAACTGGGTGGATTAGAGAACCTGCGTTTATAAATGAATGAATGGACTTCTGCCCATGCAATAATACGTTGCATAAAGCATGATCAAACGTGTTCGACTCCACATGAGCATGAGGAAAACCTCCACTATAGGGGAATTACTTGCCAAAACAAGCTAAGCAAATAGTCTGTAATAACAGCTTTGCAAAACGACATCACATAAATGTCCCTCATTTCAGTTGTGGTGAGTCCATGGCACATAACTCGATGATACTTCGTGTACAGCATGATCAAATATTAGGCCTGTAGGCTTGATTAAAATCCGCAATGGGGACACTACACACCAAAGCAAGCCAAGCTACTTCATTGCGAAGTAAGGCTTCGCAGGGGTAAAACAGACTGATGTGGGTTTTGCCAGACCCCGATACATTCTGCAACAATACTATGTCTAGCATGATGACTCGCGTTCTTTCTGCACATGATGAAATGCTCTCTTGTGCGTGCACTACTCCTCAAAACACAGGCATCAGAAAATGCTGGTACCTTGCATGATAAGGAGGAACCGGAACAGATTTTAAATTCACCACTCTATTTACTATGAAGTATAAGAGGCAATAAAAATGTCATGAAGTAATGAAAATCACGATTAATGATTATTAGTGTCCTTAAGAAATTATTATTTACCCAACGAATTCTTAATGAATCATCATATGCCCGGCCCCTTTGACAGGAAGCCGGTCCAGACTTGGCAAGGACTACAGAATTAGCAACTTGTCACTTTCTCCGACTCACTTGGCAACTACTTTACTTCTTTGAATTGTCAAGAGGCATAGTGTTGACCAATAATAAGGAAGAGTGCGTCAGAACCAGAGTGTGTGCTCGAGACTGAAATAAATTGGAAAATGTTTGGGCTTTGATGATATGCGCTTTTTTGCAACCCTTGAAAAGACCTTTTAGCTAGTCTACAAAAGAGTCTGGATCGAGCAACGTTTTTGTGCATTTTTATATGAAATGTTCGATTGAGTGGCCTACATATAGCTTCTATCACTGTTGTGAACATTCGAAAATTCCATGGTTCAACATTGTGGGGGTACTGCTGTGCACAATCGAGGCTCCACATTGTGGGAAAGAGATTTAAGGTAGTAGGACTAGGACTTCAAAATTACAAATCAAAGAACAGACGGGGAATTAGGGATGTAGGAGAAAACTTGTTACTTGGGAGGTGCAGTTCTATGGAGGAGAGACCTTTTACAACTGGTAGGGAAGTTTTAAAAATGCTTTCAAGTGGCTATCTTCAGACACAAATTGAAGTGACATCAATCACATGACATCAATCTTACACGCTACTGCATCACTGAGAATAAAATGGATGGAGAATGATTCGAATAATCAACAAACCATTTGCAGAAGCCATGAAAAAGTTTGTTTTGTTTACTAAATACCACAAAGAAGCATCAAAATAGCCAAAGGGCTCTTGTGGTTGAGGAAAAGGACATTCTACTGATAAATAGTAAAATGTCGACAGACTTCAGGGCCTCGTCCCCTCTGTGCCCCATGTGCCAATACGTTCTTACGCCACTGCGGAGGATGTAGTCTCAATATCGCGAAAAGATTGGAATTTGCTGCAAACAGAGGTGAAGAAATAGCGATCAACAGCACCCCTTCGCAATCATTTAGTACGTCAACAACAAAACAGTAACTCTATTACCCTATCTCATTTCCCAGCTAATCTCTAGTAAAATTGAATAATCTCCAGGACTGATCTGGCTGAGGGCTCTCGATGTTTTGAATTGCATTCCAAATGTGCTGGCCTAAAACTCTTCATGGGATGATAATTCAAAAACTCATGGGGGGTCCGCAAGAAAGCTTCTCATTTTCAAAGTTGACCATAACCAAAAGCTGATGATGAGATTCATGGTTGTTTTTCTGGAACACTTGAAAGAAAAAATGTCTGTCTGTCTTTGTATTCTCAGCCGGAGCGGAACCATGGCGGTACTGTCTGTGTTGCCTTTGCGGAAATATTGACTTTTAGAAGGAAATCGAACTCATTTCAAAAATCCCAAAAACTGGATAGAGTATCAATCCTAAATACGTCTTTTTAGCTTCGAGAAAATATTACCTAACATTCAAGTATCTAAGGCTTAATAAAGGATTTCTAGGGGATTTCTCGTAGTAATATCTTCGGTTTTTGTGGTATGTATAATTCAACATTTGGTTCTAGCTCGGATTAGACTTGTTAACATATGAAAACCAATCAGTTGATATTACAGTCGAAGAACTGTGAAATGATGGGATGCTTTCCAAATAAATCATTTCCATCTCAAGAGCAAGGATATCTAAAATCCCTGTTTTATGTCCATTCATTTAAGGAGCACCTTGCCACCTTCTCAGTACAGTTTTAGCCATAGAGCTGTGAAGCATGATTCAACAAAGCATAAAAGAAACCCGGTTGGCTTGATTACTCTTTTAAAAGTACACTAAAGCAAGGTCTTCTCATGGCAAGGTGGAAATACCGTAACTGACATTGCCGGGTTTCTGACAAACTTTGAGTGTTAGCTTTGCTAACTGAGGGTCTTTTTGATAGGTGCAGCAACACACAAGATACCAATTTCAGGTCTCAAGAATACGACGCCTTAGATACTTAGTTCCTCAAACTTCAACCACACTATGCTTCGCAAGGACATCTAAAACGCTGAATAAGGGGGCAGATATTTGCACAAATCTATGTCCATCACCTTGCCTAGGCCTGACCCTTGTCATTGCTTGTCTGCGTGAATAAATTTTGATGAAAACACACGAAGGTTTGGGAAATTGGCGTCACGTTAGGTTAAAATCAGTAGCAATGACCTTATAAACACAAACGAACAAGTTAGAACTACGAAAATAGAGTTGTAACATACCTCTAATAGTACACAAATCTTTAATCTTTTTGTTTGATTTTTCAGCAACGACTTCGTGAAATTTCCCACTGTTGTCTCTGACAAAATTCCTCCAACTTTATTCCTACAGCGAATTCACAGTATGACCGTCTCAATGTTGGGTCGAAAACTCTCAGTTGCGCCAAGCCTGGAAAGTACAGATTACGGCAAGCATGAGTCAAAACTAACAAAAATCAACACAATTTACGCAATCACAGCCCACTGAGTTTTGATAACAGACCATGAAATGTCAACAAAGTATGATCGCAGTTCGCAACAAACCGAACCTCACCAAAAAGACCAATATCATATCAACCCTGTAATCTTGATAACAGATTTAGCTCCTTCACCACATAGGTGCTCTCCCGGAAGCTCACGTTCTTTGCCACTGCTAGAGGAATGCTCCAGCCATTTATAGATAGAAACATAGATAGATAGATTGATTGACTGACTGACTAACTGCAGTTAATCCCTTTTATTCCGCTGCGGAGGAGCATAACTGGTTTGTAATGAGATTGCTTCAAAGTTATGCAACTACTATCTTACCACAGGGAAACCAAGAAATAATTTCTGCTAATGATACTTCCTATTCAGCTCATTCAGCTGCGCAGCCTATTGATAAGTAACAGAAATACAACACAGGGGACCAACGTATAACAATGACCAAGAAGCATCAAAACCCACGGGGGACAAAGAAAGACTAATCAACTTTTCGTTTTTAGCAGAAATTATTTCCTGGTTTCTCTGTGATCTTCTACCTTTTGATCAAAAGCTAAACATCAAATAGAAGCCTTTCCCTAAAAAATGACACCTAGATATGGGAGGGCTTTGACGCATTCTGCAAGGTCAAAACAATCAACAATTTCTGCTATGTCATGGTCGTCATATTGGTCAGCCTCGTTTCTGAAACAAATTTGAGCGATTTGAGCTTCATCTAATTAAGGGCAGTCATGATTTCTTAGCGAATTTGTTTGAATTTTTGCAATGATGGCGCTCTTTTTTCTTATTAATCTTTTGCTAACATTGATTGTAGATGAAAATCCAAAACTAAAGAAACAAACAAACAATGCAAATAAACACAATCTAGAAGCGCGACATGCTAAGATCTGAAAGTCCTTGCGATTGAAAGATGTTGTATGTCGTACAGAACGGATTGTAAACAGCTGAAGCAAACTCAGACGTACGAAAGAGGGTGGTCTCAATTTCATTATAGCAACATAAAACATAGTTTGCCCAGAACGTTTCGCCATTCAAACGTTTCGCCATTCAAATCTTGCGCTGTGATTTTAGCGCTTTGAAAATTGGCGAAACGAATATCGTATTTGATAAATCAAGCAAGTATGTATAGAGTTTGCTTACAGCAATAACGTTGCCTTACGTAATAAAATTTAATAACAACGAAAAGTTAGAGAAGCCTCTTCATTTCTAAATTTTTTGGGGCAGACATTAGCATGTGATAGGAAAGGGATACTTGAAACGGGGGGAGGCACTCAATGCAGTTTAGCTTCGAATTTGCTTTGGCAGGAATCATTTGTACTAGGACTGACATTAAATGTCTCAAATTCGTTGCAAGAAGAATAAAAACCTCATATCAAACGCGAAGTAAAACAGCAGGGCATCAAATTTTTGTCAACAATTGTAACAGCTTCCGTTGCTTTTGATTGGCACACTAATACAAAGCGATTAGTGATTTCGAGCAAAGCGATTAGTGATTTCGAGCAAAGCGACTTCTAAGGCCGATTAGTTCAGCCACAAATGAAAATAAACCAAGTCACATCGTATGCATAGAAAACTTGGGTGGCTAGTTCACATAAGTTGCATGCGACAAAGGTGATTATCAATTTCAAACGATATGATTTCTACAGCCGAATATTTAAGCCGCAAATGTAAGTAAACAAACCATATAGGATGCTTTCAAAACTTGGGTGGCTAGCTCACTTAAGTTGCATGCGACAAAGGCGATTATCAATTGCAAACAATATGATTTCTACGGCCGAATATTTAAGCCGCAAATGTAAATAAACAAACCATATAGGATGCTTTCAAAACTTGGGTGGCAAACTCACTTCGGTGGCATGGCGACAAACGGGTTATCGAGGGAAAATATGAGTATAGATTGAAAGTAGAACGATATATCTAAACATCTGCATCGGCTATCTACTAAGAAGAACTACGTATTTTATTTCCTGCTATCTAGTAAGAATGGGGGCGTGTTATCATCTTTTTCACCAAATTTACCAGAATTGGCCGCTCTCCCCAATCTCTTTAACTGAATGTCAACAAGGTCTATTCGTGGTATCGATCCGATCAGTTATGCAGTAGGCAATCTCCAAATTGTTGGGCAATTCAAAAATCTAATGCTCAGCTTTCAGCCAAATGAGTGCATTAAACATTTCCCTTCCAAAGATGCAATCATGTGACCATATGCTTATAATTCTGATTGGCTTATCACTGCGCTGTTCAGTTAGCGTTCTTCTGCAGATACCTTGCAAAAGCCACCTTCAAAGATCCGCTTATAGTTGATACGTCATAAATCATCACTTACATCACTTATCACAAACATGTAACCCTAATAAGATAGCAGGTTTCGTTTTGAATCCAAGATTATGGCAGCAAGACACCTGCACTCCTGATATCCTTTCGTTTATTCTTACTCAGGGGTGAAAATTCGTCACTAATCCCCTAACTTGCACGAAAGCCTCTCTATTGCATTTCGCCTTTACCCGTAAATTGGAAAGAAGTGCAATTAAAAACATAGAAAACTTGATACTAAATGTGGTTACTAAAAATTATATACTATGGAGGAGGGGGACGCAAAGAAACAAACAAATTTCTGGCACACTGAGGCCTTTCGAACAAGTCACACTCTGATGAGAACGTAGGTTCGAAAGGCCTCAGTGTGCCAGAAGTTTGTCTGTTTCTTTGCGTCCGCCTCCTCCATAGTATATAATTTTTAAAAACATAGCATGGGCTCTTCGGGATCGAGGGATCGAGTTCAAATGGTACAAGGGAGCATTATGCAAAATATATAGGAAACAATAGCATGTCACCAAGGAGCATAGGATACTGCAAAACAATAACTTTCCTTGCTCCCTCGCGAAGAAATTTGTCTCCAAACACGGAAGGAAACTTCAGTTGTTTGCGAGGGAGCAGGGGAACATGTGAAAATCCTCTAATGATCCTCAAAGTTGCTTGNAAACGTTATACAATTAAAACGATATGATTTCTACAGCCAAATATTTAAGCCGCAAATGTAAGTAAATAAACCATATAGGATGCTTTCAAAACTTGGGTGGCTAGCTCACTTAAGTTGCATGCGACAAAGGCGATTATCAATTTCATACAATATGATTTCTACGGCCGAATATTTAAGCCGCAAATGTAAATAAACAAACCATATCGGATGCTTTCAAAACTTGGGCGGCAAAGTCACTTCGGTGGCATGGCGACAAACGGGTTATCGAGGGAAAATATGAGTATAGATTGAAAGTAGAACGATATATCTAGACATCTGCATCGGCTATCTACTAAGAAGAACTACGTATTTTACTTCCTGCTATCTAGTAAGAATGGGGGCGTGTTATCGTCTTTTTCACCAAATTTACCAGAATTGGCCGCTCTCCCCAATCTCTTTAACTGAATGTCAACAAGGTCTATTCGAGGTATCGATCCGATCAGTTATGCAGTAGGCAATCTCCAAATTGTTGGGCAATTCAAAAATCTAATGCTCAGCTTTCAGCCAAATGAGTGCATCCTTAGGTTAAACATTTCCCTTCCAAAGATGCAATCATGTGACCATATGCTTATAATTCTGATTGGCTTATCACTGCGCTGTTCAGTTAGCGTTCTTCTGCAGATACCTTGCAAAAGCCACCTTCAAAGATCCGCTTATACTTGATACGTCATAAATCATCACTTATCACGAACATGTAATCCCTAATAAGATAGCAGGTTTCGTTTTGAATCCAAGATTATGGCAGCAAGACACCTGCACTCCTGATATCCTTTCGTTTATTCTTACCCAAGGGTGAAAATTCGTCACTAATCCCCTAACTTGCACGAAAGCCTCTCTATCGTATTTCGCCTTTACCCGTAAATTGGAAAGAAGTGCATTTAAAAAGATAAAAAACTTGATACTAAATGTGGCTACTAAAAATTATATACTATGGAGGAGGGGGACGCAAAGAAACAAACAAATTTATGGCACACTGAGGCCTTTCGAACAAGTCACACTCTGATGAGAACGTAGGTTCGAAAGGCCTCAGTGTGCCAGAAGTTTGTCTGTTTCTTTGCGTCCGCCTCCACCATAGTATATAATTTTTAAAAACATAGCATGGGCTCTTCGGGATCGAGGGATCGAGTTCAAATGGTACAAGGGAGCATTATGCAAAATATATAGGAAACAATAGCATGTCACCAAGGAGCATAGGATACTACAAAACAATAGCTTTCCTTGCTCCCTCGCGAAGAAATTTGTCTCCAAACACGGAAGGAAACTTCAGTTGTTTGTGAGGGAGCAGGGGAACATGTGAAAATTCTCTAATGANAACGTAGGTTCGAAAGGCCTCAGTGTGCCAGAAGTTTGTCTGTTTCTTTGCGTCCGCCTCCACCATAGTATATAATTTTTAAAAACATAGCATGGGCTCTTCGGGATCGAGGGATCGAGTTCAAATGGTACAAGGGAGCATTATGCAAAATATATAGGAAACAATAGCATGTCACCAAGGAGCATAGGATACTACAAAACAATAGCTTTCCTTGCTCCCTCGCGAAGAAATTTGTCTCCAAACACGGAAGGAAACTTCAGTTGTTTGTGAGGGAGCAGGGGAACATGTGAAAATTCTCTAATGATCCTCAAAGTTGCTTGCTAATGTAGCTAAGATAAACAAAAATCACTTACCAACAGAAGCTTTATCCTGTGCGCTGCATCGGACTATATATCGCTGCAAAAGAACACAAGGAAATGAGACATTAGTCTAACAAAAAAAGTGATCAAGGAACGAATGACTGTGCGCCCTCGAGGCTTAGATTGACGAAAGTAAAATGAAACGAAACGAAACGAAACTAAACTAAATTTAACTGAATTAATTTAACCAAACCAAACATAACCGAACTAAACTAAACTAAACTAGCACATACAAGCAATGCCTAGAGTAACAGTCATTTGCATCTGGTGATTCTATTTTAACAGGCCTACAAGCCTGGACTTCAAAACAGGAACATACCAACGAACTGTTTAGGCCAATGCAAACCGTCTTCAGATTGTGCAAGTGTGGAATCAGATACGAAGCTAAATCTTTAATAGTGGGTAGTGGCATTTATGAATGCAAGATGTAAAAGATCTTTTGAGGGTAGTGTAAAGTCGAGTTAACAGATGACCAGATAAAGGATCGCTCTATTCTACGTAGCAGTGGTATTAACAAGTGGTTTCTTTCCTACTCAACATCCAGAAAGCCCACCATTTTGGTGTCATGTTTATCGCATAATACCTTACCGAAAGATAGGTGTAAAGCAATGGTTTTGAATCAAAGACAGCATTGATGCCACACTTCATTGGTAAAGCCTGGTTTCCACTGTTTCCACATGTAATCGAACGATCTACCGAATGCTCTAAGCAATAACCTAATATGAATATAGCTAAAGGGCGCTACCTACGTTTTCCTAGGGTTTGAAGGGCGTGGTCACGAAATGTTTTCCTTGGGCTGCGCCACACACCGCCCAATTTCTCAGCCGCTGGCTCCGACCCTGAGCTAGCCTGCTTGCAGACTATACCAGGCTAACCCTGTGCATGGCGCAGTGAACAGAGCGAGCACGTATTCAGCAAACCTGTTATTAACGAAGGTCGACTAAAGGTTTCTACATTGAGTCTAGACAGAGCCTTTATAGTTTTGCGACATTTTCTTGGCTTTTGTTTAATATTTCAGGGTGAGCATATCGTTTTATCCATACAAGATAGTCAGCCATAACAGATCAAGGAAATGGTTAATAAAAACACGAAGAAGGCTACATAAACTCAATCAAAAATAACTCAAGCTAATAAAAAATGACAAGATTTTCTCTTTATCATTTGATGTCATTAATTTTGTTGTCATATGACATACGTGTGGTGATCATATCTTTCCAAACTACCTGGAAGCGAAATTTCAAAAGTCTTGTGTTTCAAAGCAACGACTTTTAGTTACACACTGGTACCTTCACTGTGTGTCGGAACATCTATCGGCAAAAACCTATTTCAAAACCTCTGGCACAAAACATAGACCGACCCCTCGTAGAGCGCAAAACTTGAAAATTATTCTCCGCCTGCATCATCGTATTTCAAAAGAACGATATTTAGCTGCGCTGTTGTTGGAAAAACTATTCTGAATTGCAGAACTCTGAGCATAGCATTGAAACCTTGGCTTTGAAACAATCTTTCTATTTGGAGAACTGTAATTTAAAAATTATTGAATAGACTAAATGCTTGCCAAAAGTATAGGAGCGCCTGGGATAATTTCGCCATATTTAGCGAAATTTCTCCCTCTTGCCCTTTGAACAATTTCACAAAAATAAATGGCCTAAGTTTTCCAAGTGCACTCTTTGCAGGCATTGAAGATAAACCTATAAACATAGTTTCAACCTATGAATAGCTGGAAATTCAACTTAGAGAATTGCGAGAGCTGCCTAGTGAGATGAGTTTGCGGTTTTTAAGACAGAGAACACCGAAAACGTCAACTGCGTAAAATCAAGACAAAACCAATCTAAAATCTCATTAAAAATCCCCATTAAAGCATGGGATCATTGATGAACACCGCTGGAAAGCAAGTGTAATTAGATTTCGGTGAAAATTAAGTTAGCAGCCCTATTGATAAAGTTACAAAAATCGCAGTCATGAAACTGGGAGATGTGGGTGTCCACAACAAAAATGACGCTATATTTAAAAAAGATTCTACAGAATCTTATGATTTGCAAAATGGGAGAATAAAGGGTGGGGCTTTATCCAATTTTGCAACATGAAATAATTTGCAATGCTGATGAAATAACTTTGAACCAAATCTGTTATTCACCGTGAAAGGTCAAAGTTGAAGGAAAAGCAATCCTAACGTATCGAGCCGTTTCCATCTCTGCCAGTGATGGGAGCAAAGCCAATAGTTTTGGGGTAGTCGTTATCTGGGAGAGTCCTTGTCTTTTGCTCCCCACGGTATTGTCCCTGTAGTGTTTTGTAAAGTAATTCATACGTAGTGTCTTAAGAAGCTTGTTCTTGTAAAAATTTTAATTGAATATAAAAAAAATTGGGTTAAGTGTGGCTCGGGTTTTGGGACCACCAGACATGCTACATATGACAATAAGCTACTGTTTGTTCTACTCTTTGATCAATTTTTATAGCCGCTGATTCAGATACTTGATGTATTTAAGGTCCTTCCAACCTCGAACCCAGGGTAACAATGGGCGGCCAGTTGTCATGTGCGCTGAAGGGAGGCTGAAGACACTGATAGCCCTGGAATCGATGTTGAGGTCCTTCGGCTGTAATTAACCAACAAAATCACGTAAATGGTTTTTTTACGGAACTTCGGACATTTTTGGACAAATTTCGGTAGACTACGAAAATGATCTATTTACTGTTTGCTTGTTTTCTAACAAAATTGTTATATGCTTACAGATCCTGATTTCTTTTAAACTTTCAAAGGGTTCCTCGTCAGAAATTTCTATCTGATAGTTATTATTGAGGAGGAAAATAATTGCTAAAATAAAGAATGTTGTTTCACTACAAAGCTCTCTCGGCACATTCCTGCTCAATGCAAAGCTTTTTGTGGGCAAGACTTGTTAAGTTTCTATGATGATTGGTTGTTTTTCGTCTCTGTTGCGTCTTGTTCACTGCAATCTTAATCATCGCTTCCACCACAGCTTTGCCTCGCTTTCCTGTACCTAACTGAGTTGAATTCCCACGCAACATTTGAATTCAGATTTTGCATGTGATCCATTTTTGTACGCCCTGTTGTCCCCTCTGAACAATAAATAAATATAAATGCGCATCAATTATATTTAGCCTCGTTTTCAGCATACAAGTGTTGTTAGTTTAGTTAGGATAGATCTGTCTCGAAGTTTCTTACTTGTTGATATCTGGCCTATTACAGCCCTTAAGTAAGACTCATGCGAAACGAAATAAACGTAGTCCTTATATGGCAGCGTCAAGAAATACGTTTCAAACGTGAACTTAGCTTTAGTCTCTGGTGGTCCAAAAACCCGAGCCACACAAGGTCCAATTCAATGATAACGGTTACAAATTAATTTGGAAGTTGTACTACTATGCATGACAGAGGTGTATTGTAATAGGAGTACGAATAACATGGTTTTCAATCTTGATAAAATTACACAAACGATAAAATTCATCGATGATTCCAAATGCTAAGGTAACTGCATGAAAGGCCTTTTAACAATTTGATTAAACTTCGGTCAAAAAAGATTAGGCGTGGAAACCTCAAAGCAAACTGTTGCAGACGTGTTTTTCTGAATTATGTTTAATTTCATTTGCAGGTTATTCATCTAAGAAGCGCTCAGAAGTCGATTTGTGGAAGCTGAACCGAACTATGCCTTGTTATATCATGGGCGTTAAGAAATGCGGTAGTTGTTCCTACAACAGATTTTCTCCTCCCTGTGTTTCTATGCCCGTGAAGGTTGTTGTTGTTGTGCCTGATTTTCCTTGTATCCCTGTGTTCTGATTTTCTCTGTGTTCTGAAAACTGTTGTAGGAACAACTACCGCGTTTCTTAACGCCCATGGTTATATACCTTTGAATTATGAGAACTAAATCTTGTTTTATTCTCTTCGGGTCTTGACGATCTTTTTAACCATTTCCCGATTAAAAACATTTTGCAAATGGTTCTGTTGCTCTGCAAGATTATTCTCCTAGCTTCCAATTATTTACTTTCAAAGGTTGAAGTCCCAAACCTAAAATCTGCAACTTATAAAAGCATGAAAGCCTGGTGTCTAAAACAATTGAATTGAGCAAAAACATCTTTTCGGATTTCAGCGATAGCGCATTGTATCTAAAATACATGTTTGATCAAAAATTTGCTTTTTCGAGCGATTTTATTCAAAAGTCCAGCACCAGAATCCTTCACTTCATTACTTGTCACTGCAAACTGCAACTATCAGCTATGTATTCAACTTGCGGCGAAATCCTTGAATTGTAGGTAGATGTCAGAATATTGCGGCCGTTGGCATGCCTGTATTCTTGATCAATCGATATTCTTCGAGCTAGATAAAAGCAGTTCGTAATTAGTAGTTTTTCGACATCTTGATTGATTGATTGATTGATTGATTGATTGATTGATTGATTGATTGATTGATTGATTGATTGATATATATTTAAGGAGGGTTGCCCTCCAGCGGAAGCTTTTAAACTGCTTCTCGAATTATGATTGTGCACTACTGTAGCCTATGTGGAACAACTTTGCTGGAAAATAGATTTAAAAATCTTAACTTCCATGCCGCAGAAAATCTTATTGTAAAAAGCGTGAAAATGGGCCTAAACTTGCATTTGTTGCTGTTTTTACGCAATATGATTGGCCCAATTTGTGGATTTGTCAGCCAATAAAACTTTGGTACCTATGTTTCATTGCTAATTCATTAACAAAATGCGATAGAGTAAACTGTCACCTGAATGTGATAAATGGCTTGCAGCTTCGAATGTACACGTCCCATACAAGACAGGACCTTACATATGAAATCAGGCAAGAGTTGAGCTTTCAGGTTACGCAAGTAGTTCTCAATAGACAATAACGCTAAAGATGGCGGCGAGGAACTTTCTACCAAAATGCCTCGCGTTCAAACGCAGTGCATCTTGGTAAAAAGTTCCTCCATTCCATCCTTAGCATTATCGTCTATTACGCAAGCTCGTGCTTAAAAAGAACTCTAGCATGTGATTCAAACAAAGAACTGCAGCACTTTAATGCCTGAATATTTGTTATTCCACCAAAGCTGCTTTATTGTGAAACAGATTGACTCTTTAACAATGAAAATTCGAGAATAATCTATCAGAATTTAAAGATGTCAACATTAGTGGTTCAAATCTAATACCAAGGATCGAGAATCTCTTTAGCAGATCCTCTCATCAACAAAAGAAGGAATAAAGTAAATAAAGAAAGGTATTAAGAAATAATAGAGTTAGATGTATCAGATTTAATGAGCTTAGGTATAATAAATAAGTAAATCACTGTTGTTTACTGAGATCGACTTATCGTTTTGAATTAGAGAAATTACAGCAGCTATGCTATCTTCTACAGATGAATGGGAGATAGGGGCAGAGTATTTAACATGTGGCAGGCAAATTAAGATTGGCTGATGATCTGATGATCCATTTCATCCTGCATTGGGAAATGCCTAACGCTTTACCGTCCACAATGTTTTAGAGAACTGAAATCATTCTGAAAATGATTTTGATTGGCTATATCTTCCTTGTGAAATTTATGTTGAAACATCTAAGGTTTGGTACACTTTGTAAATAAAACTTCTGAAGACGAAGTGTCAAAAAAATCTTGAACATATTAAACCATGTGAATTCAGAAGTTTTAAGCATTGATAACCGGTTGATAACACAACTAAAGAAAGCTTCTTTGAACAATTGCTGGATTGTTTTCATGTTCTCTCTGCTTGAGAGAACAGGGGCGCATCTAGGGGAGTTGTGGGGGTTGCAACCCCTGCTCTTTTCAGCAAAGAACAAAGGTTCACTCTTTAAGCATGTTGAAACAAGTTCATAGTGCTTATGAGTTTGCAGATGCCCCATTTCTACCATGTAACCCCTGCCCTTAACATTTCCTAGTTGCGCGCCTAGAGAAGCTTACAAATTGACTAGAAAGTCGGTTCCTTCTCCGCACTCTTGCACCTCAAGGTGCTTTAAAATGGTGATATAACCAGAACGCATTTAATGGGTATTCGATTGAAATTGAAGTTACATCATACGGCTTCTAAGGGATGGAATTTTCATTCAATTAAGCAACGACAAGTGATCCAAAAGGGGCGATGAACAAGTTAGGGCAAAGCAACACATCCCAAATAGTAAATCCGCCAATAATCTTCAGCTTCCCAGGATTATTACAAAATTCAAAGAGGTCAATTAATAAATCATTTTAAATGAGGGAATAACCGATAAATTTTCTTTAAAAAATCACAAAAAGTGCTTCCGACCGATCTCCAAAAAACCTCCCTTCGCTATTAGCGGCATACAAACTCAGGTTTCATAAAGACAACCGTACATAAATTCAAACGTTGTCGGGGATACCAATCCAAAAAGCGAGATTCTTGATTGCATGCCAATTCCGCGACCTAATGACGATCTACACTAAGCCTCGACCCAGAGCACGCTGCTCAGTTACGTCACAGGCGTAAGACAGAGATTAATAATGATAATCATCGTAAATAAGGATGTGGGTCAAATCGATCACTGCTCGAAAACTGTCCGCTCGTTGCTCTGCTTAATGAACGTGTTAACGAATAAATAAATAAATAAATCATATGGATGAACGAGTAAAAAAAATGAAGGAATAAATAAATAAAAATTGCCACGCGTTCGCAGAAGCATTTGTAAACAAATTCGCTCTAAAGTGCAAAAGCAAATCAAAATTTCAAAACTAGTGATTTGTATGCGATCAAAACAATCAAATTCTCTTTGATACCTTCCAAGGTTGATCGGCATTGCAATTTGGCATCACACAAACAGCACAACAACAAAAATTAAAATGCCGTAGGCCTGACAAAAGTGGTCTAAAAGCGAATGATACCATATAAAATAACAACAAAACAAAAAGCATAGCCTACCTATGAAGAGTTTTTTGCAGTAGAGAAAGTCGTCTCAGATCGATATTCGCCGTCAAGCCAAACCAAAACAGACTTCAATGCTGTAGATCTTCAAACTTCAAAAACCGGGAAGTGCCTGCAGCAACAATACAACACAGACATGAACTGATAGAANAGCAGATCCTCTCATCAACAAAAGAAGGAATAAAGTAAATAAAGAAAGGTATTAAGAAATAATAGAGTTAGATGTATCAGATTTAATGAGCTTAGGTATAATAAATAAGTAAATCACTGTTGTTTACTGAGATCGACTTATCGTTTTGAATTAGAGAAATTACAGCAGCTATGCTATCTTCTACAGATGAATGGGAGATAGGGGCAGAGTATTTAACATGTGGCAGGCAAATTAAGATTGGCTGATGATCTGATGATCCATTTCATCCTGCATTGGGAAATGCCTAACGCTTTACCGTCCACAATGTTTTAGGGAACTGAAATTATTCTGAAAATGATTTTGATTGGCTATATCTTCTTTGTGAAATTTATGTTGAAACATCTAAGGTTTGGTACACTTTGTAAATAAAACTTCTGAAGACGAAGTGTCAAAAAAATCTTGAACATATTAAACCATGTGAATTCAGAAGTTTTAAGCATTGATAACACAACTAAAGAAAGCTTCTTTGAACAATTGCTGGATTGTTTTCATGTTCTCTCTGCTTGAGAGAACAGGGGCGCATCTAGGGGAGTTGTGGGGGTTGCAACCCCTGCTCTTTTCAGCAAAGAACAAAGGTTCACTCTTTAAGCATGTTGAAATAAGTTCATAGTGCTTATGAGTTTGCAGATGCCCCATTTCTACCATGTAACCCCTGCCGTTAACATTTCCTAGTTGCGCGCCTAGAGAAGCTTACAAATTGACTAGAAAGTCGGTTCCTTCTCCGCACTCTTGCACCTCAAGGTGCTTTAAAATGGTGATATAACCAGAACGCATTTAATGGGTATTCGATTGAAATTGAAGTTACATCATACGGCTTCTAAGGGATGGAATTTTCAATCAATTAAGCAACGACAAGTGATCCAAAAGGGGCGACGAACAAGTTAGGGCAAAGCAACACATCCCAAATAGTAAATCCGCCAATAATCTTCAGCTTCCCAGGATTATTACAAAATTCAAAGAGGTCAATTAATAAATCATTTTAAATGAGGGAGTAACCGATAAATTTTCTTTAAAAAATCACAAAAAAGTGCTTCCGACCGATCTCCAAAAAACCTCGGATAACTTTAAAATACCTTCGCTATTAGCGGCATACAAACTCAGGTTTCATAAAGACAACCGTACATAAATTTAAACGTTGTCGGGGATACCAATCCAAAAAGCGAGATTCTTGATTGTATGCCAATTCCGTGACCTAATGACGATCTACACTAAGCCTCGACCCAGAGCACGCTGCTCAGTTACGTCACAGGCGTAAGACAGAGATTAATAATGATAATCATCGTACATAAGGATGTGGGTCAAATCGATCACTGCTCGAAAACTGTCCGCTCGTTGCTCTGCTTATTGCAATTTGGCATCACACAAACAGCACAACAACAAAAATTAAAATGCCGTAGGCCTGACAAAAGTGGTCTAAAAGCGAATGATACCATATAAAATAACAACAAAACAAAAAGCATAGCCTACCTATGAAGAGTTTTTGCCGTAGAGAAAGTCGTCTCAGATCGATATTCGCCGTCAAGCCAAACCAAAACAGACTTCAATGCTGTAGATCTTAAAACTTCAAAAACCGGGAAGTTCCTGCAGCAACAACACAACACAGACATGAACTGATAGAATCTATTACAAAACAGACTATTTACGTAAGGCACAGAGTTGCCGTCGAGAGAGCGATTTTTGGTAATAACGTTATTAATTTCAAATAGAATAGTAACATACGGGCAAATTGTATATCAAAGTTTCAATCAGAGTTTAAGCTGGATTCAGCAGCCTCTTTTTGGGTCATGGGAACGAGGTTGGCTGTAGTCAAACATTTAACTGGCTGAACTAAGTGCAGCTATATCGAGACTGCACCTAATTAAAGATGATTCTTTTTCCCAGTCAACTCAGAATATACAACTGTTGTAATTAGACTGCAACTGCTAATCATCATTTTTAAGCATCGCATTTGTTAACGATATACCTTCTGTTTGTATTTAGGCTATTAACCTGATCAACTTGATTATACTAAGCACAACANCATAAGGATATGGGTCAAATCGATCACTGCTCGAAAACTGTCCGCTCGTTGCTCTGCTTATTGCAATTTGGCATCACACAAACAGCACAACAACAAAAATTAAAATGCCGTAGGCCTGACAAAAGTGGTCTAAAAGCGAATGATACCATATAAAATAACAACAAAACAAAAAGCATAGCCTACCTATGAAGAGTTTTTGCCGTAGAGAAAGTCGTCTCAGATCGATATTCGCCGTCAAGCCAAACCAAAACAGACTTCAATGCTGTAGATCTTAAAACTTCAAAAACCGGGAAGTGCCTGCAGCAACAACACAACACAGACATGAACTGATAGAATCTATTACAAAACAGACTATTTACGTAAGGCACAGAGTTGCCGTCGAGAGAGCGATTTTTGGTAATAACGTTATTAATTTCAAATAGAATAGTAACATACGGGCAAATTGTATATCAAAGTTTCAATCAGAGTTTAAGCTGGATTCAGCAGCCTCTTTTTGGGTCATGGGAACGAGGTTGGCTGTAGTCAAACATTTAACTGGCTGAACTAAGTGCAGCTATATCGAGACTGCACCTAATTAAAGATGATTCTTTTTCCCGGTCAACTCAGAATATACAACTGTTGTAATTAGACTGCAACTGCTAATCATCATTTTTAAGCATCGCATTTGTTAACGATATACCTTCTGTTTGTATTTAGGCTATTAACCTGATCAACTTGATTATACTAAGCACAACAAAGTGATTTCTGATATATCTTTAAAACAATAAAATAATTACAAAATAGGATATCAAATAACAAGCTTAAATTAGTCCTTAAATTCTTTGAAAAATATGAACCATCTTAACGTTCTCTGAATCCAACAGCTAAGTTTATTATAAAAAACAGCGGGCTATTCTCCATTTGATCTCAATTAGCATATTCGGAAAATCCGTTTGAACCCTTTTTAAGTGTGAAATTTGCAAACAAGCACAAACAAGAGGCCTGGATCATTGTCAAAAGCAGCAGGCTATCATCAGTTTTCTCTTAATTAGAATATTCGTGAAAATCCGTTTGAGCCTTTCGTAAAGTTGAAATTTGCAAACAAGTACTAATAACAGGCCTAGATCATTGTGGGCAAATCGCTTAATCTGAGCTGTACGTGAATGGGAAAAATTTCAATCCCAACTGTTTTCAACTTAATTCCCCGTGGAGTAAATTGGTAATCTTAAGATCAAGAGTGACCCTGCTTGAAAAGAGAGACTAAAGACCTACGAAAGAGCGAATGAGAGCGAATGGAGATTTCTTTCTCGTATCTTGCTGATACAAGTCAGAAGAGTCAGTTGAATACTACTGAGATCAGACAAAAACCACTCTCTCTGTATTTAGGACCTGTGTGTAGAACAGCCAGACATCGACTTCGCTACAAATAAACTTTTTTTCAGCCAATGAAACGCTAAGCAAAGAGCCCCAACAAGTTAACTATGGGTGTGAGTATAATATGATTTGGATAGACAATGGAGATTTTGAATAACAAATAGATATAAATATTCTGTCCAAATAAGATCAACATAGACGAGAATACAAAGAGAAGGAAAAGAGAGCAGAGATTAGAAATTGGGGGAAAGAACATGTACTGGGTGCCTCAAAGGAGATCTGAAATCTTTTCCCTTACCGGAGATTACGTGGAGTGAAAATGTGCTGGGTGCCTCAAAAAGATTTGAAGTCTGGCTTTTATATTTTCTCTTACCGACGGCTACTTAAGCTAAAATCAAGAGACCTTCAAAAGAAGCGCCAACGGCGCAGCAAGCAAAGATAGTCTTAAACTATTAAAAGAACGAAAGCTACTATAAATTACAGAAAGGACAATGTTTGAGAACAGCATTGAGAATGAGCTAAAAGACTCAAGGACATAAGAAGTATTTTTCCATCTTTTCTCTTACCGAGAGCTGCGTAAGCTCCGAAAGTAAATTTAAGTTGATAAAAGAACGATATTTAACACTGCTTATAGCGGACACAAAAGTAGGGTGGTTACAGAACACTGCTTATAGCGGACACAAAATTAGGAGACACTGTTCTCGGGAGTGGCAAAAATAGAATGATCAGTGTCCAAAAGTTCTGTTTTGGGGTATCTGGTTCGTTTAAAAAAGTACCGCCAGACCAAAATCACCAAACGTCGCTTACACAAACCAATCTTAAAATTTTCTAATTGTGCAAGAAGTTCAAGGACCAAATTACTTTCAGCAATAACAATCTTGTTCCCATGAAGTGGAAAGGTATGTAATTTAAAACCCTATTTCGAAACACACTCTCTGGGATAAACAACCAAATANACACTGCTTAAAGCGGACACAAAAGTAGGGTGGTTATAGAACACTGCTTATAGCGGACACACAAGTAGGGTGGTTATAGAACACTGCTTATAGCGGACACACAAGTAGGGTGGTTATAGAACACTGCTTATAGCGGACACAAAAGTAGGGTGGTTATAGAACACTGCTTATAGCGGACACAAAATTAGGAGACACTGTTCTCGGGAGTGGCAAAAATAGAATGATCAGTGTCCAAAAGTTCTGTTTTGGGGTATCTGGTTCGTTTAAAAAAGTACCGCCAGACCAAAATCACCAAACGTCGCTTACACAAACCAATCTTAAAATTTTCTAATTGTGCAAGAAGTTCAAGGACCAAATTACTTTTAGCAATAACAATCTTGTTCCCATGAAGTGGAAAGGTATGTAATTTAAAACCCTATTTCGAAACACACTCTCTGGGATAAACAACCAAATAAACTAAAATATGTGCACTTTAATATGAACTGAATTAGGCACACTCAAAATATTGCCTAATAGCATCGATTTTGCAATTTTTCATTAACAATCTAATCTTACATCATAGATACTTTTGTACTTTTGCGAATTGTATCTCAAGCTAACAATTTGTTGAAGGAACATAAACACGATTTGATATTTCATTTAGTTTCAGCGCGGTATGCTTTCGCGGAGAAAGATCGATACATGTCTTGAATGATGTGTAAAATTTTCACATCAAAATTATCTGTTTATCTACACTGTATAAATTAGAAAATAAAGTTATCTGAGGACTTAATCAAAATATCTTACAAATATATCAGTGCGTTTACAAACAAGGACAGAAAACAAGAAATCTCATTTACAGATCAGAAAAACACAGAACCATCCTTCAAGCTAACTTGAGAGACCGTGATATTTGAAAGTAATTTTAACTAAAACTCTTAAAATGGGACCAAAGACTGCCTCACAATCTAAGATACAAGGAATATACTGTCCAGATGGCCAACATTTGTTAAAGAAGAAGACACTTTGAACGAGATCACAAAAGGCCTACCTCCCTTGCGTTGCATAAAAAATGAGATACGTTTACATTACTCGACTTGCAAGTTAGTTTGGGGCAACAATGCATAAGGATGCTCATCCCGTTATAGTCCATCAGCCCCATAAAAAAATCTGGTCCACGGCCAATTTTCAGGCAAATATATCTCTCTCCAATTTTACTTGAAATACAATACATTTTGCCTAAAGATAAAAATTAACTTCCGTGGCTTGAACTACATTATTTGTACCGATCGGAATCAATTAAAAAAGTCAGGTACCAAAATTGGCACAACCACCATATTGTCTCTTATGGTATCAATGCATATCTCCCAAGATCTTGGTGTCATGTGTGGAAGCCTCTCCGTTAGATCTAGTAACTTACTAGATCGAAGGAAGAGGCTTCGACACATGACAATTAAGAATACCTGACTGGATACAAACGTGTCTTTCAACCGTTCGATCTAGTAACTTATTAGATCGAAGGAAGAGGCTTGCACACATGACATTTAAGGATACCTGACTGGATACAAACGTGTCTTTCAACCGTTCGATGTNTATTTGTACCGATCGGAATCAATTAAAAAAGTCAGGTACCAAAATTGGCACAACCACATTATTGTCTCTTATGGTATCAATGCATATCTCCCAAGATCTTGGTGTCATGTGTGGAAGCCTCTCCGTTAGGTCTAGTAACTTACTAGATCGAAGGAAGAGGCTTCGACACATGACAATTAAGAATACCTGACTGGATACAAACGTGTCTTTCGACCGTTCGATCTAGTAACTTATTAGATCGAAGGCTTACACACATGACATTTAAGGATACCTGACTGGATACGAACGTGTCTTTCAACCGTTCGATGTAACTTACTAGATCGAAGGAAGAGGCTTCGACACATGACATTAAAGGATACCTGATTGGATACAAACGTGCCTTTGAACGTGATAATAGACTTTTTTATTTACCAGATTTGAGCTTTGGAACGTGCGGTTCAATCTGGTAAATCTTCATTATTCGAATTCCATACAAATGAGATCGAATTTGATTTTCCATCATTTGCCAGAAAAAATCCATCATTCCAATCTTGCTTTCTACCCCCTTTCTACTCAATAATCGGTTTATGGGGTGAGCAGATTCAACTGGTAATTTCTGTGCCTAAAAAATTAAAAAGAACTGAAATCTTACCGTTTTCGATGCTTCTCGAATATTCAAATGCTGGTTGTCCTTGTGTTCTGCACGAAGAAATAAAGCACGATTAGTTTTCATAAAATAGCATAGATATGAAATAGGATCACAAAAAATTAAACTTTCAATCTCTTCTTGATTTGGGGATTTAAATTCGGTTGACCAGTTGATGATTGTAATTAAAACATGTGTTAAAAAAGATTGACAAGTCGCAGTGAGAAGTACTAAAGTTACATAAATGGAGGGGTTGGTTTGCCCTTAGTTTGCCACAATGTTTTCACAACTGGTGAAAGCATGAATGAAGTTTTGTCATTGTAAAAATGTCAAGAAATGTACATTCGATTCCTTGCGTGTGCCAACAAATGAAAGTTTGTTGTCACTTCAAATGCACATTTATTTGCCAAGGATTAATAAATCCCTGAGCTATGTAGGCAGCTAATTGTACTGTATCAAAAACCTCGTGTAATCTGTTCGTCAACTAACAAAACACACTTTCCACGCATCTTTCTACTTGCTTATTTTTGTTAAAATGTTGAGCAATTAAAAATAACAAATGTTATCAGGACTGAAGGTAATTCAAGACTGATCCTTTCGTCATGGTGTTATTTTGAATTCTATTTTCAAAAAAATATTCATTGCTGCCTGCATTCGATTCGACGTACTAATGTCCTGTCAGACAACATTCAGCTCTGCTATATTGCTGCAAAATCTAGGCACAACAAAACAACTCTCAGCTAAGGCAGAAAATCTAAAATGCTCATATTAATTTATACATCACTTTGGAAGACAGCAAAAACAGCCATTACAACTTACAAGACTGTAAAACCAAATCAGAATAGCTAGCAAGAAAATACAAGAGCACACCAAGGCTTGTCTGAGTCTCTTAGAATGTTATCACATACCTACCCCTTCTCTCTGCAAGCGTCTCTTTCTATTTCCAGAATCACCGTACTGCATTACCATAAAGGCATCTTCATAAATATATTACCATAAAAACCAAATGACTGATAACCAATCAAAGCATAAAGCAGTTTAAAATATTTTTCTTGCTTATTTGCAAAATCATGTCCGGTTTGCCTAACTAATCAGTTAATGTAACAATATGGACAACGTTGATATTCACAAACAACCCTTGAAACTCTCGCAGCCTGCTGATATTCAAGATTAGTGGTCACGTGGTTTCTAAGCCCTTCTCTCAGCATTACGATCCTCCTTAATCTTTACATTAATGCCTATTGTAACATAAATATCCAATTATATACCTCACACAACTACCTACCCACTCTCTTCAAGTATATGCTTCTTATTTTCAGTAGGGGACAGCTTTAAAGTATCTGTCCTGTCTATAGTGTCGTATGGGCCAAGGATTGGGGCCGTTTTCAAGCCTTTTGAATTTATGCCTCGCCAGCAATCTACCTCTTTTCTTAAAATATGCTATTTACTTTCAGTAAAGGAAGAGCGACAGAGTCATTTTCAATACTTATTTTAACATTCACATAAAATTACACAATGTTTTATCCAACCTTGCAATGTCGCAACTACAATTCGCAACTACAATTCGTCAATACCATATTGGCTATTCGTCACACAGCTTTAAGAAGGATACCTCTAAAGGGATATTTTCCTGCTATACCCACGCTTAACTTCACAAAGCAAACTATCATCAATTATAGTAATATGCTACTTCTGCCAGTCCAGACTTGCCCTGGTTTTTATAATAGCTATGCTATTTTGACACCTGTAGGGCTATTCTGTGTTACAAACTTTCTGTGACAAAGAACTGGATGGGGCTTGAAAGGGCTGAACCTTTAATACCTACGCTAACACCCATATCCAATTGTGTACACCTCCCACAAAAACATAGAAATATGGTATCTATCTGAAGAATGTCTCCCTTGGTCTCTGCACCGTTTACTGTGTTACATAAATCATTCAATAAACAGTGAAATTTTGAATCAATGAGCATTTCAATCAATGATCAAGGCGATTTTTGTGATGCAGGCACAAGATATTCGCTTCAAATTTGCTTCATATTTACTACTCTTGATTTTAAGTTTTATTATTTTGCTTGAATCTTAATACAGATGATTGTGCCAGTGAACTAACGACAAATTTGAGTAACTTCCAAATCAATGAATCCTGCAAACAATCCAGGTAGCAAATGGTTAGAACATCAACAGAGAGCCTCAGTATGGCGAGCCTCTTTTTCAACTATCAGGTCGAGTATTCTAGTATTCTAGCTTTGTCGTTTATGGCGGCCTAACATTGTCTGGTCTCGATCGAATCAACTTATCTCCAGTTGACGTCCATATACAGCAGATTTAATATAGTTGACGTCCATATACAGCAGCACACTGCGACTGGTATGTCTTTGGCCCATGCATTTTCCATATTGGATATGTCGTGCCCTGATATACACATGTCTTTCTCCTGGTAAGATGATTGCCAGTTACAGTGAGGTTAAGTTAACAGAGACTTAGCAAGAATCGGTGGTTAATACGTGTCCTACAATCACAATAAATCAATTATGTTGGAGACACTGGTTGTACCAGGAAGGACACCGTGCTAACCAAACGTCAAGACCCTCTGGATTGATGTTTTCATCATAAATTACGAACACCTTCGAGAGCAGGGANAACACTGCAACTGGTATGTCTTTGGCCCATGCATTTTCCATATTGGATATGTCGTGCCCTGATATACACATGTCTTTCTCCTGGTAAGATGATTGCCAGTTACAGTGAGGTTAAGTTAACAGAGACTTAGCAAGAATCGGTGGTTAATACGTGTCCTACAATCACAATAAATCAATTATGTTGGAGACACTGGTTGTACCAGGAAGGACACCGTGCTAACCAAACGTCAAGACCCTCTGGGCTGATGTTTTCATCATAAATTACGAACACCTTCGAGAGCAGGGAATTTCCGAAAACCAGCTTACAGGGGTTAGTGTTTCTCTGCCCCTTGTCATCTGTCTTCTTGGAGTTGTATGATTTATTTGATTGTCCAAAGGATCAAGTTCCAATGGACAATTAAACTTTTCCTTCTAAAATACATTCGGTCATCCGCCACGTTGCCTATACCTTCGCCATCCGACTTGCAATATAATAATCTTCCTCAATAATCATCAAAATACATATTTGGAGTTTCAAATTGTATTTTCTTTCCTGTCTGGATCATCAAATTGGAAACTTTTGGTCTGTGCCTGGCCCTAACAGAGGGTGTTTTTGATACGTATTTGGCGACGTATAATGCCACAAGCAGTTTTTGCGATGGAAGTTCTTTGAGCTACTTTGATAAGCATGGCCTTTGTATGCTAAATTTCTTTATTTTTTAAGTCAGATTCTTTTTAAGGCCGCTCACATTTTGGTTTACCATACATCATACAACCAGCAATGCAGTACTTGATCACTCCTGGTTATCCGACACACTACATAGTCGCAGTTATCGCTCTTTACAACAACAGAAATACTTTACTTTAATTATCAGTCTATCAATAGCGAGAACTGCGGCAATGTAATCAGTCCGTCCTGGTAGTGCCAAAGATGGGGTTATGAGGTGTAGACAATTACTATGCCTCTAGGAAACTCGATCCATTCCCCGTTGGTTAACCACTCCATACTAAAAGATTTGTGGCAAGAATGAATTTTAGAATTCCAAAGAGTACAATTTCTGCTACATTGCAATCATATTTGGAGCAGAGCAGAGCGAAACGAGTTTCAAACCGATCTGAAACTCAGACCGGTCTGAGTTTGCTCATGTGAGGGTAGTCTAAGACGTACGTCTTATCATTCCTTTGTGCAATAAACGATGCAATATCCTTGCGGCATGTTTTAAAACACCACAAAAATCGTATTACTTGGATCAAGTGAATTTCTACCTTTCAGGGGAGCCAAGATTTAAAGTTCGGGAGAAATGGTTATTTATAAAATCTTTCTTTTCATCCAAAAGCTTTAAATCTTACAATTTGAAATGATGGGCTGGGATGCACTTGTCAATAGAGTTTCTAATTCATTTACTTCCAAATTCATTTACTGCCAAACACCAATTTCTAAGTGTGTCATCTTGTTCTGAGTCTAAAACACGTTGACTGCTGTAGGCCTCTTTAAGAATTATAAAACTTTTTAGAGCCCGTTTGATGGACAACATCAAGAAATTAGGTCTCGAATAATTTCTGTTTGAAGGTATTTAAAATTTTATAGTCCTACACAAAGCTCTGTATGTCACCTTTCTGCAAGTCAATCAGCTGGCTGGAAAATGTCGCTACGAGCGGAATTTTCCGCCTAGTGGAAATTAGCTTGTGCTCAAAGTGTCACTTTTTAGGTCAAGCGAAAAGACATAGGTCTGTCAGATAAAACCTCTTCCTCTTCCTTGTGTATGAAGGTACCATCCATGACAGGTCTTATTCATCATTATTGCCTCTCATCCAATAAATATCACGAAGCCAACTGCACTAATGATAGGAAAATCGCCACCCTCAAAACACCAAAAATCACGAAACACAAAACAACTCCCAATCACATTGCACGAAAATACCCGTACCGCCCTTTGCTAACCCTACCTGTGATCCTGAAGCAGAGACGCCAAATTCATCCGCGGTGACAATTAATTATTCCCGAAAAATTGTTCGAACTTCATACAGCCTGATCCAAAATTAGATGATCCTTCTTCGTCAAAAATTTATAATAACAATAAAATACAGTTGAATATCCATAATTCGAACTCGCAAGGGAGAAAAAACATTGTTCAAGTTAACGATGGGTTCGAGAAATTGCTCGAGTTCGGATCAGTAAATGAGTTATCGAAGTTCAACTGTAAATGCAGAATAAGAACTAGCAAGAAACGAAACTTACTGTTGACAAAATGATGAAACGCTGCGGGAAATCCGAAGACTGTCTGTGACCATAAAATTCACGTCTGAACAGCAGTTAAGAAGGTTGTCAAATGAACAGCACTCGTGTTGTGTTAAGCAAAGGTCCTGGAGGAAAATATGATTGTGGTTAGTGTGATATCACCAACTCATAACGTTTAATGATTGTTCAAACCCTTTAAGCCTTTTTATTGTCTTTCTTAAAGAAACGAATACTCAGATTTCATGGCAGACTGTTCACAACATATCCAATAGAATTTTAAGCACTTAAAAGGTTACTCATTTGCCAGGTTTCATTTGAAAATGTGCTCCCTTGAAACGCTTTGGCCAAACACAATTTGAATCAGTTTGTTGGACTATTTCCGTCATATCAAAATAGAATTTGGGGGCACGCTGGAGGTTACTCATTTGCCTGGTTTCGATTTGAAAATGTGCTCCCTTGAAACGCTTTGGCCAAACACCATTTGAATCAGTTTGTTGGACTATTTCCGTCATATCAAAATAGAATGTGGAGGCACCTTGGAGGTTACTGACTTGCCTGGTTACGATATGAAAATCTCCCTTGAAATGATTAGAATTTGGCTGGAAATTTTTGAAGCAGCTAGTTAGAGTTCCTGGCATATCAAATAGAATTTTAGGTTATTCCTCCCTCTAGGGTCGTCGTGGTCAAGCCTTCTAGTGGCATTTTTCTTTTTTGTGAACATTTCCTTGGTCTTTGGAGTGCAGTTTAGCTATTTAACTTCCTATTGGTATGTCCGCCAGATTACTTTCTGCGATGCAAAAACTCTGGATCACAGCGGTTCAAGAGAAAACATGGGTTCGCAAAGGATGATGGTTGACCAGGGCCCTTTAAGAGTGCTTGTTCACAGGTCATGCCTGGTTTCAATCTAAAAATATTCTCCCTCTATGAAGGTTTTGACAAGAAAACTTTGAACCATCTATTTTAGCAATGTTGATGACAAAGGTTATCTGTGATCACAGCAAATCATTAGATAAGAGCTGAAGAAAGAAAGACAAGAATATGAAATGCCTTTATCAGAGATTAGTCGATTAGAAATCAAAGACGATTTCCTGTGACCAGGTAGCCATCGATAATATTCAGCAACCCATTCCGTTTTGGTATTTTTGAGGCAACTTATAAGAGGAGTAAGCGATCATCGAAGTAAATACAAGTCATGTTACTAGTTGGAAAGGCCAAACAAAATTCACAAACCACAATTTCATTTTGCATGTTTTGAGTAAAATAAAAGTAAGAATTTTAAAGGAAAGTTACATCAGAAATCTATAAAATGGCATCAAAATGCACGTAGAAAATTGCAGCATAGGATTCAAATCTTTAAAAAACATTGCAGGATTGGTTGATGCATCTTTCGTTTGATTTAATGGCTTGAAAGGAACTTCGGGTACCTCGTTATGAGTGTCCATTGCCAATCTTTGATATCTTGATTATTTTCAGAATTATTGCGTTTTTCTTTTTATTGAAAGAATTCATGAAAAACTTTGAAAAAAATTAAAATCGTTGTAAATCCTAAATTGACATAGGAAAAGTGGTACAATCCCCAAGAAACCATAGTTTATGAAGGTCTACAATATGGCGGTGAGCAGAAATCCGTAGCTTTTCTGGTTCACGATTTAGCAATTTGATGACGTCACTACCGGCAAATTGTTTGAAAACACAGAAGACGCTGTAATTCTGAAAATAATAAAGATATCAAAGATTTCCATTGAACACTCATAGCAAAGTACCTGAAGTTCCTTTCAAGTCATTAAATCAAACGAAAGATGCATCGACCAATCGTGCAATGTTTTTTAAAGATTTGATGCCTATGCTGCAATTTCCTAGGGCCAAAAAGGGGATCCGTACATCAATTAATTCTCTCACAAACATGCTTCGATTAAAAACCCAAGAATAGCATTTCTAGGAGCTTACAGAAAGAAATACCTTTCACTGAACAAATTTGGATGTTATCTTTAAATCTAATANCAAAGACGATTTCCTGTGACCAGGTGGCCATCGATAATATTCAGCAACCCATTCCGTTTTGGTATTTTTGAGGCAACTTATAAGAGGAGTAAGCGATCATTTAAGTAAATACAAGTCATGTTACTAGTTGGAAAGGCCAAACAAAATTCCCAAACCACAATTTCATTTTGCATGTTTTGAGTAAAATAAAAGTAAGAATTTTAAAGGAAAGTTACATCAGAAATCTATAAAATGGCATCAAAATGCACGTAGAAAATTGCAGCATAGGATTCAAATCTTTAAAAAACATTGCACGATTGGTTGATGCATCTTTCGTTTGATTTAATGGCTTGAAAGGAACTTCGGGTACCTCGTTATGAGTGTCCATTGGCAATCTTTGATATCTTGATTATTTTCAGAATTATTGCGTTTTCATGAAAAAAATTCATGAAAAACTTTGAAAAAAATTAAAATCGTTGTAAATCCTAAATTGACATAGGAAAAGTGGTACAATCCCCAAGAAACCATAGTTTATGAAGGTCTACAATATGGCGGTGAGCAGAAATCCGTAGCTTTTCTGGTTCACGATTTAGCAATTTGATGACGTCACTACCGGCAAATTGTTTGAAAACACAGAAGACGCTGTAATTCTGAAAATAATAAAGATATCAAAGATTTCCATTGAACACTCATAGCAAAGTACCTGAAGTTCCTTTCAAGTCATTAAATCAAACGAAAGATGCATCGACCAATCGTGCAATGTTTTTTAAAGATTTGATGCCTATGCTGCAATTTCCTAGGGCCAAAAAGGGGATCCGTACATCAATTAATTCTCTCACAAACATGCTTCGATTAAAAACCCAAGAATAGCATTTCTAGGAGCTTACAGAAAGAAATACCTTTCACTGAACAAATTTGGATGTTATCTTTAAATCTAATACCTAAGTAACTGAAAAGCCTCTCTGTTTTGTTGTTGTTTTTAGAGACACAAATTTCAGACGACCATACATTTTTGGGGAAAGGAACTAAGTAATGGGCGCAACTTGGTCCTCTCAGAAAATAAACCTAGACATCAAACGTCGGCAAAGATAAAGGCAAGATTCGAACTTATCCAAAAAACATTTTAAATTGGAATTTAAGATTAGAGATCCTATTAAGCTATAAGGATTTGGTTAAGTTATTTTGTCCATGTAATATCTTAAATCTTCTCATCCTCTTCATTTTTTACTAATGTGCATTTCACTCATCAAGGATCGAAAACGCAACGGTTTTTATTGTCTAGTAACGGAGTATTTGTAAGTTTTAGTGTACGGCGTTTTCTATAGCTGAGGGCTCTGTTTCTTCGGCAGATCAAAAACCAAAGACGGAGCCAGGAGGGGAGCAGTGGGAGTCCCCTGGGAGTCACGGTCCCCCACATTGGAGCAATAAACAATGGCTTCTATACCGGGTGCTCCAAAATCAGAAACCTACAACGAAACTGTTTGCCTAAGAGCTAGAACAACTTTCAAAAATCGTTTCTCGACAATTAAAGGGAAGGGTAAACATTTCAGCTATATTTCTAAGTTTAATTAAAGTTTGTCTCATATTAGAAGTCAGTCAGGTGAGATTTGCGATACAGTAAGTGGAGCAGACTTGGAGCAGCCCAGCCAAGAAATGGAAGATGAGTAATAGTGTCAATAAAAGTGACTCATTTTCTACCTGGCAACTGTGTTGTGTTTTTGTGTCTGTTGCAATAAATTTAGACATTTTATTCTTGCAATGTAAGTTTCCTTCTTAGCTAAGAATTGATCTACATATAACCTCTATTCATCTGTCACTCTTCACTGAAAAGTTCGTACCCTCTTCTCCTGGTCAGCCCACAGCACTTTTCCACTGCTCTCTATAAATTCGAGTCGAGTGTCCACTGCTGCTAAAAATAGTCCACCAAAGCTTGCTTCACACAAGAGTAAAAACGCCTCAGAAATGCCTCAGAAATGCGTTCGAAATTTGACCGAAAAAAGCATTGAGAATATTTCTGTCTCAATTTAAGATTTTGTCGGCCCCCTTAAAGATGTCCTGCAACCTGGTTCCGAGGGCCAGTTTCCTACGTCAATACCCAAAAAGGCTGCCATGCTGGATTTCAACAGCCTCTTTTTGGGTCATGGGAACGAGGTTGGATGTCCTGATGAATTTTGATATTTTGAAGCGATAACTCAATCAAAAAAAAATGCGTTTAAAATACTTTATCCAAATTCTAACTCGTTTTTACACAAGTGTCAACCAATCCTTAGTGGCACAGAAATACACTATCCCTTGTCGTGGTATCGCGATACGAATTTACAGAGTAATGTCCGATAGCTATTCGTAATTGCGGCGGAGCCGCAAATCTATTCGGGTTGAACAGATGAAATGCTAGCGAGCGAGGAGCGAGCGATGTCGAACGATGTCAATCCTCGATTCCATGTTCAAAAGATTCCGCTGCGAAACAACTGCGGAGGCGGAGGCGAAACAGAGGCCAAAAAGAAATGGTGCAGCGAAAGAAGAAGTAAGAACGCAAGGCAGGAAGAACTACTTCGTTCTTGGGGTGTTATTCAACAGGTGAGTAAACTCGAACATCGATTTATTTATCGTCGNGGCCCCCTTAAAGATGTCCTGCAACCTGGTTCCGAGGGCCAGTTTCCTACGTCAATACCCAAAAAGGCTGCCATGCTGGATTTCAACAGCCTCTTTTTGGGTCATGGGAACGAGGTTGGATGTCCTGATGAATTTTGATATTTTGAAGCGATAACTCAATAAAAAAAAAATGCGTTTAAAATACTTTATCCAAATTCTAACTCGTTTTTACACAAGTGTCAACCAATCCTTAGTGGCACAGAAATACACTATCCCTTGTCGTGGTATCGCGATACGAATTTACAGAGTAATGTCCGATAGCTATTCGTAATAGAATAACTTATCTTTGCCAAATAAATGTAACACCCTCTGCTTCGAGATGAAGACATTCATACCGATTGTGTAAAAAACAAACAAGTTGAAAAATTCCTCTGCCCATGACATTATTATCATCACGTTACTGGTTCCTTAACTAGTCGTTCTGAGCCTAGGATAGTTGTCTAGGTTGGAACACACATTGTTTACAAATCAGAAAATAAAGTTCAACTCACCAGTTCATCCGAGCACAACAACCACCGCAATACGTCCTCTGGCAACCACTGCAATGAATCTACTGGCGTGATAGGCAGTATTGCTCAAAGAGGTATTCCACAGCAACAACAATAAATTTGGTCGCCCTGAAATGTCAAATATTCAATCTTATCATACCACAAAAACACCAACCTTTTAAATACAAAAAGGCAATTTATAAATACACGTCATTGTTGCCTGCAAAGCTGGCCGCAAAGGGGAGAGAAGTGAAGGGGTGTGAAAGCCAACCCCCTTTCGAGTTCAACAAAATCAGTAACGGAAAAGGAACTGGGAATTGCTTGATCTTCCCAAGTATACAACTTCGTGCAACTAATTTATGGTTCGAACATGAAGAACTTGTAACAAGGATATTTACTAGAGGCTGAAACTTGCAAGAAGAAACAGAACTGATAGGATATATATTGTGTCAGTTGATAGCCAAGTGACTACTGTTATAAATTTAGTAACAGATTTGTGCTATTTTGGTCGTTATGAAACTTTTTTTAGAAAGTGGGCGACAAAAGTTGGTGAGAAAATTAGTGACAAATGTGAGTGACGGAAGCGGTCTTGGGAACCATGGCAACAACAATGGCAGTACTGGCAACAACAAGGATATCTGAGAACGATAGCTCTATCAAAAATAGCATGAAGTTACTAGACCTCAATGGAGTGCACAAGAGAAATGGAACGAGCGCCTCGTACTGGTGAATGGCGGGAAATTCAAACTTTACAAGGAGGAAATCGAATACCAAACTCGATTCAAACAGCAAAACTGTTGAATGCGAACTGACATTGGAGAGAATTAATTTTACAGTAGACGTTTGTCTAAAGAAAGTTGCCATTTTTGAAGGTATACCTGAAGTACCTAAAGAGCGGAGCCATAACTGTATAGACGCCAGGTATCGTTCACAGGGAAAACCGTATGAGTGTGACAACAACCGCAAAACAGTAAAGCGAAGTTTCTACCTATAGATTTTAAAATCGATGTTCGAGCCTACATGTAAACCCAAAAAAAGGAATTCAGGCCCTCAAGTGGAATTTAGGCCCTGCGTAGCAACAAGGACGTGAAAGACAAGCATCGTGTGGAGGTTAAATCTGAAAGAAAATGGCATCACGAAATTCCCAAAGCGAAACAGTTATTGTAAACTTTGGTTAACGTTGATTGATAAAAATTCTAGCGAATAAAAGAGTTTAGACCACCTAGAGTAATACGCAAATCACAAACAATATCACAACAGTAACCATGATTTAATAAAATGCTACAAAAACATTGTTTATATCAAATCCGCTGGTATAACCTCAATGTAAGATTTTTTGTAAAGATGCCATTCGAAAGATGGTGCGTCCTAATCATTTCTTAATGCCTTGCATATACGCACGTCTCGGGGTCTTTTTTATGCAACATAAACAGGATATGCTGAAATCCACTTTGGTTAGAAATTGATTAAAAGAATTCGTTCGATCTCGAAAAGATTAACAGAATCGACAGGAAAACTCAAAAAGGAATACGGGGCACCCGATGCAACTAAAACATGAACTATGAACTCTGAGTTAGTACAAATTCCTGATGTTTAGGCCTCTTCTTTTTGTAGCATCAGAGAAATTCCAGATCAAAAATTTGCTCACAGGGAAGACAGAAGTCTGCCCCAAACTAGATGAACCAGTTCAGCGTGTTATAGTAGGAGTTCTGTGGAACTCCAGAATGAAATTGCAGAATGCTCGCAAAGGACCCTGGGTGACAATGGCTCTTTAATAACAACCGATCACTATATGCTTTTGAACTGTCTCACCTAACAGACAAAATCTTGGGTCAAAAATTTCCTTAACATTAAGAAAAGAATTTTGTTTCTAACTACATTAACCAGTTCAGCTTGTTTATGGGAGTTTTCCAGACGAAAGAGATCTAATAGAACAAGCTTACTAATCAATTATCAGGTTCTAGAACTGTCTCATCTTTCAAAAAACATCTTAGGTCATCAACAATTCGCTCATCAACAATTCGCTAAGACGGAAGAAAAACAGTTTGCCTTGAAATATATTAACCAGTGTGTTCAACTTGTCCTTTGAGTAGTTTTCTAGACGAGAGAGATTCGATAGAAGAAGCTAACTTATCAATTATTAAATTCTCGAAATGTCTCAACGAGTGTAGACTGTAATTAGCGACTAGCTAAAATGATGAAATTTCGTGGTCAAGTCATTGAACACTTTCACTAAAAGTATTCATGAAATCTAATGGAAAGATTAAAGGTGTGTCATAGCTATTCTACCTCTTTACCACTATTCAAATTAATGAGAAAATCAACAAACTTCATTATTGCTTTTGGCAAAAGTTACATTTTGCGACGTGACGTGACCACATATCGAAAGTCGAGGAATAATCTAAACATCTACTGTCTCTATAAATCTAAACAGCTAGCTGAACGATAACCCAATTTCATTTAGATTGATGGTAGGAAATGCAATTATAGTACAGAGTACTGGTGGGATTTATCAGGCAGCGGGATACTGGAGGTTGAAAGCTAAAACTGTCTGAAAAATCCCACTACCTGATAAATACCACCAGTACCTATTTCTGTGCGTTACTCAAACATATAATGCTAAGCTTGTGCAGTAGATAAATAGATAAATAAATAGATAGATAAATAGATAGATAAATAAGGTTAGCATACAAATCAAATCTTTCAATAGGGCTCAGGGAACCCCCAAATCATCCAATTTCACGCTTATTAGCCAATGACATCGCCCTATTTCGATCACATGACCGAAAATCGGCTTTTTGAGACAACTTTTCGAGTACCTTCTCGGAAATACAAATGGAAATTCGGCTAATAAAGATACAGAGCTGGTTTCACCACGAATCGATTCTACAGGCCCCACTCCATATTCGATATTTTGCATTTGGTTAATATCTCATCAGGGATCGGCGTCACATCGAATTTCACCATTTCGAATATTGGCCTACGTTCAAATATTTTTCGGGAATGCTACAAAAAAGATATAGCTTCCAGAATTCCACATGTTACGTGAATTATATCACGGAATAACCTAAAAATGTTTGTTTTGGTAAGATTTCAAAATCCTTGGCAAGTTAAAGCTGTTTGCTACATAGAAAGCTAATGGGCCTACCTTCATCCACTGAAGAATGCCATTATGAAGAATCAGCTTCTTTTGCTGCAGCAAGGTAGCACAACTATTCACCACAACTATTCGCTAATTTCCACCCTTTTCCACCGTTTTATCGGCAATAATTTTGACTAAACACGACGAAGTTTCAAAAACTCTTCACCACAAATTCCACTCCAAGTTTTGAATGTTGTCGCAGGACAGTGTGCACAAGTGCAGCAACTTCTGTTGTTGATCAAGCGCTCTTGGTGTCATGGCCAAGAGGTAGGTTTCGTGTCACCCTCTGCAGGGTCTTCATTCAAATTTGATAGAGTAGAATGGTAGAAGGGGTTGGGGGAGGGCGAGGGAATTTATCTCATTTTCTTAAATCGGATGCGGGGGGTTCCAGGAAACTCTCAGAAAAAATCTCAGTCTCATTTTCGTAATATGACAGAAGGCCCTGGGGACGAGGTTGGCAACAAGTGTGCCACATAGCATAGCGGAAAACCGTATACAGCCTTGTACGCCAGGTCAAACCGATTCCCAAGCTAAAAAATTCGCTAACAAGATAGCAATGGTAAAATGTCGCAAAATTAATCTAAAAAATTCTTACGATATTCCACTAATGCAATCATGATGAAATAAACAGATAAAGAAGGGTGGAGAAGAGATTCCATCCCTCGTCAATAGTCTTCTAAACTTCATCCTTTTATGAAATCAACCAATTTCACTGACCAATATTAGACAAGTATCAATCTCTATTAGGACGAAGGCGGGGAAAGTTACGAGTAGCCAAGCAGTGTTCATAACAAAGACATAAGCAGGATGAATTTGTGATCAAGTTTACAGTAACCAGGATGTTTTTCTTATCCATGTAAAAGTGGCCAATACCCTCCAGTAAATTGTCCGTCATAAAATAAATAGCACAAACGATGATTGCATCTTTCTTTTAATTTAATGGTTCGAAAGAAACCCCAGGTACTTTGCTATAATTCTATTTTGGCGATCTTTGATATCTCGATGTGAGCAATGGAGTGAATTTGCGAAAAAAGAAGACAAATGATATCACTGAGGACAATCATAGACGCATTTGGGATTGCTCCAAAGTGCTTGGTCAACCCAAAAACAACAAAGAGATCGCTATTCCTCTGGACTTACTACATAGGCCGAAGTCTCACCATCCCATCCCCAAACTGAAACTCGTCACTACAACAACAACAACACCCACACTAAGCAACAAAAACAACATCATACCATTTCAATAGGGACAGTGAGCCTCGTGTATCAAACCTCCTGTTCTGGAGAAAAAAGCAATTATCCAAAACTGACAAGAAAGTTGGACTGCAGAGAATTATGTTGTCTTGTCTGGGATTTCACCCCCGAGGAAAAAGGAGAAGGAAAAATTATATTTAATTCCAGACACTCTAACTTGGAAGGAGAAGGACAAATTATATCAAATTCCAGACACTCTTACTTGGAAGGAGAAGGACAAATTATATCAAATTCCAGACACTCTTACTTCGAAGGAGAAGGAAAAATAATATTTAATTCCAGACACTCTTACTTCGAAGGAGAAGGAAAAATTATATTTAATTCCAGACACTCTTACTTCGAAGGAGAAGGAAAAATTATATTAGTTTGGTTCTACTTTAAATTAATATCTGGAAGAAAATTCCGTCGAAAGAAAATTTGTGACTTTGAATGGACATGGCAGGCTTTTTGAATGAATTCAGCAGCAAGCATGGTAAGCCCATTGATTTCAAGCATCACAAGTTGATTTAAGTTTTTAAATAGTCAATATCTCGATTTATCAAACATTTCTAAACTTGATTTAAATTGTTTCCTGATGGGAATAAATATAGGTATCGTGGCATTGAAATATAATAAACATAATGGAAGGATGTTAAAGAGGGATGGCGGTATGAAAATTGATAGCACAAATTAATTGTTATGAAACGTAATCAAAATCAGTAATGCCAAAATATTTGAATTCTTGCTAATTCCTCAATTTCCTGGTAGACATCTCCACATTGACTAAAATCAAATGCGTTTAATATAATTCAATCTGATACGAATAACCAGGAAGTAAACTTTGANTGTCTAGGATTTCACCCCCGAGGAAAAAGGAGAAGGAAAAATTATATTTAATTCCAGACACTCTAACTTGGAAGGAGAAGGACAAATTATATCAAATTCCAGACACTCTTACTTGGAAGGAGAAGGACAAATTATATCAAATTCCAGACACTCTTACTTCGAAGGAGAAGGAAAAATAATATTTAATTCCAGACACTCTTACTTCGAAGGAGAAGGAAAAATTATATTTAATTCCAGACACTCTTACTTCGAAGGAGAAGGAAAAATTATATTAGTTTGGTTCTACTTTAAATTAATATCTGGAAGAAAATTCCGTCGAAAGAAAATTTGTGACTTTGAATGGACATGGCAGGCTTTTTGAATGAATTCAGCAGCAAGCATGGTAAGCCCATTGATTTCAAGCATCACAAGTTGATTTAAGTTTTTAAATAGTCAATATCTCGATTTATCAAACATTTCTAAACTTGATTTAAATTGTTTCCTGATGGGAATAAATATAGGTATCGTGGCATTGAAATATAATAAACATAATGGAAGGATGTTAAAGAGGGATGGCGGTATGAAAATTGATAGCACAAATTAATTGTTATGAAACGTAATCAAAATCAGTAATGCCAAAATATTTGAATTCTTGCTAATTCCTCAATTTCCTGGTAGACATCTCCACATTGACTAAAATCAAATGCGTTTAATATAATTCAATCTGATTCGAATAACCAGGAAGTAAACTTTGAATTTAGGATTATTGCGCTTGCGAAAACATGGACTGTGGAATGATGGAATGGAACAATGGAATGGAGCAGTGGACGTTTGATAAATCGGGAACAGGAAGGATTTTGAAAAACATGACACACGAGTTAGTCCACTTAAGATATATTTAAATACCAAAATTTTTATTCCATATCCAATACTTAAATCAGTGGCTTCATCAAACTTCGTTCGAAAAAAATAACTTCCAGAGCAAAACTAAACTATAACTAACACCAAAACAAGCGTAATTTATCAAACGTAAGCAACACTTTGCCTCAAAGTTTCAGTTGTTAAGAACATTGTCTTCCATGCTCAAAACCCTCATAAAATGGCCTGTTCACAGAATCTTCTCAATTTCTTGACAGAAATTGTGTTTCAAACATCCAAACATTGAGTTTGTTTTCTTTCAATCAGAAAAGGAACTTTTACCAACGAAATGACAATGATAACGATACCAAAACATACACTTCCATGGTTAAGAAACTTTCCTTTTCGCAAACCTCAGAAACTGATTTTAGAACTGCGCAGAAAGCCCATAAAAACGTCATAACTGCGTGTTGGGTACAGCGGCACCCTGTGTCAAAAGATAGATGGTCTCAATTCAATATGGCGCACAGTTATGTTTATATTGTACTTGGTTGTCTGTCTAGATCAAAGAAGGCACCGAAATTCCAAAAAAAATCCTAAAGAGAAAAGGTGGATATAGCATGTTTGTAATATCATCTCTAATGCAATGTCTCGTTTTGATCCAATCAATTTTACGTGAGGAAAAAGCATTGCAAAATACGATCTTTGAGAAGAATTCATCAAATATTTTTCAGACTATGCTATCTGGAGTTTCGATCAGAAATGAAATTTTTGGCATGGTATAGCGTTCGAAATCTTTTGGAATGTTTACAGTCTTGAAAGAAATCGATTGAATGGCGCAGTAAGAGCGCTAGACATAGTCAATGTATGGATTAACATTCTGAGCTGATTTGCCACGCTCGTTGCTTTGCGAGCATGCACAGACATGTTCAATGCTCAAGGCCTGGGGGCAAGGTTGGGGCAGCTGTTATTTCACAAAAGGCCCTTACGGACGAGGTCGCGACGAGTGCATCTTCTCAAGATGCAGTGCGTTCTGGGGTTCTATATAATTGAAATGACAGTTGAGTCTGTTTAAACTTCGATCATCAAAAAGGGCCTGAAAAGAAGGGTCCTTCATCTTTTTTCGCAGTCACATTTTGAGGAGAATCCCAGTCACCTTCTGTAGATATTCAGTCTGTGACCAAAATGCCATTCTCAATCGCAATGTTGTTGCCCTTGGTATTCACAACCCTAGTAGATTTCAGTATTCAGTTATAGTAGTATACACAACCCTTCGTTTAGAGCTGACCATTCATAGGGTTTGTAATCAAGGCCAGAATTGACACATGGACTGTCTGTCTACGTCACAACGAGATATCAGAAATAAATAATTAATGGCTTGTTTTCAGGCTCTTGATGATTCGTGATATTTCGAAGTTGTGTAAGGGTCGAAAACATAATATAATAATAATATATGGATTTGAGGGTATGAAAAGCTAAATAGCCTATGTAGCCCTATTTAAAGTTTCTTACAAAAATCAACTGACTGCAAACTTGCTGTCACTCATGTGTCTGTCGTAAGCTTTCTCGAAGTCGAGAACTGACGTCAATTCAATAATGGAAGCTGGAAGGTCATTCCATTGATTAATCACTCTTTGCGAAAAGAAATTTTTGCGAATTGTGGTGTTTGCTCGTTTCTTGTATATCTTGAGGCTATGTCCTCTTGTCATATTGCCATTCAGCTTGAAACATGTTATTGATCAACATTTACCATCCAAAAGCGTCCTCAAGATGCAACTTAGACTAATCACAACAAATTCTTATTGTTTCACAATTGCAACAGTACCAATAATGATACAGAAACACAAAGGTCCCTAAACACTTTTGATATCGTAGCAGTGATGCAAATATTCCTGCCACTGCATGAAAGCTATAAAAACCCTGAAAATAAACCTTGGAATTCAAATCGGCAAATCCCAATATGGATTCTGACAGGATGTTTTAATATCCTCAAATCCTCATAAAAATTNGTTGTAACTCCCATTGCAAAATTTGCAGCGTTGTGTCAGTAGACAGCACAATACGGCAGAAGTTGAGAATGTTGAGTGTGTACTGTTGTAACTCCCTATTGCAAAATTTGCAGCGTTGTGTCAGTAGACAGCACAATACGGCAGAAGTTGAGAATGTTGGGTGTGTACTGTTGTAACTCCCATTGCAAAATTTGCAGCGTTGTGTCAGTAGACAGCACAATACGGCAGAAACTTGGGTGAGTATATGTGTTATCATTTCTGCTTACCGCCGGACTTAAATTTACTCTTATTTTCTTGCTTCTTACGTCATAGCAGCACTCTCTTAACGCTTTTAACAGCTAGTTATCAACAAAATCTACGCCATTATAAGCGTCCTCTTATGACTTACAACAAATTGCCTCCTTGTTGTCATTTGAATTCATTTTCAGGCAGTATGGAAGGTATATTCTTCTGTATTTTACTTCAAAAAGGTACGACTTCAAGGGGATTCAAGGTTTCACCCCAAAAATTGGTGCACTTTGTATACACATACTGTAGTCCCAGTCAGGTCTCCACACTCACATTTTATTTACTAACAAAGCTAAAAGTTTCCAAAACCTGGTGGCTGGACACGATATGGTTTTTGGACGATAGTAACCCTCTTTCCAAGAAAACAACGATTTGAATGAAGTGTTAATGTCATTTCCCTCTTTCTTCCACTGAAGTGAAGCCCTAGCCTGGGTCACAGACCATAACCAGACAGAGGGAGTTATGGTCTGTGTGATGGACTCAGTTTTGTTGTCCCAAGGACTACAGTATAAACAAATTAAACAAACAAAGAGCTAGACAAGCCAATGTCATTATTTGAATAACCATTGAATAACAGATTTCACAAGATCCCTGTGAAACTGGGACAACAAAAGTGAATCCACCACACATACCATAACTCCCCCTCGTTATGGTCTGTCGTCTGTGACGCAGGCTAGTGAAGCCCCTGTTGACTACCTTACTTTCTATAAAACACTGGCTCCAAGATTGCCAAATTCTTCTGTCTGTTAGACCCCGTTTTCACTGTACTGGTACAACTTTGGGTCCGTAACTAAAGTGTAGCAGATGAGCCTCCCGTTTACATTGTTCCTGCTAATCCGTAACACTTCAGTCCCTGCTATCTGTAGAATAACTTTGTTCTGGAGCAGTGTAAACGCTCTTGAACCCTAACAACTTTGTAACGGATCATAACTGTACCGGTACAGTGTAAACGTGGCTTAGTTTCTGATACACTGACACAGCATCAACAATGAAACATGTAACAATGAGGGTTTTCTTCTATATACCCTTGGGGCAAAGGCATAAGCGTAGGGGAAGATAAAATCTGGGGGGCTGCCCGATAAAATTTCCATTGTTTACCAATTTTTTGCCTGACTTAGGGTGGATTTTTGCCCGAAAAAGGCTGATTTTGGTAGATTTTTCCAACGTTGGGGGAGCTGCAGCCCCCCTAGCCCCCTGCCTCCTACGCCTATGGGCAAAGGCTAGAATTCAAGTGACGGCAAAATGGCAGAATTTACAGAAATCTTCTAATTGCCCTTTATCTGATTGTGGCAAATAGGACAACATTCCTCAGAAATTACGCTCTTTGGCTTCTTTCCCGACCAAGTGACTGGGATAGGAACCCCTAGGAGCCTCCCCCAAGTTGCTCCCTGGAAAACCAACTGGCATGGCCGACAGGAAGATGACTGCCCCTCTCCAAGAGCTATGTTTATGATTTCTCATCTGTTCAAAATATCACCCAACGGCATTCTCGAGAAATGAGTACATAGAGGATTGGGCACGATTGGGCGGTAGCAAACCAGGTGGCAACAGGAAGCCAGGAAAATTAATGTACGTCAACTAATATAGAATTCAGAATTCTATGTACGATGCTGGTGAGAACAAATTTCCCTTGCCAGGATAAAAGTTATCAACGAAAGCGGCCGTTAGATCGCCTTCTCTTCAGAAAGCACGATAAGCTATAATATGGCTGGGGCGTAACCACAAGGTACACCTAAAGCTGAATAGCCTTTGCTTTGGTTCAATTTATTTCAAATTGTCGAATAGACCACCAAAAATTGTAGCTGTATTTTAGAATGCAAATCTCTGCGTCTTTGCTCTGCCCTCTAATTGTGCTGGTTCTAATACGTGTATTTACGGAGCTGAAGAATTGAAAACTTATTATGTATCTTGGAGACCCACAAAATGTTTATCAATTAACCCTCGAGTATCTCGGTTATCCCTTTCCCAACCCTTGGTTAAATATTTCAAGAGAATGTCTGATTAAAAAATTCCAGTTAGGACTTACGGTTTACACCAAGTTCAATGAAACCAAACTCGATCGAAATGATGATCTTCTTTAGCACAACCATATCCGCTTATAAACTAAACTTGAAACTTTATTGCACCATAAACATAGAAACATAGCTCTGCCAGGCTTTTATCACAGTTTTTATCGGTAATCAAGAAGTCGAGGAACGTTGAACAAACAATATAAATCACACTAAAACAGCTAAGAAATAAAGCGTGTAAAGCGATTTATGAAACAAAACAGATAGCATTAAGATTACCTGGAATTTCGAAATCTAGGCCTTCTTTGATGATAATATTTCTTCCAAAACTTTCTTTGTGAGCAGTAAATGATTCCCTGATTTCCTCGTATCCTCTGGTTCCCTGATTCCCTGGTATCCTCTGGTGCTCTTTCTATGTATCTTCGACTGTGCCTCTTCGGTTAGCAGCTAGCAACAGCTCTCGATCAGCGCCTCTTCTCTCGCAGCCTCTTCTTTTACATCTATCAAGCGAACGTCTCTCCCGTGTCTCTCCAACCTGGATGCGAACACAAGTAATCCTTATCGTCTTTGTTTTCAATGGGCAGAATAAGTCTATAAGATTAATGACGATATATTTCAATGTTCCTTTCAGCGAACATAACCACTGGACATAACCCATATTAGCCTCCGTCAATGGTCTCAGTCTGGCTACCATGCTGCCTCGCAGCGCCTCTTTNTCCTCTGGTGCTCTTTCTATGTATCTTCGACTGTGCCTCTTCGGTTAGCAGCTAGCAACAGCTCTCGATCAGCGCCTCTTCTCTCGCAGCCTCTTCTTTTACATCTATCAAGCGAACGTCTCTCCCGTGTCTCTCCAACCTGGATGCGAACACAAGTAATCCTTATCGTCTTTGTTTTCAATGGGCAGAATAAGTCTATAAGATTAATGACGATATATTTCAATGTTCCTTTCAGCGAACATAACCACTGGACATAACCCATATTAGTCTCAGTCAATGGTCTCAGTCTGGCTACCATGCTGCCTCGCAGCGCCTCTTTCAATTCGATTCACCATGGCAGCATAGTGTTTCGGTCTTGTACTTCGCAGCGTTTCTTTGCAGTGGGGTTCAGCTTCAGCCATGGGTTTACCCTGGGTACCAGAGCCAAAAATAAAAAAAAAATAAATAAAAAATAAACGATTTCTTCTTCTTTCTTCTGTCTTTTTTCTTTTAATTTTGGCTCTGGTACCCAGGGTACCATGGGTTCAGTGAAGACTCGTGACAATCTCTGTCTTGCTCCCAGCATGCTACAGTATCAACAACAACGAGAGGTGTAGACTTGCTTACACTGATGAGATCAGTGCTTGCTTATTCCAAAAGTCTCTTGTCTTCGTTACAACAACAGCAACAACAACGAGCGAAAGTTACAAGGTCTTATGTAATGAGTCTACGAGATGTGCAGAGCAACACTTCTTTTCAGTTTCATTTAGCCATGAGCTTCAGCACAGACATAAGCGTACGGGAAGAAAAAATCTAGGGGGGCTGCCTCATGAGAAGTCTATTGTTAACGAAATTTTTTGCCCGACTTACGGCGGATTATTACCCGAAATAGGCAGATTTTTCTAAATTTGTCGAATGTTGGGGGGGCTGCCGCCCCCCAGCACCCCCGGCTCGTACGCTTATGAGCACAGAACATTCTTTGAGTATGCTCCGTCGCAGCGCCACTTTACTGTTCGGAATCAGCATGGAACTTCGCAGCGTCTGCTGTCCAACTGGGAAGCAATTGGCTGTGCTCCGTCGTAGTATTTCCTCCTTTTGGGGTCCTGAAAAGTAAGAACTTTTTCTTACTTGAAGAATTTCATCTTCGCATATGGAGTCATTAAGGCATAGACGTGCCCCAATTCTTATTTTGGAAAGTACAACAAAGTGGGAAACTGTGGAATAGGATCAACCATATGGGCATGGAGCAATAACACAGTTTTATTTCCCAAGAGGACAAGACAGCCATTTTTGACCATCTTCNCCGTCGCAGCGCCACTTTACTGTTCGGAATCAGCATGGAACTTCGCAGCGTCTGCTGTCCAACTGGGAAGCAATTGGCTGTGCTCCGTCGTAGTATTTCCTCCTTTTGGGGTCCTGAAAAGTAAGAACTTTTTCTTACTTGAAGAATTTCATCTTCGCATATGGAGTCATTAAGGCATAGACGTGCCCCAATTCTTATTTTGGAAAGTACAACAAAGTGGGAAACTGTGGAATAGGATCAACCATATGGGCATGGAGCAATAACACAGTTTTATTTCCCAAGAGGACAAGACAGCCATTTTTGACCATCTTCTTCGTACATTTGAAGGAATTAAAATTAATTGTAAAAGAAGTTGAGTAACTTACCATTAGAATATGACTTGTTTATGCCATAATTAAACTCGAATTTTCATTTTTGACTTGAATATTTCCACCACAATGTTGTATGTCTCCATGTGTATTCAGCTGCACATTTGCAAGAATAGCTGTAAGATGCTTAGTGTTAAGGTTATTGCCCACCCTCACGGCAGTAATTTCAGTTGTTTCCTCTGAAGGACCGTACTGTGCATGGATGATAGCGAACCCATACATCATTCGATGCGTAATTTAATTAGGAATATCTATGTGGAAATCCCCTTGAAAAAAGGGTCAGTAAATCATTTATCAAAGATATCATGATTTTAAAATACTCTTCTTTCAAAGGCTATTTAGGACCCCCAGCAAGACCGTAGAATAACGAAAATAACTTAAGCCGATAGATCGTTTCCTTGTTTACCAAAGAGTGTCTGAGAATTTTGATATAACATCCAACTGAATATCGAACTGAATATCTAACTTGCAAGCTATAGCTTCCGCAATAATTGCATTAAGTTTCTTGATGATCTCCAGTCCCCTTCTCTATCTTTTCTTTTTGGTTCCTTTGTGACAGCTAAACTCAACTGCGAACACTCTCTTGTAGCATTTCATCAACGAATGTGTAAACATTCTTCATTTTTTGTGGATAAATCATCGAGTAAAAACTTTTCAAGTTGGGTTAAAACAAAAAGCACGGAATATATGAAAAAGAAGCACACAAGAAAAGAATGAGGAGATGAGAGCTAAAAGAGTTTAAAAAGCGAGAAGAAGGCTAGAAAATCTTTGCTTACTTTTTCACAGCTGATTCGAACAACTGAGATAGCAGAAGATGAAGGAGCAAACTTTGACGAGAGGAGAGAAATATATATGCAGTCTTTTAGCTTTCTAGCTAATAGTTTCCTAAATAATGAGTTGCGCGTATTGTAAAGTTACAAAATAACAATCAGCACAAACCTTTGACGCAGATATTTTAAACTAATTTCGTGAAGATCAGGTTCGTTGGTTATTGAGCAAAGTTCTAAAATTTGGAAGAACATCAACCCCTAATCAACGCAGAAAGCGGTCGGCTTTTGCGATACTTTCGACTATTTTAAGTGCCTAGGACTTCCTGAAACTGTCTGGAAGAGCTAGATAAAAACAGTCTATTTTTCAAGTTTAACCCTTCGTATGATTGGTAACATTCTTAACCCTGTTATCGTAGCTAATATGGGGATTGCAAAATGGAATGAACTTAGTTATATCAAATAAATTCTTAATCAAACCTTCTTAGGCTTCATGTTGACATTTTAAGGTTTCCCATCAAAACACGTCTCAAAGGAATTGGTTGAATACGAAATTAGCTTAAGAAAAAATTGGTAAAACAAGGGTAGGATAATAAAAGCGGGTAGAAAACTCATGAGTTTTTCAGAATTTAAGATTAGTCTAGAATCAGTTTTGGAGAAGATAATTGACCACTATATTTACCAGAAGGGCCGAAATTTGATGTCATTTTAACAACTTCTCTGGGAAAAAATGAGTGGCTTTTATGTCGCTATGATATAACAAAAATGCAATATCCTTTCGGTTCGTAAATTTTTTTTACATAAAATTACTTTACTCCTAAACATTGCAGCACTTAAAAATGATTTCAGTTCTTAAAATCAAATCAACCAGGAGTTGTAAAACTCTTTTACATTTTACCGAAACTTGTAGCAAATAGTTGGCTCTACTTTGACAAATTCATTCATTCAATACTTACGCTACTTATCCCATTAAATTGAGGCTGTTCTTGTAGCTTCAGTGAGGGACTTGTTTCCCAAAAGTTCTAAAGTTGTAATAGCAGCATCTGAAAACTATTTCGGAGCGAAACTATGACGATTGTAGTAAGTCGACATAGTCGTAGATAATCCAATGAAAGTTTTAATACTGGAATTAATCTACAGTCGGTAAACATGTAATTGAATGGCGTTGATGACGTTTTGATTTGACAAAGAGTCTAATTCTTATCATGGGATATCAGTTCAAAACGTCGAATATAAAATACCGCCTATGAAAACCTGTTTCAAAAAGTCAACAATCCAAATTTTCATGATCATTTTCAAATGGCTTCTAGGGAAATACTTTTCCACAATTGTCACAATGAAAACATATATCTCGAAAGGTATTTGCAGAGAACTTAACACTAAAGGACGTAATCTTTGTAAGTAGCCCAAAAAGAAGATTCATGAAAAGAATACATCTTAAACAATTTCTGGTTTTGTGAGGTGTAAAAGGAGGCTATAAGTCCCATGTGGAGAACTCCAAATAGCATAGATCAAAAAGAGAAAATTAAAGACTTTTATTTGAATTATCAACACAGGTTTAAGATCTATCATATTTCATCAAGTACTTATGAAAGAAACATTCATTTTATTCTAACAAGGAGCACAACCTAATCGTTCACAAAAGCTTTTAGAAATATGACAAGAGGCTATTTGCTTCTACATACTTGAAAGTAACCACTCATTTAAAATCTTTATGCACAATTATCAATCCATTTTGATTTGGTCAAGTCTCTACATTTGGTCCCATTTTTTCTTCTCTGCCATTTCTTGTTTCACCATGTTCATCAATGGAATCAAGTAGTGAACATCCTACAAAATGGATTTGTGTTTGCTGTCTTAAACATGAGTTTTTAAACAAGGAGATGTTGTAAAGAATACTGATTTTTGATAGCGATAGTATTTGCTACAGTACAGGTCACAAGTACATTCTTCAAGTCTTTCACTCCTCTTCAGGGTCTCTGCATTGGCAGAATAGTTGAGAATTCCTTGATGTTGATACACACGCCATACACAAGGCATGTACTATACTATGCACACATTAACATTGTTTTCCTGCCTTAGATCTTTAAGAATTCAAGAGAATTGTTGCTATTTCTTATGTATTCTTGGTTACAAATTTTTACATCTTTCATGTCTCTCACAAATCCTCACTGGAAGGTGAAGAATTCTTGAAAATTCTTGAAATTCTTGTTGTGCACAAGGCCTGTACTGTATATGGTGCAACAGCCTGGATACAAACTAAAATACTGGAAACTTTGATAATATCATTTACTGTCAAACCATCTATCAGATGGTGTCTGCACTTGTATGCCCAGGGTTAAATCAAATAAATCATCAAATTAAAATTTTACCAATGAGCAACTTTATGGTAAGATACAACCTATCATCTTTTTAAAAAAATATACAGGAAAACATAATATGCGATTGGCTGCCCACTGCTACAGAAAAAAGAATGACTAGGCAACTTAAACAATACTATGTATACCACTCCATAAATCGTAAAATCATTCCTCTTTTAAGGGTCAGCAGTTTTCAACAAACTTCCTAATACGTTGAAAGGGCAACTGTCAATAATAAATTTCAAGAGACTATGTGATCAACTAGACTGTGATTTTTAATTTTACACTATCTGGATTTTTAAACGTGAACTTGTAATTTGACATCTTAAATTTTTTGAAACTTTTATTTTCAACAGGACCTTGGATGATAGCAACTTCTGTGCAAGCTGATTAAGTATACCTGTATAAATATAGATTATTATTATTATTAGAAAAAGAAATACTGGAAATCAAGCCTTCATCTATATATCGAGCACCTTTTCAGTGATACCAGGGTGAAACAAGTATTTTCCAGCACCAGTGCTAAATGCAGAAACAGAGCAGTTTGCGGAAAAGAGACTTAGCGATCTGAGCAAGCTCAACACTACTACCCCATTCACGCTTGCAAGTTAAACCAGCTTAAACTAAACCAGGTTATCGAATGGGGCATTCTAATAGGTCAATCAAAAAATCGAATGAATTTGATTGGTTGAAATCTAACCTGGTTTAATTAAAGCTGGTTTAACTGTGTCAGTGTGAATGCGGTATATGATTATATGTTAACCAAATATTTGAGAATAATTGCTTTATACCTCTTCAGGTTGTGTCCACTCTTCTTTTGGTAAGATGTTATGTTTCAATGAAAGATCCATTGCTCTTTTTATCCTAAACAATCTTTGATATTGAGTCTCAGCATCTAATCTTGATACTGCTGCTGAAACTTCTGGCATGTCTTCGTCAAGTAAATCATCAACTTTCAAACCTAAAATGTAAATAGTTAACATCATTCTTCAATCTCAATTTTCCATACCAAATTTTAGTTCATTTCTTCTCGTATATTTTTGCAAGTCAACCAAATGTTTTCCTCAGTTATAGGTACTGCAAGTCTGCATGATTGTGGTTGTATAGCCCATAAAATTTCAAAACTTTCAACTCTTGTAGTTATGGCACTACACAAGACAATAAACTCAAATTCTGATTTTGGACTTTACGACAAGATATCTAGTGAAGAACTTCTTTTCTTTCCTTCAGTCTATTTTGAATAGCCCTGCACCAACCAACCATACTTATTTCATGCACTGTATTTTAACTAAGATTTGAAGTTAACATATTAGGTAAGGGGCCATCAACATTTAGGTTTCATCTTTCATCGCGGCATTTGGCCGAGATGGGGGGAGGGGGTGTAGACCAAACCCGTGATTACTTGCATGTTCAGGACAAAACCTAATCTAAGATATTATTAGTTTGAAAATAACTTTTTAGTAAGTTTCATTTGTCATTTTACCTACAAGATACAATCGAAAGAGATATTGTTTTGTTCCATCTGAAGATGACCAATTTAAGCGGCAGTCTAGACCTTAGGTTCTGCTTAAAATAACTCGGCGATCTTGAGAACAACAACGGTCATTTTAGGCCAATTTTTATTTAGGCCGCAATGACGGAGGGGGGAGGGGGGTCCAACAATCACAGCCAAATGCAGTGATTTTTTTTTTTTTTTCTTACTTTATTTAACGTTGGTAAATAGGTAAGATAGCTAATTACAATACATAAATGCAAGAATCAGCTAATTAATACCAACATAAATGAAAGATAAAACCTAAATGTCGATGGTCCCTAATTACGCAAACAGTTTTGAACGCTCATCTGTGTCTGCACTTGTCGTTTGATAATGAAACTGTATTTGCTGTTTTTACGCACTTTTTCCATGCAAAGTTTGGCTGTTTGGCATCATAATTAATTATAACGTGCACATACATACATAATCATAGACATAGCAAGTTTTTATTCTGGCACTTGTGGCGCTCAACGCATATTTGTCAATCCTACTAGTAAGACTTTATGAAGAAATGTTGTCAAAAACCAGTCTCCAAAGTGACACTTTGTTCCAAATTACCCCGGTTATGTAATGAACAGCAAATTTCAAATTAGAGCCTAAATTGTTTTCGTGACAATTTGGTAGGTCATGTCCTGTTTTCGAGTTGGAAAAAACTCGGCCATGCAGAAAAATACTCACCAAGTTGTCTATAACCAGAAGCATAGACATACCAACTTCGGAATGCGTTGAATAGTCGTGTTCCTAGGCCAACTGTTTTATTCACTTGCGACGCCATTTTGCAAAAAGATCAAAGAGATTTTAGGGAAAGGGAGATTGAGACTANAGGCTACGCGTTTCGACTTGTTTTACCTGCTTATCTATAAGTCGCTTTGCATTTATTTTCCTTATTGCAAAGATAAGGTAGTGATCCACCATCCCTAGCTTTAGCACATTCGCTCTCAGAATGTAATTTGGGCGATTTGTGGCAAAGTGATCTATGAGAGTCTTGGAAGTATGGGGAGCGCCATCTTTCTCCACCGCAGCTACCCTAGTATATTCATTTATTAGCTGCTCAAATTGGAGCTCGGAATAGATTGATTTTATGCTTTTGGTGCACCCATCTATACATAATCATAGACATAGCAAGTTTTTATTCTGGCACTTGTGGCGCTCAACGCATATTTGTCAATCCTACTAGTAAGACTTTATGAAGAAATGTTGTCAAAAACCAGTCTCCAAAGTGACACTTTGTTCCAAATTACCCCGGTTATGTAATGAACAGCAAATTTCAAATTAGAGCCTAAATTGTTTTCGTGACAATTTGGTAGGTCATGTCCTGTTTTCGAGTTGGAAAAAACTCGGCCATGCAGAAAAATACTCACCAAGTTGTCTATAACCAGAAGCATAGACATACCAACTTCGGAATGCGTTGAATAGTCGTGTTCCTAGGCCAACTGTTTTATTCACTTGCGACGCCATTTTGCAAAAAGATCAAAGAGATTTTAGGGAAAGGGAGATTGAGACTAGAGTTTATGCCTCGCAGAGGAGCCAAATAGCGAAAAATGTGCAGCCCCGTGCAGACTCTAGGCAGTTACTCAGGTCATGAAATGTGTTCCTTCACCTTTGAAACTCGGATGTTGAAAAGTATCCTATCGCCCATAAACAAAGTAAACATTTGTTCAAACTTTGGGGTTATAATAATTAATTTTTTGCATTGACTACATTGACTGCAAAATATGTTACCCATTTCGAAAATGCCCTCAAGTTGTCCTCTACCCACCACAGAATAGTGAATAATGTGTCTCTTGGCTCTCATGTATAAAAAGACAATAACCAAATTTTGAAATGATATTTTGCATTTCAATTTTTTTTCAAACATATACTTCTAAGATCTCTTCAGACATGGGATAAAATAAACTTTGATAAAGCATTTAAGATTGAAACCACATCGTTTGTCAAAGTATGGCTCGGGTTACCCTGGGGGTAGGCTCGGGTCTGCAAGGCTTAATTAAAAATTTAAAAGAATACTTTCACATTAGATTTTTAAGTATGTTGCAAGAAGGTTTATTTGTGCATCTCGTTTTGAGATGTAATCATGGTTGCTTCGTTTCATTCAACGTAATTACAGTTACAGGTATGCTTATTTATTCACTGCATTATTTACTACTTTATTAATTGCTCCTTGCTCCTTTTACTGCCTAAATATCGAAAATATTTGTCTTGAAACTGAGTGATGACTGAGCTATTTCAAGTTCAAAAGTTTTTACAAAAATTGTCGAAATCTAAATTCTGGCACGGCCAAACATTGGATCGAGAAAGGCATTCTAAGCCAAATTAAGGAGTATTTACTCAAAATTCTCATGAAGATTGTGGTGATTCATAGAGATCTGTTATAGAATTGTCGAAGGTTCCATTAGAATTTATCTTCCTAAACTTTGGGCCATAGTTTCCAAGCCACGTAACCGTCCTGATTTATCATAGGAAGAGCACTAAAGACCTTCCATGTTATACAAAAACAATTTTTGCCTTATTTTTACATAAAACTAAATCGAGGAAGGTCGAGACCTTGAAAACAATGTTTGGACGAGGCACGCCCGTAGCAAGCAACCTACACTTGAGGAGCCACGACACTTCAAGGGCACTTTTTCATTAATCTAAAAGGGACAAGTCCGGAAAGAAAAAGGGCACTTTTTTGTTCATTGCAAAACCTTGGGGGGGTGGCACGTGCCCCCACTGCCCCCGGTTCTTATGTAACCGTGCAAAACTAACATCTATCACTAGATGTTTGTCGGTGATACCGATTGTGTGTGCAAAGCTCACATCTATCAATAGATGTTTCCCTACGATTTGTAGGCCTGTTGGAACAAAATTCGTATTGGGGGGCTGAAAACAGATGCGAGCAGACCAAGGGAAGATGGGGGTCCGGTGGATTGCCCCGGAGAACATTCTTTGCGACAACGCCCTTTAGATCGTTGGAAAACGCCTCTGTTATGAAGAATTTGGTGACAATAGTCGTGTTCTGTTGAGATAGAACACGAATATTGTCACAAAATCGGTAGACAATGACACGATTATGATAGAACACGGAAATTGTCACCAATATGATAGGCAATGACACGATTAGGATAGAACACGAAAATTGTCACCAATTTGATAGGCAATGACACGATTTTGATAGAACACGAAAATTGTCACCAATTTGATAGGCAATGACACGATTTTGATAGAACACGAAAATTGTCACCAACTTGATAGGCAATGACACGATTTTGATAGAACACGAAAATTGTCACCAATTTGATAGGCAATGACACGATTTGGATAGAACACGGAAATTGTCACCAATTTGATAGGCAATGACACATTTTTGATAGAACATGAAAATTGTAACCAATTTGATAGGCAATGACACGATTTTGATAGAACACGAAAATTGTCACCAATTTGATAGGCAATGACACGATTTTGATAGAACACGAAAATTGTAACCAATTTGATAGGCAATGACACGATTTTGATAGAACACGAAAATTGTAACCAATTTGATAGACAATGACACGATTTTGATAGAACACGAAAATTGTAACCAATTTGATAGACAATGACACGATTTTGATAGAACACGAAAATTGTAACCAATTTGATAGACAATGACACGATTTTGATAGAACACGAAAATTGTAACCAATTTGATAGACAATGACACGATTTTGATAGAACACGAAAATTGTAACCAATTTGATAGACAATGACACGATTTTGATAGAACACGAAAATTGTAACCAATTTGATAGACAATGACACGATTTTGATAGAACACGAAAATTGTAACCAATTTGATAGACAATGACACGATTTTGATAGAACACGAAAATTGTAACCAATTTGATAGACAATGACACGATTTTGATAGAACACGAAAATTGTAACCAATTTGATAGACAATGACACGATTTTGATAGAACACGAAAATTGTAACCAATTTGATAGACAATGACACGATTTTGATAGAACACGAAAATTGTAACCAATTTGATAGACAATGACACGATTTTGATAGAACACGAAAATTGTAACCAATTTGATAGACAATGACACGATTTTGATAGAACACGAAAATTGTAACCAATTTGATAGACAATGACACGATTTTGATAGAACACGAAAATTGTAACCAATTTGATAGACAATGACACGATTTTGATAGAACACGAAAATTGTAACCAATTTGATAGACAATGACACGATTTTGATAGAACACGAAAATTGTAACCAATTTGATAGACAATGACACGATTTTGATAGAACACGAAAATTGTAACCAATTTGATAGACAATGACACGATTTTGATAGAACACGAAAATTGTAACCAATTTGATAGACAATGACACGATTTTGATAGAACACGAAAATTGTAACCAATTTGATAGACAATGACACGATTTTGATAGAACACGAAAATTGTCACCAATTTGATAGGCAATGACAAATTTTTGATAGAACATGAAAATTGTCACCAAATCGGTGGACAATGACACTGTTGAGATAGAACACGAATGTTGCCACTAAATTGGTAGACAATGACTATGCTGATAGAACACACACATATGGTGTCAAATTTGCAGAATTGTTTTTTCAAAACTCACATCTATCAATAGATTTTTTTGTTTTTGGTCGTGGCCTTTGACCAACTGCTTCTAAAATCCCACCCAGTGTTTGTAATTAGCAACTGTGAAATAAGTATGTTGAGTTTGTGTTACCTTTGTCCTTGGTACTTGCCTGATCTCATGCTGTTTCGACCAATGATTTCAATATTGTTCATGAATTTTCTGAAGAAAGCCAGAAAACTTGGAAAAAGATTTTGTGGGCTCCACTGTTTTGTTCGAGTGTGAAGGAATAATCCAAAAAGTTCTTAAATTATTAAGTTTTCAGCTTACCATCGAGCACAGAAAACCTCTGCTGACAATGCCAAAACAACTGGTATTTTGAACAAACCTTGCAAAATGGATTTATCGTCCAATAATATAGGGAAAAAGCCAAACCCACTGAAAGTAAATTAAGCCACCTGTTGGGGACTGAGCTTACCCAAAGTCCAGACAGAACATGCGAAGTTTTGGGACAGACCTAGAACCATTGCCCCTATAGGACATGACCATCTCAGATACGTATTCTGGTGTAATTTCCACAATTCCTGAAGGGAAGCTGCGGTGGAAAATGACGAAATGACAGCATTCTCCTCCTCCTCTTTATTTGGCCGATGATGGCTGGTCGATTGTTGTTTTATTTCAACGTAATTACAGGCAGCGGTATTGATACCATGGCTTATGCTAGTTCCTGCATGCCATTCCATCACTTCCAAAGAGAAAGGACGCTGCGGTGGACAATGAAGAAATGACAACATCCTCCTCCGCTCGATTGGAAGTTGTGCATAATGACGTTTGATGATGATAAGCTGTCGATGATGGCTGTTTGATGGTTGTTTCATTTCATTCAACGTAATTACAGGTATGCGTACGCTTTCTTATTTACTGTATTGTTTGCTACGTTATTCATTGCTCCTTTTACTACCTAAATATCGAAATATTTGTCTTGAAAGTCACGTTCATTTCAACACAACGAAAGCACAGTCTGTCTGGTCTGTTGGTGAGTTCTGTTAGTGTTTAGGCCCATTTATTCGCGAAAAGAAAGGTAAGAAAATACAACAGAAGGAAGTGGAACGCAATCGAGGAAAGGTTATGTTTTTGAGAATATCTTATTCATGAAATGAGTCATCAGTTATTGGGAATTTAAACGCCTGGTGATGGGAGAAAACTCTCAAGAAACTGTAAGGTTGCATCACGGTTTTTCTCGCTTTCAAAAACTGTTGTGTTACATTTAGTTGGTTGTCCGTTTTTGAATGAATCTGAGTTATACTTATGGGGCCTCCTCAAGGGTACATACAAGTGGAAATTAAAGGAGCCTGGCATTTGTTCGGAGTAAATTAATCACAATCAGTTTAGTACGAAGTTTTTAAAAATTATTACAGGAAGCTTTTCCAGCTGCTAAACCTGCTAAACCACCTCAATTTTGGTTTGATTTATAGGTTTATCTCTTCAATTAACGATGTTGAATCACTTTTAAGTGAAATTCTGACCACAAACCAGAACAAATTCAAGGCCAGTGAACTGTTAGTAAGAAGAAAGAAGGAAACATAATTCACTCATCATGGCTGAAAGAAAGTATGACAGTGAACGAGATAGCATACCATTACCCCCTGGAATGGATCCTGCTTGGTTAGCAAAAGAAGGAGTAAATGTCTTACTCAACGGGGGTGTCAAAAATGCTGAAGAGCTCTTCAGAAAGTTCAGGTATGTTGAAAAGATTACTTGCTCATTTGCTGCTTTTAATTTTTGGTATTATGAGAGGACCAAAATCCAGATCAAGACAATGCACAAATGCAGCAAAGAATTTGATGTGCAAGTTATGCTTGTGTGCAAGAGGAGCAAATTTGTGCTTGGATTTATCAATAGACAATTGTGCTGGCGCCAACAAGGCAATTTTTCTACCATGATCCTTAAGAATTCTCATTAGAATTCTCATTGGATTCTTAAAGGGAATAGACATAGCTATATTGAGTGGTCGCTATAAATAGGCTACAAAATCGCCCACACACCCATTATTTCTTCAGCTACACAATGAACCGGCACCTCCCAACAGTATCAAATACAATAGACTATATTTTTAACTTGGCCCGGGTCAGCTTTTAACTATGTCGATTCCCTTTAAGAAATTTTCAATATCAGATACGAATTCTTGAGAGGTTTGAATGATTTTGGAAGAATTTTTGAACAAGAAAACAGTGTTAATGTACTGAAAGATCCAAGGGTGGGCATGTTGCAGTAAGGACAGTGGTTCTATGTATGTCCACATAACCGGTTTATTTCTTCCATACTATGTTAATGTCTGTCCCTAAAATCAGGTTTGTTTTGTGAATCTTTTCAACGATATCATTTTGCAACTAACTTGGACTGTTCATGTTCTTGGATGTTGATCAATGTTTGTCCTCAAAATTGGGTTTTATCGGAGCATTATAAAAATGTATGTCCTCAAAACCAAATTTTCTAAGAGCGCAATATGTACTGGTACGCTGAAAACTTGGTTGGTGAAATCGTTTTTCCAAGACATACATAGGACCACCAAAAACACAGCACATGCCCACCCTTGAAGATCTGTAATGTATGACTTAAAGTGCACACTTCCTTGTCATGGGTAGCCTTCAAGACCATTGCTGGTGAAATCTCATTGGATAGTGGAAGATTAACAATGGATAATCGTAAAATTTCTATAAAATATGTGTAGAAAATCATGAATCTTAATCAGTCTTTTTCTTCTATAAGAGCCATGCCAGTTTGCATTCATGGTGACAAAATGTCCAGGTGTCCTTTGCAGAACACTTCCGTAGGAGGGATAGCATGTCTTTTGGTTTATTTTTCCACAAACTGGTGGTTTGTTAGAAAGTCGTGAGCACTTCACTTTTTTGTGCTCCTCCCATTTCTCTCACTAAGCGTTTTTCCAGTTTTTCTAACTGTTCTAAGCCCTCCTTTCATTATGACCATTGATGTAGACTCAAATATGCTTATTCATGACTGAATTGTCTTTTGGTTGCAACCATTACCAGGCACATTTTTATAGCATGTTGTGGATACAATACAGGTATGTTCCACCCATATGGATGGGTTCACAATGCTATAAAAATTGGTCTTTTTCATATTTTCTTTAAACCAGAGTCCTTTTGAGCTGAAATTGACAAAAAAAATCAGGCAAAATGGGCAACTTTTTGGTGAAATCCCCCATAAAAGTGGGTACAAAGACCAATTTTGTTAATTAGAAATTGGCATCTTTCTGAAAACTTGCAGCAGACCCCCATCTGACTGCAAGTTGTGTACCCCCATATTTATTTGCAACTCTGTCTTTGCTCAAAATTAATGTACAGACAGATAAACTGAGCTTTTTCTTCAGAAAATAATAATTTCAGGATTCTTATCATCAACCTCAATATTGCAGGTCCTCAAGTAAACATTGCGGACTTTCTTATTAACTTTACCTGAAAGCATGGGAGTCTACTTAAGCTCATGTCACCAGAAAGAACTTGTTTGCTTAGTTGCTGTACATTTTCACCTATATCAGTTTTTAAAGTCCGAACAAAAGATAACAGAGCAAACCTTGTTTTCTTTGTTCAAATCTTGTGGAATTGCCAAGATAGTGATTGTTCTTTGCCATTATGTTAACAATTCTCTGTGGATGATCCAATTTTAGAGTTAGAACTATGAAATTATCTTTAAGTGTTCAAAACTAAGCGATTTCTGAATCTAAGGTAAAGGTGGATGTGTTAGAGTGTAAGTAAACTATTAGGAAGGTGAAACGAAATAAATGTAGCTAAATTATATCACTCTTCATGCTCCACTAGATTCAATCAAACATGGGACAGTTTTTGAGACACCTGTTTAAGATTTTGTTTGGAAAAAGATTTTGCAAGTCGGAGTTGATATATTGGATACTTTAAACCTTTCTTCGTGAAGTAAACAGTTTTATCAGGCGTAAAACAATTCATGAAAGGTTTCTACAAAGTGGTCATAGTTCGTTGCAGCTTTCTTTGAGATGTTAAAGAAATTGTGTTGGAATCAATAATAAAGTGTTAATTACCGACAGCGATAAATGTAAGATGAAACAAATTATTGAGCTGGTACAATTATCTGAACGACTGGATAAATAGAGCTTACTCTTTCACACTTAATGATCACATTGATAGTAAAGAAACTTTATGATATGTTGCTTACAACTTTTTAGCATCATATTATTATTAACAAATATTTTTTCCACTGAATTCTATCGGGAACGTTCATTTTGCTTTGCGCTAGGTCGGTTAATTATTCATGTTGGTCCGTTAATTATTTATATGTCCGCTGGAATCTGTTTAATTGAAGCATTAACAAATCTTTAGGCCTAATAAGACAGGTGCAACGCTTTCTTGTTTACGTATTGAAGATAGAAGATTTCACAGAAAAATTAACCGATAAGCCATCGCAGCTGTTTGCTTGTTGTTTAAGATGTTTTTCTTTCAGAAAGAAAACACGTTTTAAATAAAATATAGCGTTGTCCTCATGTGACACAAACTGCTAATTCTCAATGCGCTTGCAAGCCTAAGCTTAGAACCCCTGTGCTCTTTGACTTGATGTTTACCGCAGGGATACAAGGGACTTGGGTAATCAAACTAGTCATGGACTCGATTTAAGTCTTCTCTACTTCTGCGATCCCAGCTCTTGATGCTAAATACCGCAACCTCATCTTCAAGGTGTTGTGGCGCCGTGTTGTAATCCACTGACTTTGCAGCCAGAACAGTCAGGCGGACGGGGTTCAAATCCGACCAGCACCTCTTGCGTCATGACAAGGGGTCGCGGACTCGATTAGCGCTTAGCTACTTCTGCCATCCCAGCGCTTGGTGCTAAAAACCGTAACTTCACCTTCACCATCACTCAAATACAGACGGCAAACGGAACCTGCGTGCCTAACCCTTTTGCCTAAAAAAGCAGCTTTTGCGTAAAATGTAGACTAGATAGCTTTGTTCGGGCTTTGTTCTCATGTGTCACAAACTGCTAATTTTGAATGCGCTTGCGATCCTCGTCTTGAATAACCTGACTACATGAGTCTCAGTTTCCGCATTGAATTGAATGATGGTTATGGCTTCANTGCGTAAAATGTAGACTAGATAGCTTTGTTCTCATGTGTCACAAACTGCTAATTTTGAACGCGCTTGCGATCCTCGTCTTAGAATAGACTGACTACATTAGTCTCAGTTTCCGCATTGAATTGAATGATGGTTATGGCTTCAAACTGAGAGAAAATGAAAAAATCAGATTGAAAGCATTGAACGAATACAAAGAATCACGTCGTCAGTCTAGCCCTAAAACTCAAAGAAACTAGAGAATATGACAAGCGCGAGCTGATAAAGTTGTTGTTAGTTTGACCTCAAACTGGCCAAGAAATATTCCTTGTTGAAGTTCTGCGGGTGTGATTTGTCGTTACTTTGAGGTCAGACCGGCGTAACCCTTTCCCCAAAGAAGCTCTGCATATGTGATGTTTCCGTTAAGACAATAGAAAGATCCAAAAATTTGCTATGCGTAGGAGAATGGAACCACTTTTAGATGTTAAGGCGTCTACATGTACAATCTTCTTCGTAGCTGGTTGTTCATTATGCATAACCTTTGCGTGGGCCCATAAGCTAGTTTTCGGAGGTTCGCAGATTTTTGCTCGACTCCATCTGTATCTTCTGCTAAATATTGATCCTTCTTATTAAAAAACCATGCTTTTACGTCATTGGTAAGTATAATTTATCAATCTTTCTTTACCGCTAAACGCAATTGAGGATACATCCTACATCCCCCACACTTGCTGTTCTCGGGTCAAATTTCCCCAGCCGACTTTGATCTCAGTCAATCTTCATTTGCTAACCTCGCCTACAGCTTTGATGATTTCCGCTTGAACTCGCGTAGAAACCGTCGTCGTTCGTTTTTTCTTCGTTGCATTGAAAAAATTCTTATACCGGGTGCGCCAAAAAAAACTATCCACGTTTGAAAAATCATAGTACCTAGAGTACGAGATGGATTTGAATGAATTGAATTTTGACTGATAGCTGAAAGACTGAAGTATTTTTGTGATTTTTCTCGTGTCTTTATCAGCAGAGAAAACATAGATAAACTCAACTTTACGAAAATTCGTTTGTTGCGAAATGGCTGAAAACAGGCCTAAAACACTCTATCANCAAGAGCATTTAATCTCTCTCCTGCGTTATAGGAAATGAATTCTTAAAGAAATACTAAAGATTTTCAATCCCATAGCAATACAAGTGCAGACGACATCCGATACCCGTGAAAAACTGTAATTTTGCATTGTTCGGTGTGAGAAATTTCTGTAAGATTTGATCAAGTGTTTTAGGCCCTTTTTCAGGCATTTTGCAAACACAGAATTTTCTTAAATTCGAATTCAGCTGTATTATCTGTACTCATAAAAATACGAGAAAAATCACAAAAATACTTCAGTCTTCCTGCTATCAACCAAACTTTGATTCATTCAAATCTATCCAGTGCTCTAGGTACTACGATTTTTCAAACGTGGATAGTTTTTTTTGGCGCACCCGGTATTTCTCTGATTTTCAAGAGGACTCTCCTACCTACGCAAAGGATAATTACAATATCTCCTACATCTCCATCAGAGTTTGCACATACAGAATTCGCTTTTAGAACCAAGAATTTAGCTACTTAGAAGCAAGGTCTCGAATGTTATTCGAAAGGTTCGACGCTAGCTTCTATCTATATTGCTTGCATTCAAAATTCAAAAGTGAGTCTATGTTTTTCAGGTCTTCGAGTCCACTGCTGTCAGCAGGAGCTAGTCTGGTTGATTTTATTGTGAGTAAATCTTTATCGAACTTTTTCTTCTGTTACCTCTATTTTGTTTTAGTTAGAACCATTCACTGTCATTGCTTGTAGTGACACAGATCAAGTCTCTCAAGTTAACTACCATTTTGGTCTGACTGAAGTTTCTTTTAAAACCTTGGCGAACAAAGTTCGTTCAGAAATTAGGCCCAAGTTGATTTGAATCTCCTGAATTGTAAAGTTAATGCTTTTACTCGTTAGAAAATTCGAAAACATGCATTTTTAAAAGCTCTATTCCTATATCTTGATATAGATACATTGTAAATCTGGTGGCATGTCAGTCATTTTAGATTCAGCTGAATTTTGCGTTGAAATAATTTACAAATGTTATTTTCTAGACTGCTGCTATGACGTTTGAAGATGAGAAAATGGATCAAGCGACAGAGAGTTTAAAACGAACTCAAAAGATGTGCGATGTTGATAGTTTATATGAAGGAGTGTTAACAAAAAGGCCATCTGATAAATGGAAGGCAGAGGATAGGATACAGAGAATGATTATTTGGGCAGATTGTGAATTATTCTTGGCCTTTCTAATGTTTCTCAAACAAAGTAAGTACGATTTCATATATTTGAATGTCTTTGTTAACGACACTTATGGATATATGTTACTCTTCGGTAGGACACGTTGACATTCACGATGTACGAACAATTTTCAATATTATTTTAATTTAACCTAGCTGCAAAACTTGGGCTCAAAAGTATATAAACTTGCAAGGTCATTTAGGTTTGTAAAAACCAAGTTTAATATTGATACTTTACACCCCGATTTCAATGTGAAAATGTCAGGATTCAGAAGTACCAGAAAGCGAAAACCAGAGTTTTGTGGTATCGGTTAATAATTGTCTATGGAGTGAAAGCCTTCTCAAGGATGCTGTAGACATAATAATAGTAAATGATGAATATCTGAAAAGAAATTAATCTTTGAGATTAATCGTTTTATTATAACATTACACTGCTATAAGCACTAACACTACTCCTACACTTTGAGACATGATATTTTCGAGACAAAATACTCATTGTGTTAGAATGCAGTGTGTCAGCGTTTTATTTGGCTGTCTTCCGCCTCCAGAAAGAAGTTTTGCCATTGTTTGAAAAAAGTAAAAAGTATTGCGCTTCTAATCGTAAAGATTTGTTGTTTCTCAAATATGTTGACAATCCAATTAATTTTAGCAAAAAAGGAGTTTCGCACCTGAAGGCAAAGGGCTAGACTCAATACATGTCGTTGTTTCGCTCTTTGACTGAGCTGACAACGCTACAACTAAAATTACAACCTCACTGCAGCGACAACAACAACAGCAATTCAATGAGATGAACGTAAGTTGAGGGTCTTATGCAATGAGGCTAGGAAAGGGCCAAGAGATCTTAGCATTTTTTTGAGCCATAGATTCTAGCCAAAGACCCCATGTAGATTTACAGTAACAGTACAAACAGTGTCCTTCCATAAGATCAGCCTACTTCTAGCTGTTTCGTCAATATCGTTATCGATATTTTGCATCCTTCCTGCTGCAGGTGTAGTTGACTTCGTAAAGGCAGGGTTTCATATGCGAAGATCATGGAAGATGTATGAAAAATGTCATAATGAAATCAGATCTAGTTGTAATAACAGCCCGATCAATGGAGGGAAAGAGGACAGGAGAGGATCATTAAAAGGCACACCGAAAAAGGTAAATGGATGCTCAGTTTAAGTACATTCTTTGCGCTCAAGAAGGTATAGAATTTTAAGAGAAAAACGTATGATGGTGTATCATTTAAATCTACAGACAAATTTTGTCAATCCTGGAGTTTTTGGGCATAGAACGTAATTTCTTGTCAACTTTTGGACGTAGAACCAGTCCCCGACGATTGAGCATTATGCTTCAAACTATGATGCCATACAAAACAATACCTTCACTATTAACGATATTGTAGAAACTCGAAACCCACCAAACTATTTCAAATCAGTTCTCTGTCATAGACACTACTGTCCTAGTCTAGGCAATGTGTATATTCTATGAGACATTTTATCTATACCTTCACAAAATTTAAGAGAAAGAAGTTGAAAGGTTAAATCTGTCATTTTACTTAATCGATTTCACGCTCTTGCAGTGACGTAGCTAAAGTATAGAGGAAATGTTTGCATAAACTGGCACAGAAAATAAACACCCTTGAGCCTACTTCGTTTGAAATTTAGTTCGTTCTGTTGTAGAAGAGTGCAGACAGAAAGCCATCCCCGGAGCCAATGAGCCCAGAAATAAAGGAAACACTATCAGCAGCTCTTTCATTTGGATATGGCCTAATCCAAGTTGCAATTTCAATTGTTCCCGCTGGCTTATTAAAAGTTTGCGAGTTACTTGGTTTCACAGCAGATCGATACATAGGACTAGATGCATTGGAATTATGCAGCAAATCAGATGATATGAAAGCTCCAATCGCCAGGTAAGAGAGAAATAAGTGTGTCCTATCTTTTTTCAGTTGTATTGTAGTAAATTGTCAGTTCAGATTTATCCTAAAAATGCAATTTACTTCGAAAAATGAAAACCTGACAAATGCTAGTATTCTACAAGTCGTGAGAATAGCAAGGGTTGCCATAGCGAAGTATACGCCAGCAGGGCAGCTAGTTCTGTGATGGAGTGTTTCAAGCAAGTTTTGATGTTTAATCTTTTCTTTGGAAGCATTCAATCTCGAAACGTTGGCAAAATCCGACAGCACATGATTTTTAGTAGTTGGATGATGTAGTACCAGCTACTGAGACAGTTTCATATGATGTAACACGCTTTTTTCACCTTTTTCAGATTGAGTTTATTATGGTATCATACTGTTGTTAGGCCATTTTGCGCTCTAGATGGAAATAACTTAGATGCAGGTAATTGTCTGTTGTTTCATTAAATTACTCATTTTCATGTTATTAATTTTTTTGTGAATTCTCCATTTTATAGATATCTGATAAGGGATTTCGACAATTCGTTGTACCTGTAGTTACGATTTTTCATGGTAAAATTTTCTTCAAGATCTTCATCAAATATGCTATCCTTCTTGACCTTATCTGCCGGTTAGCCAGGTTTTAGTTGTCTAGCTGATTGAAAATAAAATGCATCACCAAGTGACCAAATGTATCAGTTGTTGTATTTAATGCCCGGAATTTTTACGAAAATAGCCAAATTGAGCTCGATTACTCGATTTCAGTTTGATTTCAGCTGTTTAGATTTATTTTACCTGGAAGTCTTGGCTAGCTTTAATCTCAGGCGCCGTTCACACTGCTCCGTTTTTGTACAAAAAAGGAGAGAAAAACATCCGTTTTTGTGAAAGTGTTCACACTGATCCGCACAAAAACAGCACAAAAACGGAGGTTTTCGAAAACGCTGTCGAAAGTGGATATCCACAAAAACGGAGGTTTTTGAAAACGCACTGGATCAATGTGAACGCACAAAAACGGAGGTTTTTGAAAACGCTGCAATATTCAACAACGGGGTTCACAAAAACGGAGCAATGTGAACGCACAAAAACGGATGTTTTTCTCTCCGTTTTTGTACAGAAACGGAGTAATGTGAACGGTTAGCTTCGATGCGACAAAAATGGAAAATAACAAAACGGAGCAATGTGAACGGGGCCTCAATCTCGATAGCTACATATCCCCAATTCTCTCGCGAATTGTAAAAATTTTCCAATGTACCATTTACTTATTCGTTCTTAGGTCTGATTGAAGCATCCCTCATTCTCGACGAAACAGAAAAGCATTACCCAAACTCTGGCATCTTCTTATATTTCAAAGCCTTGGTTCATAGGCTTCGAGTAAGTAGCTTCTCTTTCTATATCATTATCGTGCCTTCTTTAATTTTACCCTGATAAACAGAGACTAAAATCTGAAGAAAAATCGAACGTCTTCTATCCTTCGAACGTAGAAACAAAAGTTGAATGTCGCTTCGAACGTCACTTCGTTTCGAAAATCGAACTTTGATCTAATCAGCCAATCAAACGCTAAGAATGGGCACGTGGTGTAACCTGATTAAGAAAGTCGACATTTGATTGGATGCGCCCTAAATGCGGCGCCTTAGGCCTAAGTAGTATCAAGTAGTAGTCTCTGTTTTGAAGCTGTATTGTCATGGTTCTCAGTTTGAAGCCATAACTATCATTCAATTCAATGCGGAAAACTGAGACCCATGTAATCATTCTAGTTGTACCTTACAATAATGGCGGAATAGACGATTCCGGAAAAGATGGCGTCGGGGGCATTTGACCAAAATGCATTGCGTTCTATACTAGAATCTACAGTGATTCTATATAAATTCGATCATAAAGCGCAATGCATCTTGGTCAAATGCCCCTCGACGCCATCTTTTCCGGAATCGTCTATTTCTATCGCAGCTAAAGATAGACAGGTTAAATGTCTAATATTGTTCCTATAAATTAACTAACAAATATTTTACCTCGATAAATAGGCAATTTCGATTCATAAGCTTCTAGTACCAGAGGCTGCCGATGCTTTCGCTGAAATTTTTAATTTTTGCCGAAACGTTCTCGCGGAGGTTTATTCCTTGAACTTTCACTTTTCATGCAAAGAAATTTCTGTTCTTATTATTTTTTAACTGGAAAATCATTAAGCATATCAAGATAGCTTGCAACATAGAATTCATGGCTAATTTTTCATGTTTTCTTACAAATAGGGAGAGCTGACTGAGGCGCTGGAAGTGTTAGAAAAAGCAATGGCAACCACAACAGATCAACGAGAAGTCGCCCTTCTTTGTTATTATGATCAAGGTCAGTGTTTTAGGCCCGAATTTTTCCTGAAGTGCTCTGTGTCATAGAAATTATCAAACCATTCTTTGCTACTCTATTCTGTATCAATCTCTAACAAATATGGATATCTGATAACTGACTTATGACTTATGAATTATGACTTATGAATTACGCCTCTGTGGTTTAGAAGGCTGTCAGTTATACTATGCAACTTTTTTGTTGTGAAACCTTACCCTATTTATAGCATGAAGACGTCCATTAAACTTAAGAAAAGAAATACAAGAATTGTTTTTTCTTTCTGGAGATTGCAGTCTAGTTTATTTTTCAGGCTGGTGCTATATGATGCAGCTTCAATGGGAGAAAGCTATTCCTTGTTTTGTAAAGTGAGTATTATTGTAAATATGGCTGCGTGTCTGCTGATCCAATTTGAACTTTTTACGGTGGCCAAGATTTTACTATTACGCAGCAACATGCCAAGCCACATTTAAAAAAAACCTAAGACAGCAGTCGGTAGACAGATCAACACAGGCAATTTGTATTGTTTGTGTACATATGGCCCTTCATTTACTGGATAGTATAGTGAGACGTTTGGGCAGTTTTTGCAACGAAAAACGTTCGTGACAAGCGAACATCAGCCAACTGTAAAGTAATTTAAATTCTTAGCGCAATGTCGGGACTAAAATTATCGGCTAAATTATCAAACAAACTTCTCTTGAAAGAATAAGATATGAAATAGGAACTAAGTTTTCAACAAATCGGTTTCATGTTCGAAGTGAGTTTTTTCATGGATTAGCAAGAAAATGAAAGAGCCCTACTTGGTGCTTGCTGTCTTTTTATCGGTTTATTTACATCCATTCAGTTTATTTATTGATAAAAACATTCGTTGTTCACTCATTTCATACTTTATTCTACCATAGGCTAAGAGGGGACTCAAAATGGTCAGAGGCCTATTATACATATCTGTTAGCAGGTAAACGATATATCTTTTCCTACAACTTTTGATAAATGCCAGTAACGTAAAAATTGAGCAATAAAGAGACTGTATTGTGCATAGCAAATTAATGCCAACTTTACATCGCAAAAAATATGTGTTCTAATTCCAATATCAGTGCAGCATATCCGCTAGTTCTGGTTTGCTTATTTCAAATATGGCTGGGCATAAACTCAAGTATACATCATAAACAGATACTATCAAATGCTTCATACTGTGACGAGAGTCTGATGAAAACTCTTTCATTTTTTCTCAAACGTATTGTTAATTTTTGATATCCCATTATTTGTAATTTGTCGTTAATCCTTTTCCAACGTCATTAATTATTTTAGTGACAGAAGGATCCTTAGGAAATACAAGAGTAGCATATGAGCACTTGAGAGCTGTTCCAAAAATGATCATGAGGAAAACACAACTGGAAAATTTCTTAGTCAGAAAGGTAAGCAGTTTTTGAATCAAATATTTATCAAAAGTAAGCAACAGTACATCAATCGGACACAGTAAGGAGACATGAATTCAGATACTTGCATTGAAAAATTGAAATATCAAAAATGCTCACGGTCGAGTTTCAGTGAATTACGTGAGGTCCTTTTTAATCCAATCAACGCAAAGAAAGATGCAATAACCATTTTCACAATCATTTTTAAAGGTTCGATATTTTATAAGATTTGAGGCCAATACTTAAATGCTCATTGATTTGGTTGTTCTGGTTAGAATGTTGGTAGGTTGGTAGTCCTCGTTTGGGTTTCCTGGTAAGTATTGTCTTCTCGTGATTGTTTGGTCTTATAACGTGTTTTCTAGCCTTAAGATTTCATCATTCTTTCTCTTTCAGGCAAATTTATTCAAAAAAGTCGAGCCAACGACTGAAGAATACATGGTGTTATCCCTTGAGTTATTGTATTTATGGAACGCTTTAGCACAATGTGAAGAAATGTCATTGCGAAAAATGCTAATCGGTATGCTTCTTTGTTATTATATTGCCATTGTTCTAAGTCTTGCGCTATAAAAGTATCCACTTTTGACAGGCCATGATAAATGGTACACTAGACTGATATTGAAGATCTTAAGTCAACATCCTAAATAATACTTGGCACTTTATTATATTTTTCGGGCGCCTATTTCTTGCGTTATAAGCAATTTCGTGAAAATTCTTAGTCTGGAAACAGCCTAAATCAATCTAGAAACATCAATCAAATTTCCGAAGACAGACTTAGCCAAGACAATGAGGAAACTCTTGGAAACGACTTAAGAATTTAAATTAGATTACTTTTGATCAATTGCACAAACTGTCCTTGCTTATGATCCTTGCAGAATCTGTTGCTATTACTTGTCTCCATTCAAAACTGTTTGCTTTTAATAATTCGAATAAATTCTCGTTGTTGATAAAAAGTAATAATGTTCAAGGAATCGCTTATAGTTCGGGAAGAAGACGGCTGAAAAATCGACAAAAAACTGCCAAGTATTATTTGGATTTGTCTAATGATTAAATCATGCAATCAATGTTTCACGAATTCAGATTCTTGCAATCGGACCCTACGTAATACCAGTACTGATCTCAGGATTCTACTGTGTAAGACCTCAAATGGGCAACAGAGCTTTTCCTATCGAGGAGTTACTGTTTGGAACCAATTGAGCTATGAAATCAAAACTGCTCCTTCGCTAGCTACTTTCAAAATGAGACTAAAATCATTCTTGAAAGACCAAAGAGGTTGATCTTCTAAACCAATCGATCGGTGTACGATTTATCGTGGCCTGTCAAAAGTGGATATTTTTTTCTGGCGCACCCGGTATGCTTCATTAATTTTATGTATGAAAAATCTCTCATGCATTCCACGGTGCGATAAGTCCTAAGAGAAGGGTGGAAGCCTTTAAGTTTGGTGTAGTAAGCTGTCATGAATGTGAAAGAAAATATTTCTTCAGGTAAAGCTCGATCAGTTGCGACAATTGACCATAAAACTCTAAAATTTATATTTCAGCTTTATTTGATTGAAACTTGCATCAGCACAGTTGATCAATCTTTCCGAAAGAGTTTTTGGGACCCCAGGTCTGCGTTGTCTGGCAAAATATATTACTTTCCTAGGTCCAGAGACACTAAAAGTTTAATTAACATCTCTTTGAGGGTATATCTTAGTGAACTATAAAGGCTAGATACAGGCTAGATAGAACTGAAAGCTGATTTCGTATTTATTACTAGATTGGAATCTTAATCTTCGATATTTATTGCTTCAGCTTTAGAACAAAGTAAATCGCCATCAATGCAGCCACTAAAGATTCTAATAATGGGTGTTATTCATGCAACATTGAAAGACAAAAGCATTGCCAAACAGGTAAGAAAATTTGCTAGCTTTTTATGGTGTTTTAGATATAGACCTCAGTTAATTATGAGGGTTAGTTTGTAATATGGTAAATTTAGCTGCTTTTATCCCATATCTGTTGCAGTTTAGTTTAACCTTCGAGAAAGTAGCTTTTTATAGCTATTTCATGACTACTGGTTTTTTATCCCAATAACAATTTCCAAAACATATTACTAATTACGCTACCTGCTGTCTACTATGCAAACACTACAAGGACGATACCATGCGGAGCAAAATAATATGGCTACCCCGTACCAATTACATTGGAAATATAAAAGCTACCGGGGTCAGGATAAATGTACCACCTACCCGGAAAGCCACACACCCAAGACCACCCAACCGATTACTATTACTCAGCTTCCAAACTTTTTATCGACTAATGTTCTATCCAGAGATCAATGCCACATACTTTTGATAATTGGTTTGCTTAAAGGTGTTTTTATACATGCATTTTCTAATTTTCCTATCATGCAACGCTCTACTGCCGCACAGCTCTTTCACATTCAAATTGCAAGCGAATGATTAAAAAGGTCCAGTTGATGCTTAGACTACGAGACTGAACTCATGCAAAAAGGCGTCAAATTGGTGATAGCACCATGTCTTAGATCAAGATACGATAACCTCAAGATTGCTTCAAGGGCTATATGAAATTGCTGAAGGAAAGCTCAAGAAATATCGTCAAACTGCACCTTATCGAACTGAAAGCAGTGCAGTTTGAAATGTGTTCTCTTTCAAGGCTCTCAGAAGGCTCGCATGTTGGCTTTTACCCATTGAAACTGAACCATGTTGAATTGGTAAATGTTATTCCAAAATTCACGTAATTTTTGCCCATTGATTGTAGATGATTTTGTTTACAGATATACTTTCTATTGTTTTGTAATGTTTGACCTTTCAGTGGTAATTTTTTCGAAAATTTGTTATCGAATTTTGAAGAATAGTCACACCTGTTGTCTCTTTGCAATAATTCTTTTGAGTAAACCTTTTGTATGAACGTTGGCGTTCTTGGAATAAGCAGTTTGTTTTGATCTGAGTTTATTGGTTATTTTGGAAGCAAAGTTGTGAGTCGCGTTGGTGGGCTTCGTTGCTAGCACATAATAGTACTTTTTGCGTATATTACTAAGCCGCTCAACATGGGAAGTCAAAGCCAATTACAAGCAATAGGAAAATGTCGGTGGAACTTTTGTCTCACGTTGCTTGAAATAATTGTGATTCTAAAGGAAGACTTTTCAATGTTTTGATAATTACACAATCGAAATTCGTCAAAAGTATTGTGATTGCATTTGCAGTTTCTCAGCTGTTGTAGAGAATTTTAAACGCTTATCGAAACTCTCCTACGCGTAAACACTTCGAAGGACCAAACACATAGCGTTGTTTCATCCCTTGGCTGAGTTTTATCCTGTGTTATATTTTGGGGGGGGGGGGATTGTCACATGTGATTTAGTGGGTGTCTCGAAAATAATTTGCACTGTTTCACGACGTGTCGAAATTCAATTTTTCTAACGACAGTTTTTTCCCGTTTCACCAGTAAATATCTTGAATGATGTAATTACAATTGCTACTTTTGGTGACATTTCTAAACGCGTGACATTGTAACCATTATCCTGATATAATTTTCTAATGTAATTATTTGTTTTTACTATCTATAGTATTTTCATGTTGCATCTGCCAAACCCGACGGTAAACCAATGGACCCACATGTTGTCCCTTTCGCTTTGTATGAACTGGCAATGCTGCATTTACAAGATCCTGAGGTACTTACCCTTCTTTCTATGATAAACAGATACAGTAAAAACCCGCGTATAAGAACCTACAATTTTGCAAGTCAGCCTGAGTTCTTAAACAATTAATACAATGGATTGTTACTTATAAAATGGTAGTCTAATTGGACAATTTCAGCCTGCAGGTTCTTAATCCACTAGGTTCTTATACGCGGGGCTTTACTGTATTGGTCTGCGTGGAAGCATTTTAGCACATTCTTACGATCTCTAAAGAGAGAATTTATTGTTCCCAAAATGTTCATCCCATGCAAGAATCGTTATCCCACAGAACAGGACTTAAGAATGGGCAGCGAAGGAATTANTGGTTGCCAATAACAGCATGACTTAAAAATCAACTAAAGGATTTTATCATATGATCTATATTTTCAGGAGGCCGATAAAGGCAAAGTTTTATTACTTAAAGTAAAGGTAGGTCTACTTTATGAATTCCCCATGACTGCATTCCATATTGTAAAATGCTATTCCTAGTTATTTAGTTGTCTTTGACTCGGGGGTAAATTTTCTTCACAATACTGCAATATTCCATAAGGAAGAAAAATGAGGCAGATGAATCTTTGGGGAAACATAATGGATTATTGTGAATAATATTTACGCCTACTTATAGGCTAGCACAGATTATCGCACAACACAACTGTCCTTGCCATGTTCTTGATCAATTCCCTAAAGACTTCCCACTCAATTTCATTGTCACTTAAAGAACTATTGTCACCCAGTGTCCTTTGCGAGCATGCTGAAATTTCAGACTGTCTGAAAATCAAATCTTGTCTGGGCGGAAAACATGGATCCACACTGCAGTAGTTGAACTGATAGAAAAGTTTGACTTTAGTTGACTTATCTATCAGTTCAACCACTGCAGTGTGGATCCATATTTTTCGCTTAAGCCAGATTTGATTTTCAGACAATCTGAAATTGCAGCATGCCCGCAAAGGACCCTGGGTGACAATAGCTCTTTAACTAAGCATGTAAATTGACATCTCTAGACGAGTTTGGTGTAAAGCTGAATTCGCACTTGATGCGATTTTGATTGTTCGATGCGGCACGTGCGGCAAAGTTGAATTAATCCAACTGTGTCGCATTGCCGGACTTCTATGTTCAGCTTAAGGATGTATTCCGAAATCTCCTTGTTCAAAATTCTGCCAGTTATTATGCTGAAATATCTATTGTGAATTCTTAGTAACTAATTATAACATGAGAATGATATGAAAAGTTTTTTGATCTGGTAAATGGAAAATGTTTTGTTTGTTTTCAAGAAGTTTGTTGCTTCTTTGTTGTGATTTTATTGATGCACAAAAATTGATGCACGACTTGTGAGCCAAATTAATGGAACTTTCTGTGAATTCTCATTGTTTATTAAACTTGTTGAAAAAAAGCTATTTGAGTTAATCAGTTCTTCTAATTTCTTTCAGGAGCAATACAAGGATTATGATTTTGAGAACAGACTGAATTTTAGGATCCATGCAGCTTTAAATTCCCTCAAGTCAAAATAATGAGATATAAGGTAATTACTATATGTATACCAATCGTGTTTTTAATCTTGCTAAAGTTTCAGAAATATTTACAGAATAGAATTGTTAGTAATGAAATAGTGGGAATTGAGTTAAGATAGAAATGGGTATATATGAAAGTATGTACTAGTATTCTTTGTAAAAATGTTTATTGCATAGTAAGACTATTTAAGTTAAGGTAACTCTGCGTTCCGCTCTAGTGGGCAGGGATTTACCGTTTTACAAAACCATCCTCTGCAGAAATTTCTCGAATTCTGTTCGGCGAAAAGTTTTTTTGCAGAAAAGTATATTGTAGAAAAGTAGACGGAGATGTAAAATTCAATTGCAAGAAATCTAGCGTAGCTTTTTTGCTCAGACTTTGAAAGGTTATTGATGAACAACAAGGCAAAGATAGAGCGGAAGAAATAGACAATTTTCTGAGTAGCTTTCAAGATAAATCCATTTTTCTGAAACCAAGGAAAAGTATTGGGACAGAATTTGTGAAGCCAGCGTTAAGGGAACTAGTGTTTATATAGCTTTCATTCCTACCATCCATTTTACAGTTTTCGACAGGCCGAATAGTATCCGAGAAGTTAACTGACTTCCGAAGAGGACGGTTTCACAAAATGGAACTTGCTGCGCATTATATCTAAAGCAGAGTTACCCTAAAAGGCAATATCATTGTTTATGTACCGTAGTTGCAACATTTGGTTTATGATGCTCCCTGAGGAGCAGGCTGTAGCCCTCCCCCTATCAGTCGAGTAGCACCATACCTGGGCTGATCTGGTACCCATTTGCATTCTTTATTGAAACATTGAGCATGTTATTTCGAACACCCTGTGAGACAGAAAGATTAGGTTTGCCCACATTTAAGCTTAAGTTAGGAACGATTAAAGAGCTGGACATAAAATATAAGACTATTGTAAATAATATGATAAATGAGTGTTAAGTTGAAAGAAGATTTGGTTTATGATCTAAAACCCAGCTCACAAAACCGATCTCATCATGAAGCTTAAAGTAGTGTTTGGATTTGGCCATATCAACCTTAATTGTTGAGCAAAGAGAGTTTTTGGTTTAGAATTCAAATCTTATTTATAAAGGAATAGATTTAGGTTTGCAAGAATTAAACTCTGGCCATAATTAAAGGAAATCAGTGGACATAAACGATGGAGAATTCCAGCTTAGAAATACCTGATTGTATGTGAAGATCTTGACGCCTACATGAACAAAACACACCAAAGAAAAATTGTATGTGTTGGTGCTTTCTTTGTTCTATTCATAGGCCACTCCATTTAACTCCATTGACTCCTATAACCTTAATTGCAAATCGAAGAGAGTAGGAGATTTGAAATTCAGATCTTTTTAGAAAGCTACAGGTTTAACTTTGTACTGTAAGAGTTAAAATATGGCCACAATTAGCCTTAATTGCAAAGCAAAGAGAATATTAGGCTTAAAATTCAAATCTCCTTATAGGTTAGCTGTGTTAGTGTGTAGGTTTGGCCATCATTAGCCTCAATTAAGAAATAAGTAACAAAGAATCGCGATCCAGTTTTAGAAGGATTATACCTTCGCAAACATCTGCCATTCCAAATATATGGCTCTGTTGTGGCTTTCCCAACCTTATTTTGCGTAATATTAATAGTGATTTAGTTTTGGTGTAAGCTGCTAGCGAATGGCGTAGAGAGAGATTATGGCCAGTTAAAAAATTATTATTGACAAGTTGTGTTTGTAAGAGTATCATCTTAGATCATGAATTTGATTTAGAATCATTGAAAATGGGTAGAAACTGTCGTCAAATTTGAGAAATCTGTGGTAAGGAACTCATCATAAGAAACCGTTTTAAGTAAATATAATTTTGCCGAATGAACTAAAAAGTTTGATGATGAATTATGTACCAATTTTCAATTAAATCTAAATTGTTTTGTACTGGGAAAGGTGAAAATTCACTAAAATCGGTCATAACGTACTAGAGTTGTGGGCTATTTTGCTAAAAAGCTGTTTTACAAATGCCAGAAATCGACTAGAAATGGAGTAGAAATGTCGATCATATTTTGTCTAATTTTCACCTTCAAATAAATTAATTTTTGGACATTTAAGTTAGCCCAGAATTTATTAATGTTTATTGGACAAACTTGTCTCAAAGTATACAAATTATATAAAGGATCATTTAATCAAAATTAAGAATTAAATGTTGTATTGATTATTGATCAACAATTTTATGGAAATTGATCTTCTAAATTGATCAGAAATAGTAGTGATGAAAAATCATTTCCAGTTGAAAGGCTTCGTATGAGTAGACTTGCTCCAAGTCTATTCTGTGGTCTATCAGCGCTCAATAAAACATTATAACTTCTGCGGGGGCGTAAATCATGACAAGGACGCTGCGAAGGAGAAACGAGAAACGTGATTTACGCCCCCGTAGAAGTTATAATGTTTTATTGAGCGCTGATAGACCACAGAATAGACTTGGAGCAAGTCTACGTATGAGTAGATACATATCGTATGATTTCAGAATTAAACTGGCGTTTTTATTTTCAAGGCGTATTTCAGAATAGCATTGTCACTCTGCATTATTTCACAAGAAGACTTCTTTTATTGAAATCAAGCAATCTTTGTAAATTATTTTCTCATTGAAGATCTGATGAAAAATTGACAACATTAGACTCCTGATGACAAAATGATTCGCTGGAATATGCCTTCGAAATGTATGCCTAACGACTTTATTGATATGACAGTCTGTAGTGTTTGAAGATACCTCGGAGACATTAACCTTGACTGTACTTACTTCAACGTTTCTTCAGAAACTGTCCACGATACAAAATTTTAAAGTAAATCAACAGAGTTAAAAGTTCTCTGTTACCATGGGCGACTGAGCGATTTAAATATAGTTTGATGTTCTCCATAGATAATCAAACAATGGGACAATAAGTGGCGCGTTGCCTTCTTTTGTTCTGTTTTATTAGCTATATCTCCGTTCATTTACTTTAAGTAACAACCAAAAGATTTAAAGCGAATTTTCTACCTAGCTGTGTTTTGGAATGAGCCAGTCGGAAGCAATCTGTGCTGAATTGATGATGTTATATTGTGAATCAGGGCCATGCAAAATTGATAACAAGATTAGACGATTTCGCTAAAGATGGCGTCGGAGAGTTTGAACCATTGTCCTGTGCGTCTCATGGTGAAGTCGTCTTATCCAACCAATCCAACCTCGAAACCAGGCGCTGAAGGGAGGCCGAAGACACTGATAACCCTGGAATCGAGGTTGCGTCTTATCAATCAATCGAAATTCTTTGGACGCAAAGGATCATGGTCATAAACTTCCCTGACGTTATCTTTAGCGAAATCATCTATTATTTGGAGAGAAAATGAAATGTTTTCGCTTTAGTGGCTGGGTAGAAATTTATTATTGACATCTGTTGGTTATTAACAGATGTCTCAAACCGAGAGCAGTTTCTGGCAACAAAACTCTCAGTATGTACAGTTATGGTTTCGATCTTCAAGGTGAATTCACATTTGAATTATAAAAAAAAATCTTATTAAAGGGAATCTAAGCATATATAAGCCTTTGATAAAAATAGCCGTGCAAAGACAATAGTCTGTGACGCGTGCCGAACCATATTTGGGTAACTGATCTATGTCAACAGGAAATACTGATATCCCATAGGCTAGAATCTGACCGCAAGTGGCTGGGGCCACTTTCATATGCTTACATTCCATTTATCTTGCGTTTACGTAGTGAATTGTAAAAACTCTAGAGAGATTATTTATCGTATATATCTTAATAAGGATATATTTTACTTGTCTCGTTGGGGGTAAAGTGATGTTGCATCAAATGAGTGTATCAATCAACAATGTTTGTCTTCATTGCTGTCCTCTTCTAACAACAACATTCCCTATCTTTAAAGACCCATTGCTAACCCTTTCCCTTGCCATCCCTTGCGGCGCCAAAGTCTGCTTTCGCATGATGTGAAATTCTTCTGGCCTAGGTTCTTTGGTTTTGCTTTTCATTCGGTGTGCGAAGGATCATGGTTAGCAACGGTCCTTTAATGACTATTTTACAAGAAAATGAGGTATCAGTGACTCAAAAATTTGCAAACCTTGTAGCGACTTTAAGCTCATAACAAAAAATTTCAAAGTATTCCTAAAATGCGACCAAGTGACCCAGTAATGTGACTTGGCAAGTGAGATCGGAGAAGCGCCAAAGGTGCAACGTACTAAAATAGTCGAGTAATTATTCGTTCTTCAAACAACGGTAGGGCAGCTTTCATAACAATAACGTCGGCTGCTGTTGATTTACAAGCAATTTCGCAAACAAAGGGATGTCTACGGCCGATTTGTCAAGTCGCAACCAACAACAACAACACCAAAGCCGAGCTGATTTTAGTATGACAACATTTAGCAAAGAATCAAACTTTGTCAAAGAAGATAATGATGTCTTGAAGTATTCATTATTTCCAGAAATTCCTGCTTCATATATTAAACAACTTCTTGCTCTAAAGTGCCAAGTGGACTAGTGAAAGACTAATAAAGGTTCAAGTTCACTTAATTTATCGATAGTTTCCAGTTTGTCCCATACAACTGGAACACACGAAAGGTTTCGTTTAAAGTATTTTGGTACGATCAAGGACTATAAATTGTGCAACTATTGATTATATGGCCTGCATAAANTGTAAACAGCAATTGCGTGTGAAAAAGAGTTGTCAAGGGAGGTGTGAGTATACATCGAACGAAGGGGAGGTACACAGACAATTTATGTATCTAATTCGGAAGCTGAGTATTAAATGTTTCCAAATACACAAAAAATTTACGAATATTGTAATGCCTACCGTAGGAAAATGTTTACATTATCCTCCTTTGATATAAACTGAAGAGCCTTTCGGAAACCTTTGAATATTGCATCGAAACAACACCAACAACACCAACAACAACAACACCAAAGCCGAGCTGATTTTAGTATGACAACATTTAGCAAAGAATCAAACTTTGTCAAAGAAGATAATGATGTCTTGAAGTATTCATTATTTCCAGAAATTCCTGCTTCATATATTAAACAACTTCTTGCTCTAAAGTGCCAAGTGGACTAGTGAAAGACTAATAAAGGTTCAAGTTCACTTAATTTATCGATAGTTTCCAGTTTGTCCCATACAACTGGAACACACGAAAGGTTTCGTTTAAAGTATTTTGGTTCGATCAAGGACTATAAATTGTGCAACTATTGATTATATGGCCTGCATAAACTGGCCATAAGCTGAGCAAACGAACCAAAGAACAGAGCACAACATTTTAATTTGATCATATTTGCTGAACTTAACGTGGCAAAATCGCTCCTACAGCAGTAAATATTTCCTTCACAGTAACCTGTGTGTCAGTAAGGGCATTCTTAAAAAAATCATCAAGCTCCAATTATATTTCTTCTTTTAGCAGAATGTGCCAAAGCTTTAAAGGCTCTCATCCAACCATGATCCTTTGCGTGCTCTGTTTTATGAAAACGAACATTTTTGTGGTCTACGAAAATGGCTGCCTCAATAGAAATCTACGCGCAAAGGCTGCTGGTTGAACAAGAGCTTTTAATTTCATCCTTAGTGTTATATCCTTAACTAATGCTTTTGTGTGTTCGTTTGCCATTCATTTTAAAACACTCGCACTTACATTGTTCTATAATGTTGAATCTTTCACCAAAACTCAAATTTTACATTAAACTTGGAATTCTATTTTAGACGCAATAATTTTTCTATCCTCATATCGGCAAGATCATGTAATACGAGCTTCAAAATCCTTCTTTTTGAGATATCGTTCTTGCGATACATCATCATAATCATAATCAGAAAGCTTTACTTGTTGACTTTTCATGCTGTATCAGTTAAATTTAAGATCGCTCTTCGTATTATTGTAAATAAATTGATTGCTGAGAATATATACTTGAATTAAATTGAATAGTAACGCCGTGTTCTTATGTGATGATTTAGCTACCGCAATGTTTATGAAACAATGCATGTGGATTGAAATTTGCAAAATAACCTATTTGATAATGCTCCCTTCATAAATTAGTGAACTCCTTCAAATGGAAGTGTGCCTCACAAATTTCACCATCATTAAAATTTTAATTAGAAATGAAAAACATTTAAAATTAACTTGCTTGTTGAAATAATCGCACAAAAAGAAAATCCCAAAGTTCGTAGTAGTTGTCTTTGACTTACTTCGTACATAAAAACAAAATGGATGCTTATCCTACAGCAGTAACATTGACAAAGGAGATTGTTTGTAACAATTTGTTCAAAGTATACTTTCATTTAACTACTATAATTGTTTTAATCTTTAAATCTCGTTTGTACACCTGGGTTCCTTTGAACATAGCCATAGGGAGTACAAGGGAGTGTTTTTTCAACATCATAACAACAAAAGCAGGTGCTACTTAATGATGTCATTATTAAATATTGCCACAAGTTCCAATGTTTGAAATATCACCAAAATTTCGAGATTCTACTAATTGTCAAACTTTCTTTGTTCTCACTCACTCAATATAAATAGCACAAATTATGACTTAAAAATCCTTGAATCAGTTCGCCGTGTCTCAGTGAATTTCTACTTTTTTTCTTGTGAGAATTGCTGACATTTTCATGAAAAGGAACAACTACAAACAGAAAGAGATAATTTCCTACAAAGTGTGGTTAATTCTTCAACAAATTAACTACATACAAAAGACTGTAATTGTCAACCAAACATTTAGGTTAAAGGGAATCGACATAATTAAAAACTGGCCCAGGTCAAGTTAAAGGTTTAGTCTATTTTATTTGATAACTTTTGAAAGTGACATTTCATTACCTAGCTAAAGAAACAATAGGTGTGTAGGCATTTTCTTTACCTATTTATAGTGGCAACTCAATGTACCTATGTCAATTCCCTTTAATGACAGTTTTAGTGCAAAGCAAACTAAATTTTGCCAGCCAGTTTTAACCCTAAGTTGTATAAATAGAAGCAAACACGCCTATGATTGACCCCCATTTAAGATGGCTAGCAACAAGAATTAGATTAAATTTGTACACGTTTTTATTGGTGTCGATTCTACAGTTAAACTTCTTTCTTAATTCTCCCAGCTTTTGCAAAGATTTAGCATACTTTGTTAGATATGAAACACAACTTTGCAAGTGATCACCTCAACATAGATAGAAGTTATTTCTTGCTTACTTTTTCATTCTTACTTTCTTGCTTATTTCTTTCAATACGTCATCAACTGCATGCCCCTTTGACAAATGAGATGCATGTCTTCAAGCTTGATCACTCGACCAAAATAAAGCAACTTAAAAATTTGGTGCTGTAAGTATTCAACTTGGTCTTCAGCACCACTTGCATTTACTCGGAGGCAGTTCATATCAGACCTTTTAGCTATTCTACAAAAGAGTCTGAATGAGCAATATTTCTATACATTGTTATTTGAAATATTTGAATGAGCAGCGTTAAGCTGAATCCACATTTGATGTGATTTTTTGTTTGATGCGGCACGTGCGGCAAATTTGTCGCATTGCTGCTTTTCTGGAATGTGTCAAGGACGGCGCTTCAAGTGTGAATTCAGCTTTAGAGCTTCTAATCATTATTGTGAGTATGCAAAAAAATATGTCAGTTTTCCGTAAAATGTATAAATATATCGCTAGACTACACTGTAACATAGCTGAAAGGTCTGCTATATAGCAATGATGTATACTGTAAAAACCTCCAATGCAACATACAGTGCATTGATCTTGTATAACTAACTACTGTATGAAAATGTTACTGCACTGTCATGATGGCCTCAAGCAACGTCAGTGTTTTTGTGTATACAGTGGTTTTTGCAGAAATAAAAATAATTTGACAAATGAAATCGATTTTGTCATCATCATTGCTTCTCTTCCTCTTCTGCATTATTTTCTTTTTCATCCATTTTCTCGAAGAACGCTTTTTCATCATTTGGACTTGGTGACTTTTCAGCACCATCAACCAATTTGCTTTTGCTTGCCGTTGAATGTTTCCTTTGTGTGACGCCTTCTGGTGTTGGGATTGCTTTACCAAGGAGTGGATTTGAGCCAGTCCTGTTTGTGCTTTTTGCCATGTTATAATCTCCAGAATCAAAGTATTTTACCTTCAGAATCAAAGAAGCACAATAATGGTTAGCTTTTTTACAACATCATATTATATATACAGTTGACGCGCATTATCTCTCAGGGTGGATTTAAATCTGCTCAAGAAATCAAATCTTCAAATATAATGGGCAGTGGAGGTAGCAAACATAAACTATCTATATTGGTAGTTCAACCACATATTTCACAGGATGGTCGAAAATAGAGTTTATAGATACTTTTACTGCATTTAAGATCTTCTTAATACTTGGCTTCTTTGTTTTTTTTAATATGTTATGCACTAATTTGATGCAATCTCAACCTTTTCATGATTGAAAAATGTAGATATTTGCAGAAGTTTTTTCAATTATGATATATTCATTCCTTCATTTCTACTTACCCCTTTTTGTATTCTTTTTCTGAGGAAATCTGTATTTGCTGGGGCTTTTTTTCCAGGAAACTTGTTCTTGTACTTTTGATCTTCAGAAAGCTAAAACAAATTAATGAAATCAGTACCATTGATATTTTATTAGGGACACATATTAATCAGAAAACAATACCTGTAGCGTTGATATGTAGTATTAATTGTCCTTTTCACGGCCAGAAACATTTGTGAATAGTGACCAGGCATAATTAAAAGTATTCTGTGCCTGCGAGCAAATTATTGGGAAAAATGTGCCTGCAATCAAATCACTCTGAGTACATTAAAGATGCTAGCAACAAATGTGAAATGATATTTTGTGCCTCCGAGCGGCGCTCGTGTGCTCGCACACATTAATGAGGTCTGACAGTGACAAACACTAGAGGTGAGGGGGTGTGGTTGCCCCCCAATGTTGGAAAAGACAATGATTTTTGCTTGAAAACAATAGAAGTGAACAATGCATTTGATCCGAAACAATAGCTTTGCCCCCCCCAATATTTGCCCCCAAGTGTCTGCCACTGTTTGTGAACTATTCCGTCATATTTTCATGAGAACATAAATTTTGCTGGAAATACTGGGTTGGCTATCACTTACTATGCACTGTGTTGCCTTTCAGCCCAGAGGGGGAGGGGGGTGTTCGTATATTTTGCTGACAGGATGTGCACTCCTTTCCAGGTATCATATTCACCATCATTTTCTAGTGACGGGTATCGAAAGAAGGCAAATTTTCTAGAGACGGTTGCCAGAAGGAATATTGTGTTAGAGCGGGTTGTTAAATGTCATTGTTGCTCAGTGAAATTTTTACGTTTTAGAGTATAGTGTTCACAGATTTTTTCTAGAGCTGGCTATATATCATTTAGAGGAGAAATTCTAGAGCTGGGTAACACAATTATTTCTTGGAGGGCACACCCCCATACTAACTAAAGTAAACTACCATGTGAAATTGGCATCAGTTGAAGCTATAAGTTTTCAAGTTAAATTCTCAGTTTTGTATTTTTTATATTTTACAATAAATAATTTGCAGCACTGAACTTCAAATGAATTGCTTTTATTTATTTAAAACTGCAACTTAGGGGTCATTTCACTTGGCTTGTCTTATCAGGAAATGTGAATCATTTGAGAGCCAGAAAATAATTGTTTTCTGTTCTATTTGAGAAGTTTAGCACTTCCTAAATATCAATCAAATGCAAGTGCTTAGTGTTGGAAAATAAAACGCACATATCTTTAGCTTCATAAAATTATTTAATTTTCTTTATTACCAACTTTTGCTGACTAGGTAGGCTACACGCTACTTTTCCAATATGGAACATTTCATCCACTATTTCCTTCATTTCAAATGAAGTCACGGGTTGATCTCAGCTACTTAGCCTAGGTAATGTTCCCTTTGCAGGATTTAATAATGTTTACGTACAGCCGGTTTGTATTTGTTTATTTCGAGCCACGCCATACCAGGCAAAATTGGTGCATATCCTGCTGGCCTAAGCCAGTAAAACTGCCAGATGTTGTTGAAGAAAAAACAACAGTGAACTCTCAGTTTGAACTACAAAATAGCCACAACACTTTAACTCACCTCTGCAGCTTTGAGATGGGGAGGTAGGCCAGCATTTGGTGCACTCATTTTGGCTGTATGAATCTGTTTATTTGTGTTTCTTTGAGTTCTTTACGCCCAACTTTCGGTCGTCTTTTGCAAGTCGTTTCTTCGTCGAAGTGAGATGAAATCGCTAACTGCGGGGGATTTTATCTCGGTATCAGATTGAGTCTGACAATGAAGGAAAATGGAATGGGGAGCGGGAATGTGGATTATCACCTCTGCTCTGTAATAAACATTTACTATGGTGCTTTAGCCTGTGCATTTTGGCCATTTTTCAACAAAATTGACTTTTAACTTATATTTCATTTCACAAGGAAGTAAATGTCCTGAAGTGAGGGCAAAAATCTCAAAAATTAACTTGAAGCCTCGGTGAAGTGAAGAAATTGGAGTTTTTCGACAAGTTGCGACCCTGGGGGGGGGGGTTACATAACATGTTGAGGGTACATATCTGTACCTNAATTACTGTGTTGCGCAGCTAATCTTTCATACCGCGCGCTAACTGCGGGGGATTTTATCTCGGTATCAGATTGAGTCTGACAATGAAGGAAAATGGAATGGGGAGCGGGAATGTGGATTATCACCTCTGCTCTGTAATAAACATTTACTATGGTGCTTTAGCCTGTGCATTTTGGCCATTTTTCAACAAAATTGACTTTTAACTTATATTTCATTTCACAAGGAAGTAAATGTCCTGAAGTGAGGGCAAAAATCTCAAAAATTAACTTGAAGCCTCGGTGAAGTGAAGAAATTGGAGTTTTTCGACAAGTTGCGACCCTGGGGGGGGGGGGTTACATAACATGTTGAGGGTACATATCTGTACCTCCCATATGGGTGGGTTTTTGGGCCCAAAATTCTCTAAAAAAGGGTCACTTTTTAAATGATTTTCCTGAAGCATGGGTTGGTTTGGCTGAAATCGCCAACAAATAGTTTAAAATGGGTAGTTATCCGCCCAAACTCATCATGAAAGTGGGTACGAAGGCAAATTTTGGCAATTAGAAGTGGGTAGTTTTCTAAAAACAGGGCGGCAGACCCCCGTCCATTCACAAGCTATGTACCCCCGGAGATTGCAAAGTGTTTGCATGACGATTTCTAAAGATTGGATGCATATTTTAAAATGAAATGAACTGAACTGAACTGAACTGATATTTGATTTATCCATTATTGTTGAAAATGACCTGGTGTGAAAGAGCCAGCATAATTATGTAATTGTGACCATGTTGTGACGCAAATCTTGAGTCATGGGCAATGGGATTATGGGATTGCGAGGAAATTTGAAGTTGCGTGGGGGAAAGCGGAAAAATTTGCCGATAAGACAGCCCTTTTGATATAATCTGACATGATCCGACACAATTTTTATGATAAACCCGTGATTCGTGGGGATTCATACTCTTCAATGAGATTTGTGGAGTTTTGATTGTTCAAAAGCCATAGGTGCGTAAGCATAGGTAATCTGAACACCGGTATATTTATGGCAATCATCTTGAAAAAACAGTTTCATTTCAACTCTCAATTCATTTCGATATATCAGATATTCAGTAGGACCAGTAATAGTGTAAATATTAGAAAAATATTAGTAAACACTAGTAGTAAACACTAATATATATCTGACAAATGGAAATGAATTGAAAAGTGGAATGAGATTGATTTTATGATGGCTGTCACGTGTCACCAGATTGCCGTTGCTGCGCTAGTGTTTAAATTCCAGACAATGTTGCAAGTTTTTTACCGATGTTTACAGGTATATGTACCTCAAAACATACACACAATTTACTTATTAAATAAAATCTTAGGAGAGATATTTTTTTCATATTTTTTGGTTTTATTGTATGCTCCTACCTACTAAAACTACTTCCCAGTGAGTTTAAATGTTATAAAATAGTAAATCCTATTTTAAATTATTGTTAAAGTTTGTCTTTTTTTTCAGTACGTACCTCAAAACATACATGGACATATTCACTCATAATTTTTAATCTGTTACTCTTAGAGCCCCAATATTTTTTCTTGTTTCCTTGCACTAAATTGTCTCAAAGAATTACNCTTCTCATTTTAGCATCTAAGACCCTTGATGTTGTAATGCCCAGTTGCTTTTGGCCTCGTATTCATGTTTCATTCTTATTTTTGAGTCCATGAATTATGATTTAGTTTCTAGAACTGCTACAGATATGTTTCTTGATATATAAAACATCGGGTCGGAAGAAAAAGTGTTTTATTACACTCAAAACTTAAAACTGGAGTTAATTTTACTCAAAAACAAAGGTTCAACGACATATTATTTGCCATTATATCTTGGAATTTAGCAATTAAATGTTTCTTAGCTTTTTTCAAACTTTAGCATTATAGTTTCTTCATTTTCAGTTAAGTACTAGTTTCTTATAAGCTAGTTTCTAATATAAAAAGTTGTGTATGTCTATATCTTTGTTCTTGTTAATATTAAAAAGACTTGTACAGGATATTTAAAGTTATTATCTAACAGCCAGAGTCTAGCAGTAACATGGACAGGCAAGTGCTCTGTTTTATGTACCTCAAAACATACACAGCCAGCTGCCTTGATAGTACCTATTTACCACTGAATCACTATGAATTGTAGAGTTCTGTGCAGATTTTCTTTTTAAAGTGACAAGGACGAGACATTTCTCTGTCATAAAATACTAGACTTGCTAACTTAAATCCATGTTCGCAGGTTTTTAGGAGTTGTTCTGTGAAAAATAGTGTTTTTAGTGCCTACCAGAAATTAGCAACCCCCACCTCTGGTTGCAACAAAATATGAAAACAATGCAATTGTTACCACTTTTCTAGAAAGATATAAACCTTTTGAATAAGAAATAACAATCAGTTTTAGACTTGATGATATTTTGAAAAAATTATGGAGCAATACGTGTCCATGTATGTTTTGAGGTACCATGTTTTTTTGAGGTACATATACCTGTAGAATATCCAATCTAGCTGATGAAAAAATCGTCAATGTTGAAAATTTTGTACGCTGCTTAGAAAAAGCTTTCTGAATCTAAAGAAAAATCGATGCAAAATCTCAAAAATTCGTTACGTTTACAAGATCTCGTAGGAGGAACCAGAAAGGAAGACTCGATTGCGCTAAGGATGGCGGTTAGGGAGATTTTGATTATATTCATCGAAATTATTTCAGTTGCAAAGGATCATGGTCAAAATGTCCCAGACGCCATCTTCAACGCATTTGTCCATTGACACTGTGTCACGATTTTCGCGTTTGTGGGATATTCCCTTGCTTCAAATCGAGATCAAAAGCCCCAAAGAATATAGAAAAGAAAAGAGGCTACAACAAGTTTGTCTCCCTTCCTTCTTCCCATCAAGCAAGAAAACTACTTCCTACATTTTGATGACAGATTCATTTGACAGATTGCTAAAAATGGAATCTTGGTGTAAAGTAAGGTAAACTGGCAACTGGCAAACCGGAAAACTGGAAACAGGCAGTGGCAAAGTAGAGAAAGTAGCCCGAAAGTAGCTACTCCCTTCCGAGGGGCATATCACTCCATGAGAAACTCGTACACCCTTGGCAAAAATCCTTTTGTTTTCAAGAAAAATCCCAAAAAAGCCCTAGATATCCTATTGTTTTCCAGAAATCTCGCACCCTTCACTTTAATGTCGTAAGTCCGGTCGGCTCATACAGAACGCAATCGAAACCAGAACACACTGGATTCAGGTTTATTATAAAATATTTTTATCGACCTCCTAGCGGTTTTTCTGAAATATTTAATTCGTAGTTATTGTCTCTAAGCTCTAAGCAAATTCTTGAATTGAGAAGAAGGTATGAATTGATGAATATGAGCTCCCTGTGGTCAAATCCGGTTGCTAGGGAACATTGTGTTGCAATTCTTATTCGCGATTATTGACCTGAAGTTAAGGTTTAAATAATTGATAAAAGGACGAATATAAATGCGGTTTTCGAGATGATAATTGCTACCGGAACAACAGCAAACTCTACTGTTATAAAGTTCAATTCTGCAAGCTCGAATGAGCCAGTTCTGCTTTATTCAACATCTCACAAGCTGTAACTTTAGGCCATCTTCCTTCAAGCTCGTTGCTTTTGTTGCTGTTGTGTTTCCAGGCAATAGCACGGGGGTCGTAACCTGCTAAGGTGTACAATTTTTTCTTCGAAACAATATGATGAGCGATGTGTATTGAGCAAATACAGCTTTGGTGTAAGAGAAGGCCATCTAGTAAAATGGTGCAAGAAAGCGAAGGATGCGGGATTTAAAGTTGGCCTATGAATACAGAATGTTGCGAGCGAACACAAGCCAATTATCATAACAAGCTTTGATAAGAGACTTGTAAAATATTAGCAAAAAACCTGCTCTGCTGCTTGGCTGTACTGGCTGTTATGAAGCGACGAAGAACAAGCTTCAAGATCGGAGTTTTGTTTCTTTTTGCTTTGACGTTTTCCTATCCAATCTTCACGATGATTGTGTACAAAGTGTCTGGGATCCTGTCTTTTGAAGGAAACTCTCAGAAAGTTACTGTTTCGACATGGCATCGAAAGTTGCTTGCAGCGAACGATACTGTCGTTGCTCCATCAGACAGCACAGAACAAGGCGAATATCCAAAAGCTATATTCACTGTGAAACAGCAGCAGCAAGGTGCTATAGTATTACACATTATTGGGATCTTGTACATGTTCTTGGGTTTGTCAATCGTTTGCGATGAATTTTTTGTTCCTGCTTTGCATGTTATATCGGATATTTTGGCGATTTCTGATGACGTAGCAGGGGCTACTTTTATGGCAGCAGGAGGAAGTGCCCCCGAACTTTTTACCTCAATTCTTGGGGTATTTGTTGCTAAATCAAATATTGGTTTTGGAACAATCGTAGGGAGTGCAGTTTTTAATATTTTGTTTGTTATTGGAATGTGCGTTGTTTTCAGCAAGACAGTTCTGCACCTGACGTGGTGGCCTTTATTGAGAGACACAGTGTTTTATATTTTTGCTCTTGGCATGCTTATTAACTTTTTCCAAGACTCAGCAGTAGAATGGTGGGAATCGCTGATCCTTCTAGGTATTTACTTTACTTACGTGGTCTTCATGTATTTCAATCAAAAGGCTGAAGCTAAAGTGAAATATCTTATCGCAGTTTTGAAAGGAAATGAAACAAAGACAGCTCCACAGGTGAGATAATCATATCTTTATTCAATTTTATTATCCGCTTTTCAAAACATTGATTCTCTCTTCTGCATGATTAATTTGCCACTTTGAATTATAGTTCATTGTTTTGGAATTCCTGGCCTTTGTAATTGAAACTATTCCGGGCGATCTTATCTGTTAAGGTGGTGAATCAATCATCTTTGGTCAATGCCGAATTACTCAAAGCTTTTGACACTTTAAACTAACAAAGGGAGAGAGATAGAGCATAAGAGGTACCCCCGTATATATCTAGTCTTATATGTGCACACCAAAAAAGTTACTTTCTTTCAAAGACGTCTCCCACATACTTCTTGGCCCTTTGCCTTGCCTCGCCGGGCCTCGCAACCTTGACCTTCTTTCTCATATGACGTGATAAAGGATGTCAGGATGACTATTAATTGTCCTATAGGAAATTGAAGGACTTGTGAAGAGTTCTTGTAGATGGAGAGATTTGTACGTCCGATATGTCTGCACTGCAGTGTCCGGATTTATGAATGTTAAATCTAGTTGATTATTATGACACGGACAAGATTCTAGTTACCCTTCCCTTTTTCTTCACCGTGACAGAAAAAGTGGAACAGTCCTAATTCTGTGGCAGTGTATACCTGAATTTGATTTCCATTTTGATGTCATTAGATCATTAGTTTTAACCTCCCCGTTCTGTGCCCTGCCCTTACTAAGACCTTGGCGTCATATTGACTCCCCTTTGAGCCCTGTGAGTCGCAATAGCAGATGACACAAAGTTCGATGTTCAACGTCATTGCTCTTGTTGGCAAATCCATGGCTTGCACCGGCTCATAGTGTCTCTCTAGCAATTTGATGGCTTGAGAAGTGACATCAGATGATTCCAAAACGTTGAACAGTGTTTTTTGGAGCTAATGTCTGATCACAATTCCATTTTATTCAAATTTATTCTTTGGATACAGATAATACATCGATATCCTGGTCCGTAAAATTACAGTTGAAAATGAATGGGAAAAAGCAGTTGCAACCCAAAAGTATCTTTTAATGTGGAGACTTGACTTCAAGGCTTTCGCCACATCAATCATATGATATGCTTTATTTAGCGGCCTTTGGCGAGTTAGGTACTTTTAAAATGAGCTAAAAGATGGAACAGACTTTACTGCAGCACAAAATTGAAATGAGAAGACTACAAAGATGGAGCTTGCTACGTAACTTCATCAATGTTAAAACTTGCGCAACACTCGTACTCTAAAAGCGAGGTTTAAAAAGTTCATGTATGTGGATTATCAATGGCTTGCGTAGGAAGAAAGATGTCTTGCTTCTTAAATTCTTAAATTCATGATCTAAATTGAAATTCATGACCTGTTGTCACTTTCCATATCAAACTAACCTCGTACTAACAACTAGAGTCAACTCGCTCAACAGCGGACACCATTGGGACCAAGCGATCGTGTCCTCTGTAACGAGGTGTCTAGACTCTCTTTACGGAGAGAAAGTCAAACAGGACAACAACATATTTGCATCTTGAACGAGTTAGCTGCATGTTTATTGAAATTTATGGAAAATGAACTTTATACATATTTTACAGAGTTCATTAGCCCTAGCCCTAAAATTGAGAAAGCAAATCGAAATTTTCGACTCCATGTTTTAGTTCTATGACTAAAACTGAATTCATACTTGATGCAACTTTCTTTGTGCGATGCGTCATGTGCGGCGAAATTGAATCAATCCAACTTTGTCGCATTGCCTCACTTCATTGTTATCTGGAACGCGTCAAGAACGACGCTTCAGATGTGAATTCAGCTTAAGTAGGCAAAAACAGCGCGAGGAAGAAACGACATACAGGCTTTGCCAGCCTCTGCGAGCCTCTACGAAAGAGAATGCTCCAGGGCCAGCAACATAGCTTTCACTCAGTTTTCACTGAGTTTTCTGCCGCTCGCTGTCAACCTCGACTTCCGTCCCTTTACTTTTCTATACGTCTTGATTAGCCTTTGATAATGAGCTAGCTGAGCTTCTCGAGCTGAGGTGTCCGCATTGCTCCATGGGTGGACGGAAGCTCATTGCCCGGCTTTCGCACTCTTGCCATCTTGGCTAATACAAGAACACAACATACGAGCATTGTAAATCAAAAAAGCTACCGACCCCGTCGAGGAGCATAATATCCAAGCCCTGCCGACTCTATCGTGAATTGCAACCTGTTTTAAATCAACAAAGTTTTTAATTATAAGCGGCACATATACTTTCAAAGCAAACTTAAGCCACACCGATTGTAATCTAAGATCGGCCTGAAGATCCTTGCCAACATGGTTTTACACGACCATGATACCACTACATGAATGCTAGAAAAGCCTCAACATAAATCAGAAGTATAGGACGCTCTTTATTGTGTTTTATCGTGGCATTTAAGAACTGCGGTAGTTGTCGTTCCTACAGCAGTTCGTTATCCCTGTGCCCGGTATCCTTGTATCCCTGTGCTCTACAACAACCTTGACCTGCACAGGGACACAGGGAGGAACAACTACAGCGTTCCTTGAAGCCCATGGTCTTATACAGTTAGCGTCGACAGTTTCTTCTACCTTTTATGTTAAGCTAGCATCTTTTCGTCCAAATCATGTCTTTGCCACGGCCATTCCTTCCTTGCTGTTCAGCGCGTGCCACTATCGCTATTCTGTGGACTGCGACCTTCCTAAAAATACATTCACTCATTTTGAACGTTTTGCTTGAAGAAGAGCCCCGATTCCTTTACTTTTAGCCTGCGTGCATCCCCTACTGTTCCGTTGGGCTGAAATTTTTCGTTGAATTATTTCAGCCCAGCGGAATAGTAGGAGATGTACGCAGGTTATTTACTTTTGGAAAATACCGGTTGGATCAAGAAAGTATCATCGTGGGGATTTTTCTGAAGGAAAAGACCTTTCGCCAAATGCGTATGACGTTTCTGAAAAATGGATTTACGGAGGATTTTTGTGATTTTTCTTCAAAATAAGGGGATCTTCGCCAAATGCGTACGAGAAACCCTTGATCATCATGACTGGTAGAACATACGAACATACATTTACGAATCAGATGATAAAAAGATAAGACCACTTGTCCATCAGCGTTGCAATTCTCGTTTCGAAAACATTGCGTAGACTTCTCAGTATTTTGTGAAACGCTTTCAATGCAAAAAATAAGTCTTGAGAAGATTACAACAACAGTGCACAGTTAGTAAGAAGGAAAAGAGATGTTTTTTGAGTTAGCCGTGGTTACGTTAGTTTCGTAACTAGGGTGTAATACTCGCCCAAGTACAATTTATGTTTGTTTTGACTGAGGATGAGTAGATTGCGGCTTGAAAACAGCTTCTTTCTTGTCAGTTTTAAGAGAAACAATGCTGCCACCATGACACATACACCGAGAAAATCCATTGACCTGCACATTTCATTATGATCAAATTAGATCTGGAAAAGAGTTTCATTTTGCTTTGCAATTAAATTTCGCGTATATCACCCAAACATTCATGAACAAATCTAATTCTAGAAGGTCAAAATGGTGACAATGCGTACGGTATTTTGTAACTTTTATTCACATTACCTTGCCATAAAATTAATTAGAAATCGCTAAAAGTCTTGTTCTATACAAATCGTTAAACATCAAAAGCGAGCAGCGAGTCCCAATCTCGATCGGTTCAGGCATGGGCGATAAGAAACGCGGTAGTTAATTCCTAAAAAAAATTTTCTTCCTGTGTCCTTATGCCCAATCCCCCTGTGTCCCTATGCCCGTGAAGGTTGTTGTTGTTGTGCCTGATTTTCCTTGTTTCCCTGTGTTCTGATTTGAGTGAGAAAAATTTTTTAGGAATTAACTACGGCGTTTCTTATCGCCCATGGTTCAGGCATGAAATTTAAGGATTTTCATATGTTTATTTGTTATTGAATTTCTATTCGTGAACGATGTTTGGCTAAAGATAGATGTTCTGCGAGTAATAGGGAATCGACACTGATAAGACACACTAGTTTCGAATAGAACTGACAATTTGCCATCTGATTGGACCTTCAATTTCAAATCGCCATTTCATTGGACCGATAAATATAGATGTGGGTTGAGCCCCATTTAACCTTATCGATTCCCTTTAACATTGTTTTGTTTCATTATAATGCTTACTCTATGCAGAGTCTAAGATCTAGGCCTTAATTCTTCATCTATTGCTTACAAATAAAATTCCACGATCCTTTGTGGCCTCAAAGTCGACTTTTGTATGATATGAAAGTCATGTCTGGCCTAAATGATGTTGGTTTTCCTTCTTATTCAGCGCGCAAAGGATCATGGTTAGCAATCGGTCTTTAATTAGTATGTTGCACAAAATACGATTTCACTATTTGCAGTATTTTGCTCCAAACGATTTTGTTTTTTTAGGTAAACGGTGTTCGAGTTATAGGCTGAACAAATTTAGCTTCAGAAAATATTATATAGATTCTATATTCATTAAATATATAGTTCTTGGCGTAAGCGAACAAGAAAAGAATTGACGCTTTTGCAGTGTTGCTTTTTAATAATTAATCAGTATAGGCCAGTGTGGTAGTGTTTCTACAGTAACATCCCTAGAAGCTGAGCACGATCATTTCATTATATGACCTTAACCTCTAACAACCACTAACAACTGCAATACATAATTTTGACAGTTGCTATGTAAAGCGACACAGTGATAGAACAAACTTAAGGATATTTTGTCTGACATTCATCAAAGTATGAAAAGTCAGATGAAAACAAAAAAACCTTTTTTAAAACATCAACAGTACCGTAGTAATTGTATCATTCAAGAGCATGTCTTTGCAGTACTGCGGAGTGATAAAATCAGCACTGTATAAGGTTCCTTCGCATAAACACCCGCCGTAGTACTGAGCACTGTCCGCAGTACTGCACTGATATTGTGGTTCCTGTATGTGGTGATAAACCAGAAATCTAATAGCCTACAAGTGCGTGACTATCAAAATGGACTTATTTCTTCCTTGGAAACCCGTTTTGCTCGATACAGGACAGGTAAATCGATCTAAAAAAGGTTAAAGATTTAACAGTTCTGTCTACTGTGTATGCATGCTTCTAGGGCTTTTCGTAAAGCGTGTTTAGGCTGTTTGATGGTAATTGCAATCAACAGCCTTGGATGCTCAAATACGAAATCCAGCTTCAAAAAATTGGTCGCTGCTAAGCTTCGACGTACCACAAAGCAACCAGATCGGCACTTCTGTCCGAAATTACATGCAATGAAAAATTAAACACTTTAGTTCTGTTTTGCTTTCTTAATACCCTGGTTTGAAAATTGATGGTATTGATGGTATAGCATCATTAAGAAATGTAAGAATGGCGTTAAAAGAAGAGACATTTGCACGGCCGTAAATCTAGATGCAGCATTTTTGTTGATTGGTTTGATTTAGGAGAATCGTCATCATCATCATGATTAGCAAATGCTCTACCTAATACAGGCATGGCAGCTATATACTAACATAAATTAAACTAAAACAATAAAAAAAAACTAAAATAATGAACTAAAAATGAAATGAACTAAAATGAACCCAGTATATTTACAGTGAAATCTAAAATAACAACAGCAGAACGAATGTGTTTAGGTGTCTTAGAACATCCAGGCTAGGCCTAGGTCACAATCGGCAGTGAGTCTCTCAGTTTGTTGGCATCAATAATAAACTCAGCCAAGTGGCTAATAACTGCAATGTTTTCGCTACTCATAATCTTGGAAAACTGTATGTACGGGTCTAAGAATCATCATATAAGAGATGATGCTTTGCCGAAAAAGAAACACGCGTCAATTTAGCCTGATTCCTGATTTTCATTTCTTGATTAATCGCTTTCCTTGATCGTGTAATCGTCAGTCGTCAAGTGTCTTTTGAAAGAAGAGTTCTTTCTGGGGATTTACTATTTTCCCCCTGTCGACTATATATATATATGTCTGTGCTTGCCTTGGGACTTACTGAATGAAATAGATTCATATTTGAACCTTTGGGGGTTGTGTACTTCGGTAGAGAAATAACAAGGAAAGGCTCGATGAAGGGAGAGGAAAATGGAAAAAAGTGGAAGAATGGAACTGAAAATGGACAAAGTGTGAGCCAACGAGCTGCTAAATTCTCTTGCGCAGAGGACTTTTTTGGTACAAATTCCCAGCGAGTAATAGAGCGTTCTAGCACTTGTGGACTGGCCATTGTCAACACATTCTTCAAACACCTCCTTATGAACATTGGAGGCTTTAGTCTGGGGTATCTTGTGTAATATTGTTGAGAACTGAAACTCTCACACATTAACCCTTTTCACACGATGACTATGAGACGGACAAATCCATCAAAGACACAATTCGTCCGACAGTTGTTCGTTTGGTGCGAATTTAAGTCATTTAAGACACATTGTCAACCATGATCCTTTGTGCGACCAATGAAAAGCAAGACAAAAAGAACCTAGGCCAGGAACGACTTTCAGATAATGCGAAAGTCGACTTTGGCGCCACAAAGCATCATGGTTAGCAATGGGTCTCTAATTCAGATTTTTGAAGACTGGTTTGTGTAGACAAACAAGTCTTTGGAATACCGTCTGGGCAGACGAACAAATAGGCGGACAAAATCACTCAACTTGTTCATCGAAAATTTTAATCGTCCCATTTTACATCAGACGACTTGTCCGCCCAGATGATGTGTCTATCTTGTAGTGTGAATAGGGCTGGAAGAACTAGACGGACAAAATCAGACGAATTATGCGTCGAACTTGTCCGTCCAGTTTTCACACCAGATGACTTGCCCATCTAAGATGACTTGTCCGCCCAGACGATGTGTCCATCTTGTAGTTTTGAAAGGGTTATTTTCAAACCATCAGAAGATGAAAACTGATTTTAGGAAAACGTAATGTGTTGCTCGATATGAAATGCATTTCCCTAACTGATGATTACATAGATAGGGTTACCTTATCTTTAGGCAGATAAATTCGCAAAACGCCTATCTTTCTTGCAATCTGCAGAGTTACTTGCTTTGATGATAAACATAACATCTGCGAAGAAGTTAAAGCAAGCCATGGTATTAGAGAATCTTTCAGGGGGTTCAACATCTTGAAAATACCAACATGATGGCTGCTTTGGTAGCCTGCGCGTTGCCTCAACTCCTCCTCCTGCGCGCAGGCTACTGCTGTGGGAGCTGTTTACAATGTCCAATTGAACAGACGCTTGCTCTAAAGACTTCTTATGGGGAATTTTTTACCATGATCCTTTGTGTTCCATGATAAATCGATCACCCAAATCAATCGAAGTTCTTTCAGACATCTATTGAATTAGTTTAACAAGGCCTGATTCCATCTATTACCATATTGGAACAGTAGCGATAACTTCCTATCGCGATTAACGCCAGTTGTAAAGTATCGTTTCTATAAGAGCGTTAATAATGACAATATAAGAATTGTTATCGAACAATGCAATTCAAACAGTATGGATCTGATTGGCCAAATTTTGCAAAACTTATCCAACAATGCATCGATAGCAATGGTAGAATAATTAAAAACCATGTTAACAATAGATCAAAAGATACCGACAATCACAACTAATTCATAGGATTTCTCGACTCTTTACTTTACCACTAACATAGCGATCTATCAGAAAGCCAAACACGTTCTTGCGTACGGTAGAATTTCATTCAGCAAGATTTAATTAGTACTAAGCAAGGCGGAATTTATAATGAATTTTAGGATTCTCTTTTGAGTCAAACTGAACTGGTTATTCTGCTGAAAATGAAATAGCTAATATTTTGAGTGTGATTAAACATTACGAATAAAAAGCTGGCAAATATTTGATCCTTTTATTTGATTTATAAGCTTATCAGATGCTGTCTATTTTCCTCCTTGATATCTAAACAAATAATCCTACAGCCTTTCCTTTCTGCTGGGTAAACTTAACATCCTCTATATGAAAAACAGTTATCTTCAAAAGCTTTTCAAGATTGTTTTCATTCCGTATCAGCTGTTTGTTATTTAGTGCTAGGCCTACTCTGGACCATGACTATGTCTGGACTTTGGGTAACGTGTGGATCTAGCGCCCAGGGTATGCTAGGCCAGCAAAACGAGGTCATTTGCAGGAGTATAAGGGAGAGAGAGAAGGAGGTTCTGATTGTTAAGATTAACATCCTCGATATACGAAAAACAGTTTTCTTTAAACGCTTTTCAAGGCTGTTTCGAAATCCTTTGCAGTAGTAGAAGAGAGAGAAAGGGAGGAAGAGAAAAAGGGGATATCTTTAGTCTTATAATGCAGTTAAAAACACTTCATGGCATTCAGCCATCTTTGTCGAGTCAAAATTCGTGCAACCTTTTATGTTTCCTACTTCTGAAGCACGCACGAAGATGCAACCGTGTTTCAGAAAAGTCATATCTCTCCAACAGTATCTATCTAGTGGCCTCGAAATCTTCCGACTGTAAAGCTGATTAAGTTACCGATTTTAGAATGTCTTTTTGAAATTGTTGCAAGACCCAAATCAAATTTGAAGAACAGTTTTGTGCATTCGGCATGTAGCCTCTCTCTCATATAGATAGTCCTCCTAACCAAGGAGGCATGCAATCTTTAATTACGAGAGATGTCTTTATTCTCTGCTTTTCTTTTTAGAATGGTGAAGGTATAATTTATCGAAATGGAGCTTTGCAACTCGTCATACACACGTTGGATCCAATTTCAGAAGGTAAGTTGATGGAACACTCAGTTCTTTATAGGTTAAGAAAATCTCATACCAAGACGCAACGATGACAGTTACTAAACATGTTACACTGGAAGAATAACTACTGGTTACCTTACCAAATTTAGGTCAAGGATTTCCGTGGACAAGGCCGAGAAGGTATAGGCCCAATAAATAGAGGTGTGTCTAATTTGTCAATGAATCAAGACTTGGTGCCTAAATTGTGCAAATTGCGCGGCCTCGTAATGATTCTGCATAAATTAGATTGATTGCATGATCAAATCATTTAATTATCTTTCAAAAAGCATTGAATTGTCAACAAAAATTATCTCCTAAAATTGTGTGATATTTGTCAAGGAGATTGGATTATTCTCATTGGAATGTACACAAGATTCTTGCCGCGTATATTCTTTCTTTTCTTCAAAAACAACAACTTTTTTCTTTTTCCACTTCTTTTTACAAGTCGATGCATAGTCGATGCATAAATGATGAGGGCAAGGATTTATTGAAGACACACCTTGGTCTCTTTAGTTGGAAGGGGGGTTTCTCCAATACTGAGCAATTCAACCCCAGTATTTAAAATTGTGAAATCTATGGTATTTAGCATTACTTACTTAATATGCAACAGAATTGCGAAAGGCTGTAATAGAGGGAAGTTACCGTCCTTATAAAGGAGAATCACGCGTTTTGATGGCTACCGGGTTACATTCCTTTGAAGAATGGAATATGAAACAGGTCGTAACTTCTCGTATCTCACTCATTTCTTTTCGACAGCTAGCATAGGCAACAAAGCTTGATTTGCTGACAAATTAGACACACCTCCACGAATTGTCGCTAATCACACTGCGTAAAAACAACAATAAACGCAAGTTTAGGCCAATTTTGCTCGCGTTTACAATCCATCACAATACAGCTTTCTGCGGCTTGGAAATCAGATTTTCGTAATAGTTTTAGCGAACTTGTTCCATCTCCATGTTGTCTAGTGCACAGTCGTACTTAGGGGGAAACAATTTTTCAAGATTTCTTAGGTCATAAGTCGTCCTAATCTTGAGATAAATTGTCCACCAGACTATATAGAACAAAGTGTTCAATAATATTTTCTAATGTCCCTGCCATGCCGTACAAATTTTATTGCAAAGGATGGTAAACTCTCAAGACGGTCTAAAGTTGCATTTGTTGTGGTTTTTGCGCAATGTGATTGGCCTCATTTGTGGAGGTGTGTCTTACTTGTTATCCAATCAATATTTGGTGTCTATGCTGTTAAAGTTGTTCCCTCAAACCAAGAAATCTCTGAGCATTGTTTGGACAACGAGTGATGTTTTGATAATGAAAAATGACTAAATTATATATTGAAAATTTGATTAATTCGTAAATCAAGAAAATCCAACAAATTTATGTCATGGCATGTTTTTGTTCCAATATTTCACCAGTTGAGTATTAAATCTACCAAAATCAATTCTTTCGAGACTCGGATAAGATNATTCTCTGCTTTTCTTTTTAGAATGGTGAAGGTATAATTTATCGAAATGGAGCTTTGCAACTCGTCATACACACGTTGGATCCAATTTCAGAAGGTAAGTTGATGGAACACTCAGTTCTTTATAGGTTAAGAAAATCTCATACCAAGACGCAACGATGACAGTTACTAAACATGTTACACTGGAAGAATAACTACTGGTTACCTTACCAAATTTAGGTCAAGGATTTCCGTGGACAAGGCCGAGAAGGTATAGGCCCAATAAATAGAGGTGTGTCTAATTTGTCAATGAATCAAGACTTGGTGCCTAAATTGTGCAAATTGCGCGGCCTCGTAATGATTCTGCATAAATTAGATTGATTGCATGATCAAATCATTTAATTATCTTTCAAAAAGCATTGAATTGTCAACAAAAATTATCTCCTAAAATTGTGTGATATTTGTCAAGGAGATTGGATTATTCTCATTGGAATGTACACAAGATTCTTGCCGCGTATATTCTTTCTTTTCTTCAAAAACAACAACTTTTTTCTTTTTCCACTTCTTTTTACAAGTCGATGCATAGTCGATGCATAAATGATGAGGGCAAGGATTTATTGAAGACACACCTTGGTCTCTTTAGTTGGAAGGGGGGTTTCTCCAATACTGAGCAATTCAACCCCAGTATTTAAAATTGTGAAATCTATGGTATTTAGCATTACTTACTTAATATGCAACAGAATTGCGAAAGGCTGTAATAGAGGGAAGTTACCGTCCTTATAAAGGAGAATCACGCGTTTTGATGGCTACCGGGTTACATTCCTTTGAAGAATGGAATATGAAACAGGTCGTAACTTCTCGTATCTCACTCATTTCTTTTCGACAGCTAGCATAGGCAACAAAGCTTGATTTGCTGACAAATTAGACACACCTCCACGAATTGTCGCTAATCACACTGCGTAAAAACAACAATAAACGCAAGTTTAGGCCAATTTTGCTCGCGTTTACAATCCATCACAATACAGCTTTCTGCGGCTTGGAAATCAGATTTTCGTAATAGTTTTAGCGAACTTGTTCCATCTCCATGTTGTCTAGTGCACAGTCGTACTTAGGGGGAAACAATTTTTCAAGATTTCTTAGGTCATAAGTCGTCCTAATCTTGAGATAAATTGTCCACCAGACTATATAGAACAAAGTGTTCAATAATATTTTCTAATGTCCCTGCCATGCCGTACAAATTTTATTGCAAAGGATGGTAAACTCTCAAGACGGTCTAAAGTTGCATTTGTTGTGGTTTTTGCGCAATGTGATTTGCCTCATTTGTGGAGGTGTGTCTTACTTGTTATCCAATCAATATTTGGTGTCTATGCTGTTAAAGTTGTTCCCTCAAACCAAGAAATCTCTGAGCATTGTTTGGACAACGAGTGATGTTTTGATAATGAAAAATGACTAAATTATATATTGAAAATTTGATTAATTCGTAAATCAAGAAAACCCAACAAATTTATGTCATGGCATGTTTTTGTTCCAATATTTCACCAGTTGAGTATTAAATCTACCAAAATCAATTCTTTAGAGACTCGGATAAGATGCAATAGAAAGTTGAAGAGAAACACACGCCTCTAAGTCAAATGTCAATCGATCCTCTAACGTTTTCATTGGCTTTTGTTATTTAACCTTTTGCAATGATTAGTTTCATGGGATGCTGTATTCAAACTTTTTTATTAAGAGCAGGTTCTATTTGACTATGTATTGAATTTTGCTGTATACCTATAGTTTATTTTGGTTAGAAAAATCCAGTCCAATGCAAAGAAATGGAAATTTGCATCGTGAATTTTTAGCTGTTTTAATTAATTTCTGCAGAGTTTGAATGGAGCAAAGTTTTGAAGCAGCTTTTGAGCAATTTATGTCAAACGAATACTGAATTAAAATTACGTGCCCAAATTTTGACAATCTTTTCTAAAATGTTCAGCTTGCAAACCCTTCCAAACATTTTCATGCAATCGCAGCAAAATACGCGATTGAATTTATTGATTTGTTTGCCAAGCTTCAAAGTTAAAAGACTTATTACATACCTTCCAGCTCATTCAGCTCATTCATTCTCTCACTGATCTGCAGTTTTCATTTGCGCGCACCATCTTAGTAAGATCTGCAACAAGAGAGGATCGTTTTATTCAAAAGATTTCAAATTTTCGCGCCATCTTTAAANTTCATTGGCTTTTGTTATTTAACCTTTTGCAATGATTAGTTTCATGGGATGCTGTATTCAAACTTTTTTATTAAGAGCAGGTTCTATTTGACTATGTATTGAATTTTGCTGTATACCTATAGTTTATTTTGGTTAGAAAAATCCAGTCCAATGCAAAGAAATGGAAATTTGCATCGTGAATTTTTAGCTGTTTTAATTAATTTCTGCAGAGTTTGAATGGAGCAAAGTTTTGAAGCAGCTTTTGAGCAATTTATGTCAAACGAATACTGAATTAAAATTACGTGCCCAAATTTTGACAATCTTTTCTAAAATGTTCAGCTTGCAAACCCTTCCAAACATTTTCATGCAATCGCAGCAAAATACGCGATTGAATTTATTGATTTGTTTGCCAAGCTTCAAAGTTAAAAGACTTATTACATACCTTCCAGCTCATTCAGCTCATTCATTCTCTCACTGATCTGCAGTTTTCATTTGCGCGCACCATCTTAGTAAGATCTGCAACAAGAGAGGATCGTTTTATTCAAAAGATTTCAAATTTTCGCGCCATCTTTAAAAAATTATGTTGAAAATTGAGAAGTTATACGTAGTTTAGTACGACAGAGAGCATTTGAGAAATTCTGTAACTTTGAAGACGTCTTTCAAATTTGGTTTGCAAAGTCTACGTTAAACCCTTAGGCTGCAAGGATAGGCCTTATCTTAAGCAGTCTTCTCGTCTTTTTTATATTCAATTAAAAATTTACAAGAACAAGCTACTTAAGACACTACCATTGAATTACTTTACAAACACTACAAGGACGATACCACAGGGAGCAAAAGACAATGACTACCCCATGGCCATTACATAAAGACATTCAATTAAATAATAACTAAATGAACAACTACAAAATGCTACACATGCGATAATACTAGAACCTGTTTCACATTGGATGTCAGGCCAGTACAGGCGCATGATCCTAAACAACAGAAACCCCGGCCGAGAGGACAACAACGACAACAATTGCTGCCGCCACTGCTCCCCGTCCAGAATCCCCATCGCGCAAGATACTGCACCCATGTGTATCGGGTCAGAGTTCTTAATTCACAATATAACTGACTTGGGTTATGGGATTTAGTGTGGATGAACTGTCTACTCGTCTTCAACTTTTTAGTTCGTGCTATGCTACTTTCATTCTGTCTTCTCTAATTCTTTACAGTATTTTTTCTGTGTACATGTTTTGATTTTCATTTGTCCTTCAAAGCTTTTTAGGTATGGATTGAAAATTATGATACATTTTCTAATCAAAAGTTTTGCTTTTTTTAGCAACTGCAGAAAATAAATTCCACCACCTAAAAGAGATCTTACAATCTGAAGTCCTGAGGGATGGAAGCAAGAAAGAAAAATACAAATTTAACAGAGAAGGGAGTAAAATGAGTGACGATGGCGACGAACTTAGAAAGAAAGCTATGATTAATAATTATTTATCAGACAATAATAAAGAAAGTTCTGCAACTCGTAGTTCAGAAAAGACAGCAGATACGAATCAAAACCATTCAGTTAGCCAAGGGAATTTGCAAAGCTCAGACCCAAGTCGTTCAAATAGCGAGTGTTCCATTTTCAGTAATAATCACCATAGTGACCAAGGAGATGATAATGCCGCAAAGCATGATAGGACTAGCAGTATGGCCTCGTTTCAAAACAATTATCCAAAACGAGATAGCATCTCCGCTGAGACACCGAGGACGGAGAGGACTGTTCGGTTTAGCGGACGGATGTCCAAAATGAGCTGTGTCAGTCATCCTGGTATGTCAAGGGTATGCATGAGAGAGGCAGCAGCTGAAAAACAGGTACGTCTACGCCAATACTTCTAATTTCTCCACATCTTACTTGCCTGAAGAAGTTCGATGTAGCCAGTTTCCGAATATTCGGTCTTACACATTCTGTGCATATTGCAAATAGCCAAGAAGCCTAATCATCATCATCATCAACATCATCATCATAATCATCATCATAATCATCATCATCATCATCACCATAATCATCATCATCATCATCATCATCATCATCATCACCATCATAATAATCATCATCATCATCATCATCATCATCATCACCATAATCATCATCATCATCATCTTCATCATCAACATCATCACCAGGACTTTATTTCATGTAGGCTGAAGGGATATCTAGCTGCACCGTATTACAGCTAATTTAGGCCAACTATGAGTAGTGCATGCTGCATCCAGGCATGGAACCCCTTGTTTAACGGTTTAACTTCCCTGTTAATATTTTAAAAAAGAAGTTTTTGTCCATGCCCATTCGCGGACGTTTTAGTTAAAAATGACATTAGTAGCATAATAAACGATTGCGCTAAAGATGGAGTCAGGGATTTTGCACCGTGATCCTTTGCGACTCAAAAATTGTGAGTGATGTAATTGGATGATTCACTATGTGACGCAAAGGATCATGGTTAGAAATTACCCGACCCCATCTTTAGCGCAATCGTCTATTGAGAATAGCTTCTGTTAATCTGAGAAAGTACAAATATTAAGACGGACTGAGAAACTCTTAGACTGATTACGATGAGTCATAAGTCAAACAAAGTAATTGCTCATAGAAACGAGACTAACACCAAACCGAGACCACTGATAGAAATTCTGTCTGGTACATAAGGTGGAGTAAAGGTTACTTGCAGCACATTGTTGAAGGGTCAGCGCCAGCTCCTGCATCATAAGCTCCTGCATCATAACTCCTGAAAGTTAGAGCGGAATTTTGAACACAACAGAAATGTACTGTGACATAGATTGATGGTCTTCGATTTTCTTAAAAAAGTTTATGAAAGCTGTGATCTCGTAATACGATATTAACGAATTTGGGTTTTGTTGCGTATAATACTGAAATATTCTCTGTTAGACACTAATGACGACTTCAAAATTACAAAGTATTTTACCGATAATAGCGATAAGATTTGCAAAAGAGGCTATTTCGTAATCTTCTCTGACAGAATTAAGAATCAAACATTGTGTTTTTATACCCTCGGAATTAAAGATACCAGCAGTGGTAACAAAAATCATGTTTTCTTTGAATTAAGCAGAAATCTGGTTGCTTTTTTATGAGAAAGACAACGCTTGCGTGACTTAAAAGATGCAAGATCAATCATGTGGTTTTAGATTGTCTTTGTATGTGGAAGCAAAATTTCCTTATTTTAATATTCTTTTTTTTGACTAATTCAAATCGTGAGATTCTGTGGTGGAGGTCAAATTTTTCATGAAATATTTGCATAATTGGTTAAACCCATTATATCATGTGCGTAAGTTTAGTTTGATGCTTTGGACACCCTGTGGTAGAAGCTCTTTAGTGTAGGCTGAGCAAGGGCTGTAGGAAGATACTAAAAACCCGATTAAAGCGACATACCCTCAGTTCTTTGTTAGCTTTAAAGTATTCTTTACATCCATATTATGTTAAAACCATGGTTGTCATTCTTTTGTGTTGACCTGCTATCGAATCCTAATCGAAATTGCCAGCGTCACTGCAACGAACTTGTAACCGCCATTGCCATGTGCTGGAAGCGCATTCGTTAGTTGGGCCTAAACAGGGAGCGCCGAAGGCCTAAACCTTAAGTTCCTTCCAAGCTATTCAATCTAAAGAAAATATGAAAAGTCATTTACATCACCTATATTAATGATTTGCAGCCTATTATGCCAAGTTTTCCATGAAACTCGAAAAGGATGTGTTGTTCCGTGCAAAAACCAAGAAATCGCCCAATGGCCAACAAATTTCTCTTTGCATTTCACTAAGATTCGTAGCAGAATATTTGTTTGTGAAGACTTACATTTTTCGATTAACCTCCAATTGGTTGCGCTTTTAAATCAATTTCTTCTTTCTTTTTGTGTTCCAGGGATCCATCGACCTTGAAGATGAAGAGCCGCTTTCATTAGAATTTCCAAAATCGAATTTGAGGAGAGCGTGGTACATCTTAAGATTTCCAATCGTCATTTTACTATTCATAACATTACCTGATGTTAGAAGACCAGTAAGTTTCAAATTTTTGCACAGTTTTAGATTTAAACATTTTCAAACTTTTTCAAAAGAAACTTTGAGTGTGGGGATGCAACGCCTTAGCTAAAGGACAGCCAGTTGTATGTTTAGTAGCAGAAAACTTTTGTTAAAAACACTGACGAACTTTTCTCTGTTTGTAAGAGAGGTATTCTTTCTTCATTAATGTATGTCTGTAAAATAGCATTTTTGTAATTGATGCCTTAGAAAAGATATGCCTGTAAGAGTCAATTAAATTAAGCTAAATTTGCCGATCTTCCCTAGATATAGGACATTTCACTGTTGGCTTTGGCAACTTGTTTAAGGCTATAATTTGAATTCCGTTTCAGAAATTACGAAAATTCTTCCCTTGGACATTTCTTGGAAGTATAATTTGGATCGCAGGATTTACGTATTTTATGGTATGGTGGGCAACAACAACTGGCAATGCTCTTAACATTCCACCTGCGGTAATTTCTTCGCTATCTTTTGCATTTTGAACATGCCACTCAAGATGTAGAGTCCTTTCGCTCGACCTAATTTCATTCAAGATATGAAAACTGCGTTGGATGTCCCACAGTGATAGCAGCTTTCGGTAGCTGAATCTGGTGACCTGTATAGATATGATATTATTATTATTATTATTATTATTATTATTATTATTATTGTTATTATTATTATTATTATTATTATTATTATTATTATGCGGATGCGGCAAGATCTCTTTGATCAACTCTCTGAGATTCCTGGTTTAAATATCAACTTAGACGATAAACCTTTGTGTGATTTGCTTCTGTTCGATGATTCACAGCATAATGTGATTATGAATCGAATAATCCTTGAAGCAACAATTTCTTTCATCAAAAAGACGAAAAAATTTTCAGCTTAAGTATCTTCAGATTAAACGTATGGCATAAAAAAGCAGCAACTTTTCCTTTTTATATGTAGTGTTTGTACCGGGTGTCTTCGAAAGAAGTACCCCCATTTTGTATCATGAATTACAGATCTGGCTTATAATCTTCGAGGTATTTTTGGGTGTTTGATCCATTTGAGAACATTTTTGGTAGTGTCTATTAGCTGCCTCAAGGTGGATTAGGGGAGGGATCCTCTTTCTGAGACACCTGGTTGACTTTGTTCTTTTGTTAAATCTTATGTATATTGTTGCATTATTGTAAGTGGCTGTCGTAGTTGGACCAGAAGCGTCGTGGGCGGGGGG
>REGM01000012.1:766880-824455 GCA_004194415.1 Aurelia aurita | reverse complement strand
ACATGTATTGCGATGTATTGAGTCTAGGTACCTTTTTTGTAATTTTGAATCGTTAGACATGTTAAAATTGTTACATGTGCCCTTGTCATTGCTGTGAGGCATTAATTAAAGCGAGAGAAATGTTGATCGAGGTTTTCGGCTGATTTGGAAGGTTTTTTCAGAACCACGTTATGACCCAATCACTAATAGTTTTAACCTTAAAAACCCAAGAGGAATTTGTTTACAAAAATTAGCGAGAAACGAGCTGTTCTCCGTAAATTTTTTTGTCGGTGAGATTAAAAAACCTTCAAAATCAAGCCCGAACAACATCTAGATACTTCGCCGCTTGCACAATCAAATGAAACTTTTGTAGATTAAAATACCAAAATCATGCCATGCAGCTGAGAAAATAATTACACCTGCTGTGTGAAATTGCGTTGTGATTTTGCCGTTATTTTGGCTGGCCAAAAACTATATTACCGTCAAAAGAAAATTCATATTTTCGTCAAACAGTTTCGTCGATCTAACTAAGGTCCTTAGTTAGATCGACGAAACTGTCTAAGGAAGTAATGAATAACAACGACTTTACCTGATCAGGGATGGGCTTCTTTCAGAGACCCTGGCCTGCTTTTATTAGAAAATTCGTCGTCCTTTGCCCTCTCGCTCGACTTCAACTTGTAACTTGTGCATTGGGGTGTTTCGATGAAGAATTTGTTTTATGTCGAAATCCTTTCCCAACGGAATGGAAAATGACACAAGGTTGATCCCAATTGGATGAAATGTGTGTCAAAAGTTTTTAAGACTTTCTATTGTTTCAGAAGCCAAGTAAATACAGTCTTTGAAAAGACAATTGAAATTTTGTTTGAACTTACTGGAAATTCTAATAGTTAGTTGCTAGTCAAGAAAGTCATAAAAGATTTGCGAGCAAAGGCCTTTGTAAATGGATCAGAAAATTACCGACAGCACCGCAACTTTCCGGAAAATGGGCCTAGAGATAGGGGGCTGGCTTTTGCACCCCTGGCCCCTTCACTGACCTCCAAACTGCCTTGGATGCGTAGCTATGAAGCCGAGAAATATAGTAACAGCGATTGGCGCAGTAGAATTTTAAAGCAGGCCTATATTAATTGGCATAAGAATGTAAATATTTATTAAGTGTAATTTAGCTGTATATCATCATGTATTTATTGACGTGATACAAAGTATATTAATACTCTTACTGACTTCTACTAACTGTATGTATTTATTTGTGGACGGACATCGTACAGACTTGAGTTTCCAAAATCTGGAACTTGCCGTTTAGTACTGGAAGCGGTGAAAATTGGTTAAAAAACTTTATTTACGTCCTTGATATCTTTCACCAAACGAGATACGTTTTAAATAAACTACAGTGTGAAATTATTGATAACGTAAAGCATATGAAACCACGTAGAATATTTTTTCAAAGCTTATTCCTGCTTTTTCGCTTTACATGCCGTAGATACGCGATAGCCAAGCAGTAGTATTCTAAGGAATCCTTTTGGTGACTCACGGAGTAGGGTTTTTTCCTTACATACTTAATTTTGCAAAGCATCATCACTAAGGGATTTGGATGCAAAAACAATCTTCTGGAGCAGTTCCGTTTGTTAAAAAACAATAGCCAAGTAGACAGCTGGACACAAAACACAGAGAACTTCCTACCAACCCCACAGACCTCACTTCTTGTACTCCGCGAGTCAAAAATGTCATTTGAAAAGTTCATCATCAACCAAAAAAACTCGCTCGAAAAATTCAACAAAGAACCATGTTGAGAAATTTTAGCAAATTTTCCACCATTACTTCGAAGGACAAGTCTTCAGAATTTTGGATAACTTGGCTGCATGCAAGCTTATTTGAAAACTGTTAATAATAATTACACTGATTCGTGAAAGTGATTATTTAAATTTGAGATGTATATGAATTTGATCGAAACAAAAACAATATATAAAGATACTGCTTTCTCTAATATTTGCATTCTTCTCTTCGCCATATAACACAATTTTTTCATTCGAATTTAGGTGCTTTCAAATTGTAACCTCTTTTCAACCTGGTTCCGAGGGCCAGTTTCCTACGTCAATACTGAAAAGGCTTGCTATGCTGGATTCAGCAGCCTCCTTTTGGGTCATGGGAACGAGGTTGACTACTTTTCTATAAGTTAGATGACCTCTCTTTCAGATTGAGAAAACAATTTCGGTACATATCCTTGCTAAATTTTCTAAGTTGAATTTTCGGCGTTGTAACGAAAAAGAAGAAGATACGATTGAGGGGTAGATCGTTTAGCTGTTGGAGCCAAACGATCATGAATAATTTAGTAGAGGTCGAACAGTTCCAAAGTGCGTACTTTTCATAAATTAGGCCTTAAAATAACGCGTTGCGTTATCTTTGTTTACAAGAGCAAGGCGTTTCCACTTTAACGGCTGAAGATATAACTAGAATAGGACCCTGTCACAAATTTATAACTTGCAGTTTTCATTTCAAAACAGACCATTGTACAAATCGCTAGGAGAGCTTGATAAAAGAGCGCAAATGAAGGACGGGATACGTTATTTTCTGAAAGAAATACATTTGAATACTTTCTGACAGCGTGTGGGTATGCGATTAGTTCTATTTACAAATGGATACTTTACTTAAGATACATTTTATAAAAAAGTTTTAAAATAACTAAACTTACATTTAACAGCTTCAAACAACCCTTGCTTCGTTATTTCTTTGTAGGAAATGGCGTAGTAGGTTTCCTAGAACTTCATCCCCAGGCCCTTATCTTCGCTAGTTCGCTAGACGTCGAGCTTTCTGGAAAATTGGGTTTCAGATCTAAAACGATTGGGATTTGGGCTAGCAAATTTGATCAAGGATTTTAGGCCTATTTTGAAGGATTTTGAAATGAAGCACTTTTATAAAATCGATTGTAATTTGAGAACGATGCGACCAACGATTTTGACAACATAAATTTTCTATCTAAGTTGATATGTTAGCTACACAGGTATTATCAGTTTATAGGAATCTGATAAATGGTTCGAGAGCTAAAGGCTACTGATAAACGTCCAGAAATTTTTCTGACTCATCCGGTAGAATAGACAATAACGCTAAAGATGGCGGCCAAGCAAAGCATGCTGGTAAAAAGCTCCCTGATGATTATCTAACGAAATACAACTGTTGGTTTGCTGTTTCGAAACGGCAGACCGATATATTTATGTCGTTAGGTGGTCGTCAGGGAGCTTTTACCAGCATGCTTTGCAACACAACAGAGTCTTTGGAGCCGCCATCTTTATCGTTATTGTCTATTGGAGTCTAAGAATTTGACGACAACAGAAGATGAACAAATGTTGCTTTCCCACCAATAAAAGTGTAAGCCGTTTTAGTACATTTGTCAAAGATTTGCCGAGAAATATGGCTGTCTGTTGGCACCGACACACACTGCCTCGTGGGTTAGGCCATAAAATCCAGCTCTCCTGAAACTATACTGCTTTAAATAACTATTACGCAAGCGTAAATAATTCCTAAGATAAAAAACATAGCTATAATTGTAAAGTTTTGTTTAAGATATCTAGGTTATACTTTACATGCGGCCTAAGTCAAAGTTAATTATAAACAATATATACAAGGTTAAATCTGACACATGCTCTACATAAAATTTTGCCGTCACTACTTGCTGGGAAAAGACGTTTCTACTACCTAGAAATGAGATTTGAATGAGCGATTTGTTCTGATAAATAATGGAAAATCGACTTAGATTGCAATAGCTTGGAATAGACGATTATGCATCAGGGATAATCAGCAAGATGCTTTGCGTTCTATGGCAGATTCTGAAAATCACGTTCAGTTAACAGATGGTTCAGTAAGTCAACGCAGTTTAAACCGTACCACATGCAGACTATGACAGACATATAACAATCGAAATTTCGTGTGATGCAACGGATCAAAATAAAACGTTCCTTTCCGCAGTCGTCAGCGTGATATGATATGATTTAATACACAATTCCATATACATGGTTAAGACAATCCAAAACAATAGAACAAGGCAAGCTTCAGTAATTTCGCTGTGCATCGAAATTCATAAAGTTGATAACGACCCGGCTACCTTTATTCAAGGAAGAAAGCATCATCCAAGAGCATGATGTCATACTAACATCAAAGGTAATTAGTCAACGGCCAGATCTGTTGTTGTTGTTGTTGTTGTTAGTGATATCACACTAATATCTAGCCAATCTTATCCACAAACAGTGAACTTTTAATTGACTCTATCTGGTATGCAATTGAAGTTCTTTAAAATATCAGGCACGCGGTAAGCACATCAACAAGTAAGAGATCAGCTGACCATTTAATATGATTACTTGTTCAACAAAATCATCCCTTCCTGAAACTGTTTTATGGTCCCTAAACGAAATATTTCGAACTGGAACATAAATGCCAAGAATCTGATCATTTTGCAATTTCCCAACACTGCACTTTGGAGGCCGGTTTTAATTGAGCTCAAGGTACAGCTAAAACACTTGAAGGATTGAAGAAGCAGTCTTAAATTGCAATAAAGACCCAAGACAGCGAAAATGAATATAAAAAACCTAACATGACCACAGAGAACTGTGAATGATTTGATATATCCATGATTTCCATTGTAGATGTCTATTGCATAGCATTGTGATGATATAACGTAAGGAGCATGCACGCTCAAATGAACAAAGAAACAACATTCTGCAAACAGCAAACAAATGAACATTTCTAATCTGCTCACTCAGCTGCGAATGAATCTTCAGTGGAGAGGTTTTTCTGATGAATCTTCGACATGACGTCATAGACTGAGGCTTCCCCTGGAATACTTCGAGCTTCATTTCCAGTTCAGTTATGGTTGTAACGACGTAGCCATTCTTTTGTGAAGTGACATTAATTCAGTTATTTTTTGCTTCAAATCTATCTCGACTTCCTTCAGTTCTGTGATCTTCGATTCGCTTGATTGTAATTCTTTGACTCTCTGCTCAAGATGTGCATTTGATTGCAATAATTTTCGATTTTCACCTTGCAATTGCTAAAAAAAATTATTCCAATTTTTACATAAATATTTTTCCAACATTGTACAAGTACTAAATATTGAAAGCGAATGAAAGATTTCAGCCTTGTTGCTACCCTAGCTTAATCTATGGCTTGAAAGAAAGTACAAAATTTCACAAACAAGAAATAATATGTAAAATTGTTACGATCATCGTAACATAAATATGTCTTTCATTTAAGGGCCATGCACTAGATTCAAAAAGTTAAACCGAAAATGTTTAGCAAAATGAGGGACTTCGGACAGCCAGCACTAAATTTCTTTAATGAGGGAATTCACTAAATCTCTTTTAACAAAATTCCTCTCTCACAGAATGACATGAATTACATACCCTTGCAGTGCTTTAAAACAATTAGTTATGCCTAGTTGAGATATAGACTAGATCAGCAAAGAAAATAATGTTTCGTTTTGCAACAAAGGTTCAACCTTTAAGGTTGTGACAAAATAAGTTCCAAAACCAAAACGCAATAAGCACATTGATAGCATTTTTTGAGTCACTAAAAATTTTGATCATCTGAAATACATTGTGAATTTACTTTCCCGTTATTAGCTTACAATAGATAAGAAAAATATGTACCTGTAATTTCATACTCATGTCAGCATTCTTTTCTCGAAATGAACCAATTTCACTATTTTGTAACGATGACCTTAAAAGTTCCTGCCAACGAAATAAAAATATTCCAAATGTTGTCTTTTAATCGTAATATTCAAGGCTTATATTTTATCTATTATCAATATCTTCGTATACAGTTGTCTTTTAAAGGTCATAGATTAAAGGTCATAGGTCTAGATCAAATTTGAAGAAATATACCGGATGACCCAAATAAAGTATGTATTTTTGAAAGGCAGTAAAATGAAAACTATTGACTTGAAATACGCAAACTCTTCGTTGTTTTATAGCAAAACGGTTTTTCAAGACTGGAGTTGTGACAACACGACCTGTGAGCCATTTTCCTCATAAAGTTATTTCTTTCAAAGACATGAATATGGCTCCTGTTAAACACAGCCAATTTTAGAAAAAAATTATGCCTTACTTATTTATCAAAATGACCATTATCAATATTGTCAAACAAAGCAATTTCGGTTTAACAACAAGTATTGCATGCTTAACCTTTTTGTTCAGAAATCAACAATTTAAAAACATTCAGTTTAGAAAAAAGGCAAGCCTATAGCATTTCTATTTTGTTGATAAAAGAGCAATTTGAAAATCAGCCAAATTAAGCAAAAAAGCAAAGGAAAGTGCAAATAAAAGCCGTTCGAGTGACTGAACGCCAGAAACTTTCTTTCTCAAACTGTGACTTCATTTGAAAAGAAACTCCATCTCAAGTTACGTTTGTTAAAAACAAATAAAAATTCACCTCGTCTTTCAGTTTTAGCCGGCCAGTTAATTCAATAATTTGTTGTTCCATATCTTTTCGCATTTGCTCAACAGCATGACTATTCGATGCACCAGATTCATTTGACTCCACAACCTTGAATATAAGAATTGTTTCTAAGTTTTATCTCATAGTAAAGGAATGAAACAACTCACTGGCAGGAGGCGGGTAGAAGACACTATTTTACAGTTAATTTGGACAACTAAATAGCATATTAAATGATATATCTTGACCTCCATTCACGTTACTATATAAATTTAAATGAAGAATTTCGAAAATATAGCTTATGAATGAATATAAATGAATCTCTTTTTCCACAGAGGCTACTCTGCACGATTAAAAAAATTCCAAATTGACCCATTTTGGGAGAGCGGATCGACCCGACGAGGCGGATTTTTCTCGTTGCATGTAATCGCAAAATGTATAGGTGTTTTTCTGATGCACGATGCATGTGGAGACATTTTCACGTATAGTTAAATGTTTAGTTGGATTAAAACAATAATTACAAGAGTTTGTTTCAGATGTTTTGGAATCTTAGGAAATATCAAATTTCTCCGAATAACGAAACTCAACAACAGACGCTTTAGCTATTCTACAAGAGAGTCTGGATCGAACACTCTTTTTATACATTTTGTAGAAATCTGACGAATTTTCGAATGTGCACAAAGGTGATAGAAGCTCTAACGCTACTCAATCTAACATTTCGCATAAAAATGTGTAAAAGTGTCGCTCGATCCAGACTCTTCTACAGAATAGCTAAAAGATCTACTTCCTGAAAAGCAGCTTGAAACAAACTCAACTTGCAAAAATTAGTTTTTAGGTTGGCTAATAAAATTGATAAGATCTTCCGGACAAGGAAGACATTCGACACTGCTAAGTACGCTAAATACAAAAGTACATCACACTTTTCGCTGCTAAACCTGTCTCTTTCCTGTCCACCTACACACCTACAATTTCCTGCATCCAAAGTAATTAAAACGCAATTTACCTTCTTTTTTAATCTCAAATTTTCTTCCCTATAATTATTTAATTGTTCTTTCCATTTTTCGACATTGACAGTGCTTTCTTGAAGTGCTGCTGTTAGTTTTGCATTATTATTTTTCAATGTTTGTAATTCTGCTTCCCATTTCTTTGCATTCGCCGAACTAAAGAGAAAATTAAAAGATAGAATTCTAGAGAAAATATATGTCACAGGCATTGCTTGGAACGAGAGGCTTAATCTCCTAAACGAAATTTTACTCAATGGCTCATATATTTGAATTTTACTCAGTAGAGCATGCCTTTCAAACAAAAGTATAACAGATGCTATTGCTACGAAATCTGCCCTCGCTTCAAGAAAACCTTTCTGGTCCTGAAGAGGTAAAACAGGAACTGACATTAATTAAACAAAGAATTTATTTTGTCATAATTAGGCTCGGTACTTTTTGGGGCTACGACCCGTTATTTGCCTTGAGGGACTGAGGGATGTAGGCCTAGATGTAGAAGTTCTCTCTGTTTAAAATTTGATTATTGTCATTTGGTTTGGTGATTCTAATCTGCAAGATTGGTGTTGGGAACAAGAGTTTCCAAGGACGAATTCAAGCCATCATCTTTCTAAAGTCATTATCTGTCTCTTTGGTAGCGAGGTACTCAAGGAACGCGGAGTATTTCAACAGTGCAGGGGCTAAGAGGTACTTTTAGCCCAAGATAAGAACTAATTGGAATAAATTAATGGAAACATGAAAAAGTTGCAAAAATTGCAGCGGCTTTAGCCCCGCCCCCAACCCAGTATGCTTCCGCGGTCCCTGGAGGTACTTCAGCTCCAGCAAATTAGATCATATATTGGGGCGTCCATGTTGAGCAGCTAATTTTAAGCAGAGTTTTACGTAAAAGCCATTGAATTACATGTGATCTTTAAAAATTCTGAATTCTGATTGGAGGGAGAGAACATTATCGTGGGCTGCAATTTGGCCTGTCGTAGTTCCGAGAAAACAATAAATGAAACAACAAGATAATAGCAATACATACCTTTGGGCTAATGCTTTTTTGAGTCGATCATTTTCATATTTGAGTTGTGAATCAACTGAATTGCTCAATGATTTATGACTGCCTCCTGTATCATCCTGAAAAAGCAAAACAAAATACCTTGGTTAAGTATTAGACTCCTTTTTGCAATACTAGTTCTTGGCAGAGATGTAGCTATAAGCAATCATTGGAGGAATAGAGTGATGTATATAAGAGTATAGAAGAGTGGCAAATGGAGCAGAATACTGTACTATCTTCAAAGGAAGCAGGGCAACCTCGTCCCAAGGGCCCTGGGAACGAGGTTGGAAGAAGGNTAGCCCAAGATAAGAACTAATTGGAATAAATTAATGGAAACATGAAAAAGTTGCAAAAATTGCAGCGGCTTTAGCCCCGCCCCCAACCCAGTATGCTTCCGCGGTCCCTGGAGGTACTTCAGCTCCAGCAAATTAGATCATATATTGGGGCGTCCATGTTGAGCAGCTAATTTTAAGCAGAGTTTTACGTAAAAGCCATTGAATTACATGTGATCTTTAAAAATTCTGAATTCTGATTGGAGGGAGAGAACATTATCGTGGGCTGCAATTTGGCCTGTCGTAGTTCCGAGAAAACAATAAATGAAACAACAAGATAATAGCAATACATACCTTTGGGCTAATGCTTTTTTGAGTCGATCATTTTCATATTTGAGTTGTGAATCAACTGAATTGCTCAATGATTTATGACTGCCTCCTGTATCATCCTGAAAAAGCAAAACAAAATACCTTGGTTAAGTATTAGACTCCTTTTTGCAATACTAGTTCTTGGCAGAGATGTAGCTATAAGCAATCATTGGAGGAATAGAGTGATGTATATAAGAGTATAGAAGAGTGGCAAATGGAGCAGAATACTGTACTATCTTCAAAGGAAGCAGGGCAACCTCGTCCCAAGGGCCCTGGGAACGAGGTTGGAAGAAGGGGACATTATTGGTGAGTAAAATCGGTGCTACCCAGTTATGTACCAATGTTCTATTCAATGCCTATGGACAAGTTAAAAATTAATCATCGACGTTACAATGCTACTAATCAATTTTTACGATAATGGGCTTTTAATTCGAAGCTCCCATATAAGGACTTTGGAAGAACATTGGATGTTTTCCAAGTTTCTAGTTTCTTTTCTAAGCAATCACAAATCGTCAAATCTGTCACGTGTTATCTTACTCGGCAAGATTTTCTTTATCAATTTCAGCATGATTTCTCACTTTTCCTGAATCTTCCTTTCCATTCCCCCCCCCCCTTTGCCTATCCTTCCCTCCTTCCCTCAACTATTTTTTCTCGCGCGTCTCCAACCCGCTGACGCCATTTTATTCTATACTGTCGCGTTTACGAGGACAATGCTTTGCGCGCTTGCAATTCCTGAATACCGCATTAGAAATACATTACGTCACAAACATGACACATTTGTTGTATGTAATGCATCAGAATCAAATGCATATCGGCGGAAACGATCTGCATTTAAAGTATCAATAGTTAGGTTAGGAATTACCTCCTTAATTGCTTTGTGAAGTATTTCAAACACTTCTTACAGCCACAGGAAACAATGTGACGCCAGCAGTAACCAAAGGCGAAACGAATATCGGGCAGGGGGCGAAGAGCAATGGGCGAAGGAAATGTGTGTTAACCGTATCATATAAAGACAATAACAAATGAGTGAGGCCATGAAAGGAAAACGGCTAGTCAGATGTTATCTTCAGACCCCAGTGAAGAATGCTTTTGAGATTCTGACGTACTTAAGTTCTGAATCGATATTCTTGCTGGTGGAAAACAGCATACTGTATCATGTTAGAATGTTTTTACTGAAAATGACAGCATGGATTCAGCTCCTGTTTTGGTTATACTCTGCACTTGCGTTCCCCTCCAGGCATAATATAGCCAATTTCTAGATTCCGTAAAATTTGCATAGTGTATATGGGTGGCCAGGGTGGCACCGTTTGGCATTAGGGGGCATCATTAGTTTTCTGATTATGCCTACAATCCTTTGAATTTGATAGAATAATTGAGATCGATTAAAGCAAGATTCCTCATAGTCTATCTCTTTCGTTCATATACGCAGAATAAAAAACGAAGATTAGTGTACTTCTTCAATCCTTTTTGTCTTAGTGAATTCAAGTTTACAGCTGCTAGCTGCTACTTGTGGGGCTGCAGCAAGTAGGCTGATTGTAATCACATTGAAGATCTACAAGTTCTACAGGTGAAATCGAATCGAGCTGATTAATTGCCATATCAGCACATTCATTAAACAAGGAGGGAAACCTCTTCACCTGAGGTAGCCCTGATAAAATAGACCGTAATCATCTAAAGTAAACAAAACCAAAACAGAACTTGGATGAAAGTTTTACTTACAAGTACTAAGAAACTATTACTATTCTTGTGCACAAACTTCAACATTTTCTCGTCGTTCTCTCGTCACGTTATCTCCGATAAACAATTTTACAAAACCAGCTTGAAAGACATGAATATTTAAAGACAGCTATTTCAAATAAAACCTGCTTGTTATGAAATCTCCGGCTGCAAACTTGCGAATTTCACTTCAACAACAAAGCAAGCATTTAACTCCTACGGATTACAACCGGCTAAAGGAAACACAATATGTTAACGAGGAGCTTAACCATCAAGCCTGCTCTGTGACCGCTGGACGGCTGGCCAATTACTCTTCTTTAGAAACGACAATCGGAAAACGAAATCGGATTGCAGTCTTCTCCCTTGAGAACATTCTAGAGTTCTGTCAGTGTTGTAAACAAAGTTGAAAATGACGAGAGAAGTAGAAATCAAACGTGCGTTTTATTAGGATCTACAATCATAGTAGAAAATCATGGGACACTTGATTATAAAAAAACTCTTAAATTGTAACAAAAAAACTCTTAAAATGCCCCCAATATTTTTGTCCATGATTGTAGCTTACAAGAAACTGGTGGTCAGGACCAAATGTTGAAGAAAGTCGAGTGCTACGTTTTAAAAATCAACAAGAAAATGTTGAAGGTAAAATTAAAGAATAATCAAAGCATTGATTGTTATGATATTACGGTATCGTCCTTGATTCATTTCATTTAAACCAATTTTACCACAACAGGCTACAAAGGCATTGATATGGCCCATGTCGAGGCCACCCTTCAAACAACTAGCATTCATCTTCCCTCAACAAAGGTCGAGTCTTGTNAAAAAACTCTTAAATTGCAACAAAAAAACTCTTAAAATGCCCCCAATATTTTTGTTCATGATTGTAGCTTACAAGAAACTGGTGGTCAGGACCAAATGTTGAAGAAAGTCGAGTGCTACGTTTTAAAAATCAACAAGAAAATGTTGAAGGTAAAATTAAAGAATAATCAAAGTATTGATTGTTATGATATTACGGTATCGTCCTTGATTCATTTCATTTAAACCATTTTTACCACAACAAGCTACAAAGGCACTGATATGGCCCATGTCGAGACCACCCTTCAAACAAATAGTATTCATCCTCCCTCAACAAAGGTCGAGTCTTGTTTTGTGAAATATTGGCTATATCAGGTCAAGCAGTTTATAGGCACTAAATCTTGATTGGTCGACAACTCCTCGAGCTGGGCCAATCACATTGCTCAAACAACAACAAACGCCAGTTCAGGTCTATGTTGCTGTCAATCGCAATACCATTTTCTGCCACAGAGAAATTTAGATTTTCAAACTACTTGTTAACAAACTTGTTTCATAAAAAGTCTAGCGTACAAGCGTACTTATGGGAACTATTTATCTCAAGATTTAGAACATGTACCAGATTAAGAACTATTATAAATGTTGAGATTTCCTGCTGCAGAAATTAGCAAAGCGGACAAAAGGAAAAGATGGGCCTAAATTTACGTGATTTGGTACCTAGGCAAACCAGGGCTTAAAGATCTTATTAACACATAACATAACATTTCCCCTGAACATCAAGAAACCAACGAAGAAGTATTTAGCACTAAAACATAAAACGTAGAAGTTCCCTGAAAATTATGCAATTTTTAGTATTTAGAGCTGGGCTAAGGACTGGTGCAAACGTCGCATTTATCATGTGCCGAATTAAATAGTTTGAATTAAATACATGACAAATGCGACGTTTGAATCAAACTCGATCTAAAAATGCGACTGAATTACATCTAAGACAGCACTTTACTTCGAACTTCTAACTACATTTGAGTTGTCCCTGCTTTTTAGATCACTTCATGGGATTGAATTAAAATTTATTTCTGGACAGATTAAGAAGATTATTTAAACAGAATAAACATCTTCCTCACAAGATATCTTGTAATTCTATCTAGCAATTCTTTGCAAAAAAATTCTTGGAATGCAACCTCGTCCCCAGGGCCTTATGACAAAAGGCCCTGGGGACGAGGTTGCTTGGAATGCAGTCTATCTGATTTGTTGTGTGTCCAGAACTTGAGAGAAGAGGCGATGTCTTGATAAAACCATTTGATAGGACAGTTTTCTTTCGGACAGTTAGTTTCTAATGGACAATGAATAAGAGACCTAGACTTATTACATGAGTCCTTGTTTTCGCCCCATTCCCCTAAAAAATACCCCACAATACCCATTCCATGACTATAAAAATGGATAACAATTCAATTCAATGGAGCAAAACTTAGACTCATATCATCAGTCTATAAGAGACCCTAGAAAGCAAAACAGTACGCAGAACGCGCAACAAAAATTGCACTTACAATGGACAGTTAGAAATTCCCCTAGAAAGTACAGTGGAAAGATAGAAAGTGCAACAAACTGAGATTCTGGTGGACAATCAGAACGTGTCTTTAAAACATTTCACTTTCTCCAGGCATCTAAAGTTGGGTGTTAGGAGGGGCTGTCGAGCTACATCTTAATGAGCAAACAGCCGAAAGCAAGCTGAGCTCCACACATTTCAGATTCTAAAAACAACATTAGTCGCCCGAGGTCGGGATGGAGCCATGCAGTTCATTTCCTTTCTAAGAACGTGTTACAACCAAGTTTAAACCAACAGATGAGAAGCAAAAAGCCAATATTGTTCTAACTTTAGGCCGACTATTCTGCAGGGTATTCTACACAGCTCTTGTTTAGATCAAATTCCAATAGACTATAACGCTAATGATGGAGGTAAACACCCTTGGTACACACTGCACAAATTCGCCCAAAATAAGGGCGGATTAGCAGCCATTATGGATTTGAAGTTGGCTTGGTAACGCTAATTATGCGACCTTGAAACTCACTCTGGGGACGAGATTGCATAGAACCGTTAAAGACTTAGCAGAACGCAATGCATCTTGGTAAAAAGCTACTGTCGCCATCTGTAGCGTTTTCGTCTATCGTTTATTGGTTTTGTGGTCACGACCAACTCCTCCGCAGCGACTCCTCCGCAGCATGCTGAAACTGTTCAGGGGAAACATGAACAAATCATGCTTGAAAGTTTAGAGAAGGCGCTAAGTTATGTAAGATATTGATAATAGTGTACAGCTATAATACTTATGGCAACGATAGTTTATCTTTTCGCGGGAGCATATTATGGAATTCCCTAACAAATGACACAAAAATTGCCACCTCCGTCTGTTCCTTCAAGACATGCATAAAAAAATGGAATGGAGAGAATTGCCGTTGTAAAATATGTAAATAACGAACACTCGATGTATATTCTTGTGGCGGATTTTGTGAATAGGGTATTTACGTTTATATTTAAAAACTGTATTTTTTGTTGTTGTAAATAGTTGGTCTTAATTAGTTCATATTAGAGCTATTCTTTTAAACCAACTTTAAAGAATTTAATAATAATAATAATAATAATAATAATAATATCTAATATACCTGAAATGATTATTTAACCGGAGGCGGTCCGGTGCCCTAACATAGATACAGCAACAGATTTGAATAAATCAAGATTTTATTAGGCCATTTTGTTAAAGCTTTTGTATGAAGTTTTTGGCATCCAAGTTGACTTGTTAAAGTCTCAGTTCGGTCCGTTCTCAGTAAGTTCCGACAATTTCCGAGAACGCAGTTCGGTCCGTTCTCAGTCAGTTCCGAGCTGAGAGAGAACGGACCAAACTGAGACTATAACAAGTCAACATCCAAGGCACGGAAACTGAAAGGGAAGTTCTCAAGTTGCCTATCAAAGATCATGATTAATCATATTTCAGGCTGATTTAAGCAATCAATTCATCAATAAACCCAATCAAATCCGAACCATTTCATCTTGGAACACCCGGTATTAACACTGCACAGGTCACATAATTATGCATTACAATACAAGTCAGCTATTGGCTNAAAACCAGGTCATGCGCAATGGAATTTAAGTTCAAATATGCAACTGACAAAAAAGCAAAGCAAAGCGTGGGTTTTGATATTCACAAGAATAACATTGAAATATTTCAGATTCAAATAGCAGGTATTGCCACACAAAGTAGTCAAGTTTCTTTCATCACATCAGGAACAGGAAAGGGAGTCAAACGTGGTAACCGAGGATTTTATCTTGAAAACAATCATGCAAAATTCTTTCTTTGTTAAACTAAACAAATACATCAGCAAAATAGCATTGTTTAAATTGACGACATTTTGGAGTTAGCAAAGAAGGAAAGAAATCTTACATCAAATAAAAGGCCTTTTCATTTACATCTTCAAACAGTCAAGAATTTAGAAACCATTTACGAAGCCTCACAATTGACTTTGTCTCTTAGCAACTAATAACCACAGGGTTTACAATTCTAAGCTTAAGGTGGTCAAGCATTGTTAAGGAGGTCACAGTAAATCCAGAAGAGATGATATTTTTGTAACGCATGTGCGTAATGAAAGTCTATCGAAAGGGTAAACGGGGGTCATCCACAGAGAAACCAAACCAGCAACCGATTGGGCTGTGCGCTGACCCCAACACTGATACGTTGCTAGAAATACGAGGATCGTGAGGAGGGGTCCTCAGTCCTATTTTCCCAGTCATATTTTGCAGTAAACATTTCGCAGTCAGTTATCAAATCCCATTCATTCCGGTCCCAGTCTTTGTTTATACTTTATACCATTCACATTCCCAGTTCATCAAATCCCAGTTCCTGTGCAAAAATCCCATTCCCTTTTCCAGAGTGTCGTTTTTGGAAAATCCCTGATCCAATTTTACCCCTTCATGATCCTCAAATAATGAAACCAAAAGATAGCCTAGGATGTCTAAAAAGGAGGTTACTTCTTGATGGAATAGCTAAGGGGCAACAGATTACTTCCAGAAGATAGGAAAATTAAATTTCACAACTAAAAATTAACACAAAACACAGCGAGATTCGAATTCCCCGAACCTTGGCTACCTTAGTCACGTTGGCCATCTTTAAATCCTACTTCTTACAGTTTTACAGTCTTACAGTTCATAACAGAGAGTATTGGTTGAAACAGTTCTTTCTGAAAACCCCTGATTCGCCTCGCGCTGCAACCATGCCTCCCTGCTGGGCTCCTACATAACGATAACCTCCCCCTGTTTAGAATATCTATAATATAAAGAATCTAGCCACGTTATCCAATCTTTGGAAAAGCTTTTCCTAAATTGTTTCTCTCTTACAAATTTTGATCCGTCAGGCGATTGCTTGTGTGTAAGATGTAATCCTAACCATACAGCTTGGCCTAACTCAGTCAATTATGGCCTAAATCAGTGAATGAAGATAACGGTTTTGATCCAATCTCTATAAGGAGGTCAGAAAATGAGATTAATGCAACTGAATTCAACCAACGTAGCATTGTTTCGATCAATCGTCAATGCATGGCTATGAGAGGCTATGAGCTCAATGCTCTTGATGGCTGAGGGTCGTGAATGGTCGATGTGTGTCTTTAAGTAAGGNCCACGTTATCCAAGCTTTGGAAAAGCTTTTCCTAAATTGTTTCTCTCTTACAAATTTTGATCCGTCAGGCGATTGCTTGTGTGTAAGATGTAATCCTAACCATACAGCTTGGCCTAACTCAGTCAATTATGGCCTAAATCAGTGAATGAAGATAACGGTTTTGATCCAATCTCTATAAGGAGGTCAGAAAATGAGATTAATGCAACTGAATTCAACCAACGTAGCATTGTTTCGATCAATCGTCAATGCATGGCTATGAGAGGCTATGAGCTCAATGCTCTTGATGGCTGAGGGTCGTGAATGGTCAATGTGTGTCTTTAAGTAAGGCTATAGTGGCCTATTGACCAAGGACCCCAAGCTCCAACCAGATCTCACAAATACGTAGAAAAGCCAGCCTATTTCTGAGACCTCTTTTTGACCCAAATCAGCCAAAATTGCCACCACCATAAATTTTCTGCTTTTAAGGGGCATCATTCCCATTTCAGGGATCCTGGAAGAATATAAGGCAGTAGCTGATAGCTTTCCGTAGTAATGCAGAACTCTTAGTCTTTACAGCAAAAGCAATATAGAACTGCTAAAAAAAGCTTGTATTTACATAAAACTGCTCAATTTTTGCCCTAAAAATTTGCAATTATTTGGTTGCAAGCTACCTTAACTTGTAGCTTTGTTTTCTGTTTGTATACGTTTAATGTAATGGCCACCGGGTAGATATGAACTTGTGTGCACCCCGTGGTATCGTATGTGTCGTTTATTGTAATTTTGAATTGCTAAAAACTGATAAGATCCTAAATGCAGAGACAAGGCGCAGCTCGTAATTCTAAATGTTTCTTTTTCATGAAAATTGAACAGAAATAAACCTGAAAAATCCTAAAATAATAAATAGACCATTTTGACATTTAGAAAAAGGGTCTGGGGAGAGCAATATTGTTCTGGTAAATGGCTGCCACGGAGCTATTTCTATTTCTAATTATTTCTGGCTTTTACCAGAAAAATATTGCTCTCCCCAGACCCTTTTCTAAATGTCAAAATGGTCTATTGGCAATAACTGTGATGAGAATTATGAATTATAAAAATGGAGAGGAACAAACACTCATGCAAATGAAGTTTCCAATGTTCCGACAGCAAAAACGACGAACTGATAACATTATTGCTACGATCTGTAACGCAGAAATAACATCCTGCTAGTACTTTAAACTGTTATAGTTCTTGAGAGTTTAAGAAGAAAAAGTCAACAACAAAAACTGAGTAAGCTAAGGCAGAAAGAGGACAGTGAAAAGTATAGAAAACTCAGAGGTACAAAAATTCATTTTCTTCTTCAGAAGTTATCACATACATCAGAAATCTTGACCTTTCTAGCTTCTGCTAAGCTCTGACACTGCTATGATCCATGGAACCGTTACACAAATTTGACACGGCTGGGGTTCATTAAGAAGAACAGTAAATCTATTGTATCTCGATAATTCATATTTCATTTGTAATGGAAACCTAAGCCATATTAGTGGCCACAAATTGACTGTTAACTTTTAAACGTATCAAAATTTGCAAAGGACGATTTTGCAATTGAGATCAATGAATTTCGTTTGTAACTTCTCCAAGGTTTGGGTCAAACTTAGAAGGATGAAAGGTATCATGATCTTGGAAATGGTGCATCAAAGGTCCCAGTTCATCTACTATTCTTAGAACTGATATATCTAAGTTAAACTTTAAAGATCTGTTACATAACGATCATGAAAGACTATCAAGGCTCAAAGCAAAGGTTCATCCAGAATATTCCAATTGCAACTAACTAACTTTCTTTCTCAATTTATCCAGCTTACAACAACGTAGACATATCTGACAGAACCCCTGTCCTCTAGAAACTGCCCACAGTTNTTGAACGTATCAAAATTTGCAAAGGACGATTTTGCAATTGAGATCAATGAATTTCGTTTGTAACTTCTCCAAGGTTTGGGTCAAACTTAGAAGGATGAAAGGTATCATGATCTTGGAAATGGTGCATCAAAGGTCCCAGTTCATCTACTATTCTTAGCACTGATATATCTAAGTTAAACTTTAAAGATCTGTTACATAACGATCATGAAAGACTATCAAGGCTCAAAGCAAAGGTTCATCCAGAATATTCCAATTGCAACTAACTAACTTTCTTTCTCAATTTATCCAGCTTACAACAACGTGGACATATCTGTCCTCTAGAAACTGCCCACAGTTAGATTCAAGTTGGGGGGTGAGCCCCATAATATGGAGTGATAATATTGGCGCAAAAACGTTGCAATTTACCATGAGAGGCCATGAGAAATCATTCCTTTATATAAACTTTGTTCGCGGATGGACATCCATGCTAAGAAACACACAAAATCATCAGCAGAAAACAAGCACGGCTTTGCCTAAAAACTGAATGCTTCCTTTAGGGAGGCTGTGTCAAAATCTTAGAGAGGAATGAGATGTTATTTACGTTTCAAAAGGCATGAAAAATCTATTTGGAACAGAATATGCAAATCTAGCTGAGTTACTGTCGCAGAGGAAACATCGAGGTTGAAGAAACAAACTAACGTTTTACCTTTCTAGTCCGTTCACTTCTCGTCATATTCTCTATAACTTGAATTGAAGAATATTTAAAACAGCAACATAAAAAATCACGTCTGACTGCAATAATCTATGAATCTCGATTGGAACTGAGCACGACGCCTCAAGCGAAACGTTCTCAACTGACTTCACGCAACACTAACTTAAACATAGTAAACAACTAAGAAATTCCATTAATATTTTTGACACAATGACTTTCCCTCCCTCGGTTGCTACATGTGACAGTTTTGTAGAATTACCAAACACAATAGGATTTTCGACTTATGTTTTCACTGAAAAACAACACAGTGCATGGATCAAATCATTAAAAAATAGATTTAAAAATGCTGGTTATGCATCCACGAGATTTAGTTTTGGTTTGTAAGAGGATTTAATAATCTGCATTTTTCATGTGATGGTTGAAAACAGTAAAATACGACATTTAAGATCAGCAGTGCAGTTCGGCTCTACAGATTTATCTCAACCAAAAACAGTACACTTTTGTGTGCCATTTACACAACTCCATTTTGCATGAGATTGTAGAAAAACAACAAAGTATGAAGATAAACAAGTGCAGCTGGGTTCTAAAGCTTTACTGAATCCTGTAGCAGTTGATTTTACATTTTCAAAACTAAAAGAGAGCACACACTTTTCTAAATGATCGTTAAGAACTGAGAACAGTCAAGATTTTTGCGTTCAATACCAAGCTACCTGCATTGCTCTGATGAAATAAGCTCTCTCTTTTCTTGAAGTTGTACAGTATGCCTGTTAGAGTGAATCTTGTATTGGCTACACAAACTTTGAGCCATAACGAACATTCCAAAATCAATCTACACAATCGACCAGGAGGATAAAGCCTCATTTCTAATACCGACAAGGAGGCTGAAAGGCACCAAAAGATTTAACTGTAAAAACGTTCAATTAAGAAATGATAAGAGATTGAATTAGTTACAGTATTGAGGGAATTTCTCAATGTAAGTCGAATGAAAAAGTGGCTTAAATCGCACAATGAAAAGACCACAAAATGATAAGACCTTTTTGAAACTATCTTCAAAACAATATATGAGCTTTGTGGGTGGTACTGTTAGGCCCACTCCATCATCAAAGCTTCTAACAAATTTCTACAGGGTGTCCCGAAAGTGTCTTCTCCGTTTGTGCGGCTGCTGTCGAAGGGCTGTACTTCTAATGTTTTTGTTTTTTACAATCTTGTAAAGAAAAGGCTCCAATTTAGAATTTGAGACCTTGCTTGAGTACATCTGACAAAAAATTGCCACTGTAAGGGACACACAAGTTTAAACACGAAGCTGTTTCAAAACCAGAGGGCTTCCCATTTACATCGCCTTGAAATCGGGGTTTGAGTGTCAACAGGATGTCAAGCTTAAATCTTTACAAAACAGCTCGCAAAGAAGTAATTTCTAGATTTACGAAGAAGCTTGTGGAAGCAAAGAGTATGCGTGACAGATCATTTGTAAACCTAGTTTACTTTGACAACAAGATTCCTTGCTAGACACATGTGATGTAAATTGCCTGAAGTCCTTGTATTGCACATCCCTATTTCTAGTGCCAGATCTCTTCAATAACTCCTTATCTAACAATCTGAACCCATGTTCAGATCAAGGGCAATATGCAGATAGAAATGTGCAGGCCTAAAGCCAACAATGTGTAGGCCTAAAGCCTAAGGCCTAAAGTCAACATACGTTTAGTCCTTTGTTGGCTTTAAAGTATTCTTTATATCAATCTAATGTTAAAACCATGGTTGTCATTCTTTTGCGTTGACCTGCTCTCGAATCCTAATCGAAAACACACGCCGGTTTGCAGTTGCAGCGAAGCTGGCAATCTCGATTAGGATTCGAGAGCAGGTCAACGCAAAAGAATGACAACCATGGTTTTAACATTAGATTGATATAAAGAATACTTTAAAGCCAACAAAGGACTGAACGTATGTTGACTTTAGGCCTTAGGCTTTAGGCCTACACATTGTTGGCTTTAGGCCTGCACATTTCTATCTNAGTGTTTTTATGAAGGTTAGTTATGGTTTTGATCGTTTTTGTATTGGTTTGAAAGTCGATGTGGAAGTCAGTTTTGGTAACATTTTGTCTTGAAATTTGATTCTTCCCACAACGTGGGTCATTGATAGTATTCGGAAAATTCTGTTAGACTTCGCAAGAGCGGCTCGGCTCGTTTCAAGAGTAGGTTAATGAAAACGGCTTTTGAAGTTTTAATAACTTTTCTTAATGTTTATAAATATATTTGAAATCTCTAAAGATGTATTGATTATTTTCTTGGATAGTTTCCAAATGTCATAAGAGTTGACTTGTTCTGACGTGGGGTGGTTGATATAGATTTCATTTTAGATTTTAATAATATTTTTCATTATGTTTGGAAGTAGTTGGCAAAGCTTTGGAAATCATAGGGAAGTTGATTGTGTTACCAGGTTGCTGTTAGATTTAGCAAAATTAGAATTATTAACACATTTAGCAGTCAAAAACCTTTTAACTTTACATAGCTCTTATCAATGTGTCATTGTTATTTTTTGGAAACGGTTTAGGAATCCTACAAGCTTGTTTTCCAGATATTCACCGAACTTAGAATGATCAGATTTGATAACTTAATTCGTACGTTAATTAATGAAAATCTCATTTTTGGTTTCTGGTAACTTTGTTTAAATATTTGCAAACGTTTGGTTTCTTTTGTTTAATAGATTGTGGTGTTCAAAATCGGAATCCAAGTTCGCTTCTCATTAACTTTTAATTAAGTTTATTTCATTTGCGTGGGTCTTTACGAATTAGTGATCAATCTCCAATGTTTAAGCCAGCAGTTCATGGAAATAGTGAAGCTATAATCCTCAGAGCAACTTCAAAACAACCTGGAATTTCTGACAAACTCAGCAGAAACAGTTTTTAAGATCTCTAAATGTCTACAAGATGTCCCAAAAGATCTGTTTCTTGTTTGTGTGGGCAATGTGGATAAGCTAGGATTTCAGTTGTCTCATTCTTGATACTGTTGTTTAGGAAAGGTTTCAGCTTAGAATTTAAGGCCAGGTTTTAGTGAATCAGACAAGTAATTGCTAACTTATGGTATAAGAAAGTCGAAATTAGAGGTTGCTTCAAAACCAGATGCTGCGATATTCACATAGAATGTCAAAATCAAGTAAATATTACAAGAGGAGTTTCTAGCGAGGTTTATATCTTTTAAACGAACTTCAAAGCTATAACATTTGAACAAGGGCAATATGAAGATAGAAATGTGCAGGCCTAAAGCCAACAATGTGTAGGCCTAAAGCCTAAGGCCTAAAGTCAACATACGTTTAGTCCTTTGTTGGCTTTAAAGTATTCTTTATATCAATCTAATGTTAAAACCATGGTTGTCATTCTTTTGCGTTGACCTGCTCTCGAATCCTAATCGAAAACACACGCCGGTTTGCAGTTGCAGCGAAGCTGGCAATCTCGATTAGGATTCGAGAGCAGGTCAACGCAAAAGAATGACAACCATGGTTTTAACATTAGATTGATATAAAGAATACTTTAAAGCCAACAAAGGACTGAACGTATGTTGACTTTAGGCCTTAGGCTTTAGGCCTACACATTGTTGGCTTTAGGCCTGCACATTTCTATCTTCATATTGCCCTTGTTCAAATGTTATAGCTTTGAAGTTCGTTTAAAAGATATAAACCTCGCTAGAAACTCCTCTTGTAATATTTACTTGATTTTGACATTCTATGTGAATATCGCAGCATCTGGTTTTGAAGCAACCTCTAATTTCGACTTTCTTATACCATAAGTTAGCAATTACTTGTCTGATTCACTAAAACCTGGCCTTAAATTCTAAGCTGAAACCTTTCCTAAACAACAGTATCAAGAATGAGACAACTGAAATCCTAGCTTATCCACATTGCCCACACAAACAAGAAACAGATCTTTTGGGACATCTTGTAGACATTTAGAGATCTTAAAAACTGTTTCTGCTGAGTTTGTCAGAAATTCCAGGTTGTTTTGAAGTTGCTCTGGGGATTATAGCTTCACTATTTCCATGAACTGCTGGCTTAAACATTGGAGATTGATCACTAATTCGTAAAGACCCACGCAAATGAAATAAACTTAATTAAAAGTTAATGAGAAGCGAACTTGGATTCCGATTTTGAACACCACAATCTATTAAACAAAAGAAACCAAACGTTTGCAAATATTTAAACAAAGTTACCAGAAACCAAAAATGAGATTTTCATTAATTAACGTACGAATTAAGTTATCAAATCTGATCATTCTAAGTTCGGTGAATATCTGGAAAACAAGCTTGTAGGATTCCTAAACCGTTTCCAAAAAATAACAATGACACATTGATAAGAGCTATGTAAAGTTAAAAGGTTTTTGACTGCTAAATGTGTTAATAATTCTAATTTTGCTAAATCTAACAGCAACCTGGTAACACAATCAACTTCCCTATGATTTCCAAAGCTTTGCCAACTACTTCCAAACATAATGAAAAATATTATTAAAATCTAAAATGAAATCTATATCAACCACCCCACGTCAGAACAAGTCAACTCTTATGACATTTGGAAACTATCCAAGAAAATAATCAATACATCTTTAGAGATTTCAAATATATTTATAAACATTAAGAAAAGTTATTAAAACTTCAAAAGCCGTTTTCATTAACCTACTCTTGAAACGAGCCGAGCCGCTCTTGCGAAGTCTAACAGAATTTTCCGAATACTATCAAAGACCCACGTTGTGGGAAGAATCAAATTTCAAGACAAAATGTTACCAAAACTGACTTCCACATCGACTTTCAAACCAATATAAAAACGATCAAAACCATAACTAACCTTCATAAAAACACTCATTTCTGAGAAATACAGCACAAACTGTCTGGAAAATATACGTGTTGCCGGTTGATTTCAAAACGTTAACAAGAACAAGAACTCATTTTCCAATAAACCAAATTTAACTCTACAAATTTGATATCATGGACAACAAAATCAAAATTTTACTGCACGGCCAAAAAGTTTACCAACCAGTCTCTGCGATGTGTTTCCGTTATTTCTCATCCATCCATCCATCCATCCATCCATTCATTCATTCATTCATTCATTCATTCATTCATTCATTCATTCATTCATTCATTCATTCATTCATTCATTCATTCATTCGTCTATTCCTTCTTTCTTTCCTTCCTTCCTATATCCATTCGTTGATTCATTCATACATCTATTTGTTTGTTAAATCATTTAAAACTCAATTCTTTTTGAATTCCTAGAATCACATTAATAGTGATTTGTTCATTTCTTCTTTTAAAATGGCTTCCATAACCCCTGCATGTACTGTATCTGTCTCAGTCATCAAAAGAACTTTGCTAACTTCCTTCTGCCACAAATCACAAATGAAAGCCTTAACGAAAGTTGACATGTCAGGGTATATTTTATCATTGGTAATTAGGACAAGGTTCTCAACTTGAAAGAAAAACTGATCATCTTTGCTCTGAAGCAAAAATATGATGCTTCTACATTAACTAGTAATCTGAGAACCCTATTTCTTAGAAGTCTCAGCCACTTCTAAACATATCTCCCTCCTTTTGATTTCGACATTAGCCACAGCTAGACAATCAGTCTTACCAAACAGAAAACCATTGTTCATAATACCTCTAAGACTTGCCTTTTATATTACCATGGATTCCTTGATCTCATTGCAGAAGCTTTACAGAGAGTGACCTTGTCCCAAACCACACCCCCCAGTAACGACCCCGCCGGGCATTAAAAAGACAGCGGGGAAAACTCCCTAATTATAAATTTTAGACCGGGATCACAACAATTACGGTGGGGAAGAGCAAAATTTCGGCGGGGAAACAAATTTTCTTGGCGGGTCATCATTTCACCTTGGCAGGGAAGCGTTTCAGCGGGGTCGTTACTGGGGGGTGTCAAACCGAGTTAGCAGAAACTTATTTCCTTGACAAAAATGCTCTGATCATTGTCTGATCATCTCAAACCCTATTTAGGAATGTATAAAATGGTTATACTCCATATTTCTGTTACACTGATCCATATTGGAACAATGCACTTTCTTAGCTGCTAATCCTAAGAAATGACTTTACTTGGCTAATGACCGCGTTAAATATTGTTACTTAGGGGACCAGTATTAGATATCCACCTTGTTATGCCTTCTTAGGATACAAATCAGCCTGCAAAAAATTAATTTGTCACAAACCTCAAGACTTCCATTTGATGAAAAACTTCTGCTAGAACTGTTTGCTTTGATGATATTGCCATTAAGTTCTGGAAACGAATCTGATTTTATGGAGTCTGATTTCACGGATTCTGATTTGCCAGATTCCGTGCCAGAAGATGGGGCTGCGGCTCCTGCAACACTTTTTGCCTCTTTGAATTTCTCTGCAAACTGCAAGCACATAAGAGTGAACTTAATAATCACATGTGACACAAAAAGGTATGATTCTCTACAGTACAGGCCTTGTGTACATTAACATCCAAGAATTCTCAAAGGTTTCTTATGAATTCTCCACGTCCTGATAAGAATTCTTGAGTGGTATGAAACTCTCCAATAAATTTTGAGCAAGAATTCTTGAGAATTTTGAAAGAATTATCAGAGAAGAAAAAGTGTTAATGTGCGCAAGACCTGTACTGTATGTAGAAAAAGGTTGCCAGTTGTTTATAAACCACTTTAAATCTCTCAATATGATAGCATGTGCTCTTTTAATTGCTGCAAGGCAGAAAAGGTACAGAGATTAGATTGAGGTTTTCAACTATTTTTGCATGCTTTTGGAAGAGTTTTATAGAAATAATTCATAATTTTGGAAAGGAAGGTCTGATTTATAAGGAATAATTCTAAAATCTATCTTAAGGTCTTAGCTATTCCATAGTTCAGTTATCAATAAAATTGCAGGGAATGACTATGGAAATACAGCACTCAAAATGGGAATGGGGACTATTTTTAACCCACTCTGTATATGTTACAGATGGCAGTGTTTCCAAAAATTAGGTTTAACGGGTACAAATACATTAGAGCGTTTTCAAAATTGAAAGGAACCGAGAGGAGTAAATGCTGTGACATTCTATTGTCATAAAGAGTGCTTTCAAAGAAACATATGTTGAAAAGCCTCAAGGACGTTTATTAAAAAAAACTAAAAGTGTCACCTTATTTAGATCACTTTCAGAGTTAAATCCTAAGCCATAAACATTGTTTGCTTTGGGGTCCGACCACTGACCAAATTTTTGGGATGTTTTAGTGAATGCCATGCTTGAGATGATAACACTGTTGACCAGGGCCTGAAAAAGATAAAAATAATTATATAATAAAGATGATACACCCTTATATAAAGAATTACCAGTTTTGATTAAACATCAAACACATTTAATTACACATTTAACTGCAGTCTGTATACCTAGGACATGCCATTGGCACTTTAACTTGGTCTTCTTGTGTTCAGGGTGAGTCAGAAAAATGCATGCTGGTTGAAATAATACTCCTGAAGATAAAAGCAATAATATTTGTTGATGTCTTGTTGAATAGCAAACTTTTTCAATTAATTTTATAAATTTACATGGCTTAAATAGGCCACTCTGTTCCATAGGTATGAGGTATTTTCTTGGAAAGGTCCTTCAAAAGACCTTCAAAAGCGGCCTAAAATCACAATCAATGACTTGATGGCAAAGACTTAAAGACGCTTTAGCATTGTGTTATGCTCTTGGGATGATGAAAAAATTCATCCTACTTGTAAAAAACTATTCAGGGGATGCCATCCTTTCAAGGTGACAGCACTCTTTTGGAGGTTGTTAAGAAATCTCAAGAAATATTGCCATTTAGTGAACAGCTGTTAACATTGACAAACTTGGGTTAAGTTATCAGCACAAGAAGGTTTCCAATATTGGTTTTAAGAAAGTTTAGGTAAAATAACTTGAATGGGGCATTATTTAGAGTTTACTGTAGGATAGAAGTGGCCAGTCCCTTGGTTTAACATGTATATAATGTGACAATAAAAAGCATTTTCTATTCAGCCCAGTTTATGAGAAATCAAAACCTAAAATAAATCTTTCTGCTGTTCACTCCCAACATGATAACAAGACTATAGATTCTGACTTTGGGCATTCTTTATAATTCAATTTCATTTCAAAGAAAAAATATACCATAAAATGTACACTCAATCAAAGCCCTAAAATCTCATTTATGAATCTGAATTAGGACTATTCAATAAAATGGTTTTATAAATTTAAGACAAGATTTTAAACCTGCAAAGGCAAAAAAATAAAAGGTAATCTTGTTATTCCCAACCTAATCAAAAAGATTTTAAAGTCCCTAATCTCTGTGTTTTCATGAAACCAAATGTGGACAAGAAAACAGCAGGAGTACCTCTGTGCATTCAGCTTCAGTCTATTGTCTACTGACTTGAAGGTGGCTATTTGGGACTTTCTTACTCCACATGTTTATCTTGTGAGTAAACTTTTCTAGGTTATTAAAATCTTTCAATTTCATAAGTCCATTTTGCTTTTTGTTTGATTTGTGGAATTAACCCCCTAACAAGAAAGGGTTCAAGGAGCCTTAACTTTGAACAAATGATCATTCTTGATGTATATATGTATAACTAAACAGGCTTCAGCAGTCTCAGTTTGAGAAAAGCCAGCCAAATTTCAGGAATTGAAAATAACATTGTCATTATTCTAACAAACTTTGAGATGAAAACTGTTATCGCTTCTAAGTAGGAGTTTATGGGGAGTTTATATACCCTAGGTATCAAACCAACCTGAAAGAATGGGCTATATGTGGGTGTAGCACCAGTGGCGGACACTTGGGCAAATATTGGGGGGAGAAATTGTTTCGGATAAAATACTGTACTTTGTTCACTCCTATTGTTTTCAAACAAAAGATCATTGTTTTCTCCAACATTGGGGGGTGACCGGACCGGACCACACCCTTCCCCCCAGGGTAGAGTTTGTATAGCCTTTTGTGATTCGTATTGTCTTATCAAAAACTACCTTCATATATTTTACAGAAATTTTACATAATCTAATTGCGATTCAAATTTACAAAACATTCAATCTAAACATCTTTTCATTGCAATATACTTTAATCTGGCAATGCCTTGTTGGCCAGGTGTTATTAGAGATTATCATCCAGCAACAGCTTTGACCTGCAAAATCAGTTGCAATCTAAACTAAATAAATTAATCATGAATTTGATGGTTTCAGGTTATTTCTAGCTGTGATAATTATTTATTACCACCTGTTTGTTTTGTGAGCTAATGGCCTGACATTTGATAACAATAATTCATGTAATGTTTATTGAATTTATCCATTGACTTTTACAATAAACTGTTTTACTGTAGGTCATACATGCACTTAATCCAGTGAAGTTAAAAACTCTTTTGCCTAGTAAATATTAACTTTGTTTGTTATTGATTTTTTGCAGTTATGTAATAGTATCTTGTTTTTCATTTAAATGGAGAGTTTCTTAATTTCTTTATCTGAACTAAAACTATGGGTGTCTTACTGTAAACATTTGCATGGTTACACAGCCATATTTTCTTTGAGTTTGTGCAAAATATGATCGAATCCAACACAAGTTCTTCATGGCAGCAGAACATTTTTACTAGGGTGCACAATCTCCCCTAAGGGCAAAATTAAATCAAGGTAACAAAACACAGTTCATTGTCTGTTGTCTGTCAAAGCCATGGGAAAATAATGGACAAACACAGAAACATACACAAATTCACAATACACACAAATAAGGGAGAAATTCCATTGCTAGCAAGCTAATGAGACCAAGTGAAAAAAGAACATTAGCTTTGAAAGAACAGCAGCTCATTCCTGCAGCCTTGAAATTTCTTTCAATGTTTTGCTAAACTTTGCACAGTTTGATATTGTAGAAGCACAAAGGTATGATCTAGAGTTTGTCTAGACTTCCATTGAGTGGTCTGTTTACTTTCAATTTTCAAAAATTTTAAAACATGTGACTAAATCTTTTGAACTATATCTTTGCACCAGAGATCTATAAAGTGCTGGTACAAAATTTCCATTTTGTTATCCATACAGAGACATTGCTTTGTTAACATGCACCAATAAATTGTGTCTGCACTTGTTTTCAACAAAAACAATCATTGATCATCATTTTTCAAAAATCATTTATTCTAAACAAAAACAGTTGAACAGCTTTGTGCCAGCTTGTGTACCAATATAGAGAATTGGGCTTTTTGGTCAGATATGGTTTAGTGAATTTGGACTGGATTTGAAAGATTGGAATAGACGATTGCACTAAAGACGGCATCAGGGAATTTTTAGCCATGATCCCTTGCGTTCTGTGATAACTCAACCAAGCAAATTTTTTCAGACACAAAGGATCATGGTAAAAAATTCCCTGATGCCATCTTTAGCGTAATTGTCCATTGCTCTAGTTTCTGGCATTTTTCTCTTACCTTAACAAATTGTGTATTGTTTTTCATTATTTTCTGACACAGCAATGCAGTGCGTAAGATTTTTGTATAAAAGACGGGGCACAAAAACAGGACTATCACAGGACTTGGGTGCTCAAACCAATAGCCAATCTTGCAAATATCTGCAAAAAACTTCAATGCCGTGCTCTTGCATTTGCTTTGGTTTTACTGGCTCAAATACACCACATTCACCTACATTGCAACACTGAACAGCTTAAGCTTGATGCTTGCAGGCATGCTTAGCTCCGTCTCTCTACTTCGCTAGTTGGTCTTATATCCCCAACCACCATGGCAAGGCTTATTATAGCTCTGTTGGACTAGTGGGCCTAAGCTGAGCTGCTGATAGCCCTTTTTGAAGGTCATTTATTTCATTATTGAAAAACATACTTACTTTTGATCCATCAACTGAAATAATTCTATACAAATTCCTTGTTGCATCGAAATAAAAAGACACAGTAACTGCTTGCTTGGAAACTGGCAACCATCTCCTCTTGGTTTCAGGGTCAATTTGAAAGACATGAGCTCGACTTGAGTAGACTGGTTGCTCCCTGCAATATAAAAATAGTTATAGTTACTTAGATGTGGTGAATATCACTAAGGACGGATGATTATAGAATACAGTGATGATTATTGAATAAAATGGTTGAATATACATACCCCATAATGCGGATTAATGATAGAATAAAGCGAAGTTTTCGACAGAGTTGTGCCTAACTACGACCATTTGACTACACAGCTTCGGCACCTGCACAACGACCACTTCTCCACCATCGCAAATGGAATGTTTCCGCAGAGTTGTGTCATGTGTCTTGAGACGATGGGCTTCCGAGAAGGCGCAGGTGAGGCTGTGCAGCGGCGATCTTTGACACGTTTCAAGCTGTATGGTCCAGTTCGGAATTATGACCGAAGGTACTGGGAGAATTGCTCTCTATCTTGAAGAAAAAACAACTTCGTGATATTGTCCTATTTTCTATCCAGTTCAGGCTCAGGCTTCAATAAATTCAAAGCGTTATTCGAAATATCTGGAACTTCTATCTTTATTCAATATTCTTTATGTTTGCTTATAAATATCTTTATTCTTTATGTTTGCTTGGATTTTTGACTGTGTGCTTCGTGTTGATGGTGTTGCCCACTACAGGTTTTTTTATAAAGCTATTTCTGCAACTTCTACGATGATCAGGAATCTTACACTAGCACAAAGCTCAAGAGTTATTGCAAGCATTTTTCGTTATTTGCTATAATTAACTAGTATAGTAGTATAGGTTTCCTTGCTGGTTTTTCTGAAACTTTTATTTTTGACTCAAATTGATTATAGATATTTTGGACGACTATTGAGAGCATTTGTTCAAGATATCCTTTGAAATAATTTGGAGACAAAATGTCAAGAATGACTCTTACTTTATTAGTTTTAGGTATGACACATAACCGAAAATTGTTACGAAGAGCTAAACAATGCTCCTTCGTAAGGTCAACGAAAGCTCGCAGCCTTCGGCCATGACGTCATTCTTTACCAACAGGCCATGCCAGTATAATTTGGCGAAATGACGTACGAAAACAGCATTTTTTTGTCATTTTAGCCCCCCTGTCGGAAGTTCCAGCCCCTCCGTCGGAAGATTCTTGGCGCCACCCCTGACCACTTGCAGGCTCGTTGCCTAAAACTTACCATTGTTGATTTTCTGCTTCTAGTCCAACGATCTACGGAATTCTCATTTTCTATTACTTTTACCCTGGGTGCCAGACCCACATTGGCACCCAGGTTACTGTAAGAACATAGTTAAAGGCCCATTGTCAACCATGATCCTTTGTGCACCGAATGACAAGAAAGACAAAGAGAACCTAGGTCAGGAACGACTTTCATATCATATGAAAGTCAACTTTGACGCCGCAAAGGATCATGGTTAGCAACGGGTCTTTAAGTGTATTCCAACCTTCTGATCCTAATTTTCTAACAATCCTCTGACTTAGCCGTATTTAACGACTGAACAGTTACTTCCACATAATGAGATCAGCTACCTTAAATAACAGCTGATTTGAAATTATTCATTATTTTTCGAGTATCTTGAGACCACGATAGATTATCTGCGATCTATACCTCCTCTTTAAAACCCAGATCCACTAAATGCTTGATATAAAGTGTAAGGCTGCCGTACAAATATTCATCAACCTTATACGAGTTTACACGTACTTCTTTTATAAGAAACTCTTTATAAGAAACTTAACTTCCAGATCGCCAAAAAATAAAGAAACTCGAGTACTGGAAAATATTCATTAAGAAACTTTTGTATTTATTTTTATTCTATTTTTTCTTGGAATCAGAAATATACTTCCGCTTGTTAGTTGTCCTTTATTACACGGTATTACTTGAGAAGTGTCTAGACAGAGGCATGGTTTCTTAAATTCGCTGTGAAATGTTCACGAAGGCACTGGAGATCCCCAACAATAAAAAAGAACGAACATTTGATGAACCTTAGAAGAAACTGCTAAGAAACTTTCTGCACTCAAAATCTGATGAGAAACTTTCAGTACTGGGCAAATTTCTTAGTTTCTTATTAAGAATGCGTGTAGACATTTGTGGAAAGTCAGAAACACGGTTTTAAGCCGTGTGGGTTATTTTCTGGCAGTTCAGGAGTTTAAATGTTGTTAAAATGTTGTTAAAATGTTGTTAAAATGTTGTTGGCTACTGATGAAGGGTTATGCCCGATACGTTTAGTGTTTTTAAATCTTGGCATTTTAGTTTATTTAACACAGAATTTTATGAATTTATCCTAACTAGAAAAGCATCAGCAAACTCAAACGCACTTTCCCATCATGGAGAGAAGCAATGTCCTTTCATGTTAACAACATAACATCTTGACAATAAAAGTCTAACAACGAATACAAAACTACATCTATCTAGCACGAAACGTTAAATAACATAAGTACTACAAATCTAATTTCTTTAAAGCTATGTCGAACAAAGACGTGTAATATTTTCGCGAGTATTGCATGAGCGGTTTGCGATTGCTTGCGTGTAACACTTGACTATGCTTCCTAGCTACTCCTATTTCATATTCTACAATATAGTGTTTGTCATAAAATATCGAACAAGTAAATTGTTTTCCTAAGTTCAGTTTCTGTGAGTTACATACTTCCAACACACTTTCTCTTCGCTTTATATTACTGAATGCTTAGAAAATAAGAAAAACTGCATGACAAAATTCCGCAAATTATCTTCGTCCTTTTCTTCTGCGATGGCGAGGCAAGGAGGAGGAGAGAGAGAAAGGAAGAACGTGTAAAGGAAAAAGGAAGAACGCACGGAGGGGGAAACAGATATGACTACAAATTACAGAACAACGAACAAAATCCAACATTGCATAAAGAAACGAAGGATTTTGGCAATGGGTTCCTTGTGACTTTCTATGGTGCGATGTTAGCTATCAACTTGCTCTATGGCCCTCTATTGGAAAGCCCATTCCCTTTCCTTTACAACTAACTTTGTCAGATAAAGCCTGCAAATACACCTTACTGGACTGTTGTTCTTAATCTTACATCATCTATCTTAAACCGTACCGATTCTGCATGATGAGGTAATGTCGTAGTTCTCAGTTAGCTATCTAATTTCTCTGTTGTAAAATCCTTTTCCCCACCAGATAAACCCTCTTTAAGTCCCTTACTTGACTCTGGTGCCCAGTCCTCATCACTACTGCTGTCATCATCATCATCATCATCAACATCATGATTGTCATCATCCATGTCCATCAAATCAACTAACGTTTGACTAATCGGTTTCTTGACACTAATACCATCAACTTTTCTTTTACTTCTTTGCTTCTCTTTCACTTTTGCTGACTCTTTAGTTTTATTTGTCCCTTTCTTGACGCCAGGTCTCCAGTCATTATCAACATCATCTGATTCTGCTGAGTCAGCATCTAGATCACCCGTAAGTGCAGCTTGCCAAGGGATTTCGATGTCACCATCAGAATTATCTTCGCTATCATTAGACTCATCAGAGTCCCCATCTTGAACACCATTTCCTTCCCCATCAATACATACTTTCTCCTCAAGTACAACTTCAACAGCACCAACTGTTTCCATTTCTTTAGATGAGTCTTCATCAGACGAGTCCATATTTTTTGTTGCAGTTTCTTCTCCTTGCTCACTTTCTGATGACGATGCTTCGTCTTCGCTTGTCATTAGGCCTTCAAGTTCGTCTTCTTCATCAAATTCATATTCCCTTGGAGTTTCAAGAAGATAACCTAGAAAATCAATCAATAATGAGGAAAAAGAAACATCTTCTTCAATTGTCGATGAAATACAGGGTGACTCGAAAAATTCCCCCTGTTTGAAAAATCATTGCAGCAAATGTACTTGCACTATAATAATCAAACTTGATTTTTCTAATAGCCAGTATTGAAGAATTTTTTTCCATTTTTTGGTAATTTTCAAACATCCAGAAAATGGTCTAAAACATATGATCAAAGGTATTTCAAAACAAAATAAACGCAACTTGTCAGTTTCACTTTCTTTATTAATCCTAATTCTAGAGCAAATAATGAGACACCAATTTCATTTTCAGTTTTATTTGATTATTTTCTTAGTTATACTAATTCTCATAAAGGATTTCAAATGTGTTTCAAAGATCTGAAAGATTAGATAGTATATACATTTTAGGTAATTTTCAGGCATTTCTGCAAAACTGATGTTTTAATTGTTTGAATTTACCATAAAATTGTTATCCACTTTTGCAAAACAAGAGAATCATTATTTTTGACATTTGAAACAAAGCAGAAGGAAATGGTTTTTTTATCAACAAAAACTCACCAGTTAGATGAACTTCTCCACCATTACCCTCTAAGAAAAATTTGACTTTTTCTCCTTCAGTGAAATTCATATCTAATGGCTGTTGTGGAATCATCCCAGCTTGCAATGTGCAGATTGCATAATTAGCTTTCTCACTTTCAACCATTACTGTTGTTGGTTCTGCAGTGAGATCAGTGAAGCCAAGGGCAGCCATTGATATATGAAATGACATCTCCACAATTTGGCTGTACACTTTTCCATGTTCAAGGGTTATTCCTATCAAAAGCAGATCAAGATGTTAGTGAAAGTGGGGGGTAAAGGGCCAGATGGATCAGAATATTTTTTAAATACAAGAAGAGGATTTTGTATTGGAAAAATTTCCTCGAAAGGATTTTCATATTTTGTTCAACAAGCAGATCGGATCGCGCAATACCCTGATCTGTAAAAACAAATTTCAGCTTTATCCATATTTTTAATGGAATTTAGGATGTTTTCCTCTTTTCAATGAATAGTGTCTTTTATAAATTTAGAATTCAATTTTATATAATATTATAAATCTATATCATGATATCAACTGGAAAAAGATTAATTCAGACAACAAGACAAGCAGTATTTCTCAATTTTCATTCACCGCTGATTCAATCATTTCAGGCTTCAGACACTAGTAGTGTGAAACCTTTTGTTTTCTGTAGTGAGGTTCTACTGTAAATCATATTTTTTAGGCCTAAGATGTTTGACTCCACATAGATACAGCACACTTCAACTTCAACATCTTCAACATCTGAGAGAAAAATACAGAAAAAGAGCACCTTATACGTGGGTTTTTATGGTAATCACTAAGATTTTTGCGGATCTATTGCGAATCTATTTGACCCTCTCTGCCTCAGCAGGCATCAGAGGATTTACATCTCTGATGCAAGGTCATATAACATCACTAATCTTATTTGTCCTTCCCTTGTCCACATCTTGTTTCTCTGTACATCATGGCATTTTCCATAAACGATCTATAGTTGATAGGAAAAATTCCACAAAACATTGCATGAGACTTTCTTCAGCTTATACAGATCTGTAGTTGAACACATATGAACAAGACTAAATATGACCTTACCCCAAAACATCTTTGTGGTGAAGCAGTTACTATCTGAAAAAGAATTATATGAATTTGAGAAATTTTCATAAAACATTTTTTCTGGAAAAACAAGTCAATCACTTTGATTCCATTCACCAGAACCGAGCACCATTTTGTGGCTGGTGAGTCTGAGATTTTGCATGAAAGGTGGACACTTTGCAGAGCATGCAGGATGGCTTAATTATAGTGGCTCAACACTGCTAACTTTGCTGTTTGCACGAGAGCATAAGTTTCAATCACTAGCATTCACTCAAATTCTCAAATGTGCAATTTGATAGGAGTTAGATGGTTGCATTGTAATGATCTTTGAAAAAATCACCATCAAAGCAGCAGTTTCATCCAGAATCTGTAACTCATCCCTCCAATTTCAAGTGCACAATCTATTTAGCCAAGCACACAGAAATTTCCTAACATGTACATACCAGACTGAAGAGTTTACCTTTGGCGGGGACTGCGTTCCCCACGCATTCTTTATGAAAACAACATATTATTTTCTTTAAACAAAAGAATCCACGCAATTTCTCCACGCAAAAATAAAAATTTAAAATAACAAGAATTTTCTATTGTGTAGGCCTATATGCCAGACTGGAAAGTTTGCTGTGCGCGGCCGTTCAGCTGCTGTTCTAGCCGTGAAATTATTTAGTAAAACAACAAAAGGAAGCAAGGCCTATTCTTTAGCAACACAAATACAGCCGCGCAAACAATTTGAATGAAGGAGAGATCCTCCACGCATTCTGCAAACTTTCCAATCTGGGGCCTATTATGTGAGACATGTCATGTCACTTTTATTTTAGTTTGGCATTAAAAAATGCATAAAAAGGATTTTGTTCCAAGTCCAGTTTTTCTGTTCTCAAAAATGTTGCTTGCAAACCACTCTTCTGCAGAGTATGGCACTTTTCGACGAGATAGGCCTATTCATTCAAAATCTCCGATACAATATTAAGAAGTGCCATTTACTCTGCACATACATTGCAAAAATACTCATTATGTTCATTCATTTCTTTCATCCTCAAAATGACCAATAGTCCGTTTCGTTCCCTTACTTACCTGTCTAACGCCAAGTAGGCCAGCAAGCCTTTCCCTTCTCTTCAGACTTCTGCTTTGTTTTCGCCAGTCAGCTCAGCTCAAACTTGGGCCTAAACGTGACCTTTTACATGAAGTAAAATCCCGCCAAAGAGCGAACCGCTCGACCGAGACCTCCTTAGGTCAAATTTTCTCGTTGATAAAAAACGCCACATTTAAGCCATTTAAGAGCATTTCTTTCGTAATTTTTAACCTAATTGATACGAACGAACAAACGAAGAAAATCTTCGATTTATTGAAAATTTCACTTTGATATGATATTACGAGCTTTTTTGGAAAAGGACAAAAACAACATAATTGCGGTGGAGCAGTTTTGCAAATGATTGGAACTGCGCAGCAATCTCGTTCTCAACTTTCGGAAAAGAAAATCGTGAAGCCTCTTTTAAATTGGTAGGAACTCCGAGTTGTGAGTATCGCTATTACTAGATTTATATCCGACTATTTTATGAACATCCTTGCGTATTTTACAAATCTAACACCAGCAACTGCCTTTGGAATACTTAGATTTCATTCTTACCAGTTGATTATGTTTTATTATATCCAAGAAGATGAGTTATTGTCGATAATAATAAGGGTTCAATTTAGGCCATCTCGCGTCGTACCACTTTGAAAGGCAAACTTCTTATATTTTTTACAACTTAAATGCATCTGTACTTTAGGACTCATTCCGAGCCTTAATGCGTTTGCGTAGTCCTTCAGATCTCAAGGTAGTAAATCAATATCATTTTGAGGCAGAGCATGTCTAAAATCCCAGCAACAAGCTGCCTCGCTCGCTAATTGTCCCGATCGCAACCAGACCCTTTCTGAAAAGTTGAATTTTTCTGTTAGATATGTACACTAATAAACAATACAAAATAGACAAAACCAGGAGCTCTATGTGCTGGAAATTTTTGTTGTACTACCAGACTGCTAATCGTAATACTGCTAACTCTGCTCTGTGTGTGGAAGATTTCTTTCCAAACAAACAATAAACACACACATGGATGAGCTTTAAAAATTGATTTAAATGTTTGCTAAATATTTAAAATTGTTGAATAAATTTCTAATCTTATCGAAAAATCTGCGCATGAAATTCCTTGAACTAGCCTTAGCACACTTGAAGATTTGAAATGCTTGCAGAATTTCTTCCATGTGAGAGACAACGTTAGCAGTCTGGGTTGTATANAAAAGAAAATCGTGAAGCCTCTTTTAAATTGGTAGGAACTCCGAGTTGTGAGTATCGCTATTACTAGATTTATATCCGACTATTTTATGAACATCCTTGCGTATTTTACAAATCTAACATCAGCAACTGCCTTTGGAATACTTAGATTTCGTTCTTGCCAGTTGATTATGTTTTATTATATCCAAGAAGATGAGTTATTGTCGATAATAATAAGGGTTCAATTTAGGCCATCTCGCGTCGTACCACTTTGAAAGGCAAACTTGTTATATTTTTTACAACTTAAATGCATCTGTACTTCAGGACTCATTCCGAGCCTTTATGCGTTTGCGTAGTCCTTCAGATCTCAAGGGTAGTAAATCAATATCATTTTGAGGCAGAGCATGTCTAAAATCCCAGCAACAAGCTGCCTCGCTCGCTAATTGTCAGTAATTGTCCCGATCGCAACCAGACCCTTCCTGAAAAGTTGAATTTTTCTGTTAGATATGTACACTAATAAACAATACAAAATAGACAAAACCAGGAGCTCTATGTGCTGGAAATTTTTGTTGTACTACCAGACTGCTAATCGTAATACTGCTAACTCTTGCTCTGTGTGTGGAAGATTTCTTTCCAAACAAACAATAAACACACACATGGATGAGCTTTAAAAACTGATTTAAATGTTTGCTAAATATTTAAAATTGTTTAATAAATTTCAAATCTTATCGAAAAATCTGCGCATGAAATTCCTTGAACTAGCCTTAGCACACTTGAAGATTTGAAATGCTTGCAGAATTTCTTCCATGTGAGAGACAACGTTAGCAGTCTGGGTTGTATAATGCCTTTCCCAAAACTTTCAGAATCACAAAATTCTTCATGAGCAACACGCGCAGCAAATTTTCCAGTCTGGAGCTGTTCTTTTGTAAATTGTAATATATGAGAACAACCTTTCCAGGCAACGATGGAAAACTGTTTCTGCCATTTTCTGAACATTGTCTAATGGGCGATATTGAATGGGAAACTTCATAGTCAGTATACAAAAGAACTTTCTTGCATAGTCATATAAATTCATTTTGAAACTAAGAAAACCATTTGCACAACTAAGGAAAACCATTCTCCATTTTACTGTACCATTTTAGATAAGGTGTATTTCTTTCTGTCAGGAAGAGGTCAAAATGACTCGCTACGCAACAGACCCGGAAAACCCAACAAAGTCATGCAAGGCACGTGGCTCCTACCTCAGGGTGCATTTCAAGAACACCCGTGAAACGGCTCAAGCAGTGAAAAAGATGCACCTCAGGAAGGCATACAGATACTTGAGAGATGTTATCGCCAAGAAGCAAATTGTCCCCTTCAGGAGATTCAGCGGAGGTGTTGGCCGAAAAGCACAAGCTAAGAACTACAAACATTCCCAAGGAAGATGGCCAGAGAAGAGTGCTAACTTTTTATTACAACTCCTCAAAAATGCCGAAAGCAATGCTGAAGTTAAGGTAAAAGCATGTTTTCCTTCTTCAAACTCAAACTAGATTATGGGATAGGGAAAACGATCTTTTCTTTTTGAAGGATACGATATGGTACTTGGCACAATTTTTAGTTGGAATAGCAAAGGAAATATCTAGGAGGCAACCTTTCCGAGGCACATTCATCAATGTTTGTCTAAGGTTTGATTTCACAGTCAAAGGCTTTGTGAATTATAGTTCTTTAAATCACCATAAGTTCGAAATGAATGGGAAAATTTATTTCTACACTAAGCTTTGTACGCAGACCACAATTCTGGACTCAAAATGCCAAATCTCAAACAATTAAAAACTTCTGCTTTGGCACTCTTATCTTGAGAAGGCGGATTAAGAATTAAAAGTCTATCTGCTTCTTACAGGGACTAGATGTTGATTCTTTGGTAATTGACCATATTCAAGTAAACAGAGCCCCATACATGAGACGAAGAACGTACAGAGCTCACGGAAGAATTAACCGTAAGTAAATACTACTACATTTAGAAAGGTTTATTTGGGGCAGATTTTTAGAGTTAACTGCATATGGGCTGAAGTGGAGACTACTATATTGTTTGTGAATTGCAAAGATGTTATCGCCACCTGTACAAGAAGAACATGTCAGCTTGCTGACAAAATAATGAAACACTGAAGTACAAAGGAATTATTGTTTTTAGATAAATTATTATCAACCAAAAACATGTGCCATTGCACCCTTGCTAGTTTGGACAGTGTGAAGATCGATATATAGTTGCCATTACAATACAATTTTAACATTGCAAATTGGATAGTTCTAAAACCATACAAAAATGGCATCTTCACAACTGGTTGGTCGAAGTAAAAGCATGCTGACAAACTATTGTCTTTAGTGACAAAGTAAAACAATTGATAGGAGGAAACAAAGTGCTTCTGGAAAAAGAAGGTTCCAGAGTTTGATGCATAATATAGGTTGTGCAAAATTGATTATCTGTAGTCCAATTCATTTTCTTCTTATTTTTAGCTTACATGAGCAGTCCATGTCACATTGAAATGATTCTTACTGAACGGGAACAAGTTGTGCCTCGTGCTGAAGAAGAGTTGGAGGTCAAGAAAGTGTCCAAGAAGAAGTTGGCCAGAGAAAAGCTCAAGTCAAGAGAATAAACATTTTCAAATCATGTATAATTTGTCAGTTGCCACGAACAATGACTCTTCTCTCCGACTCTTCTTATAACTCTGATTATTCTGGTCTCAGATCATTTGCAAAGATCTTTGCTGTCAAGAAATATGTCAACAATGTTAATCTTTCCTGGATTTCATTTTCGATCACAGAAATGAAAAACATTGACATGCTTTGCTAATCTGAAAGGGAATCTAAGCATATATAAGCCTTTGATAAAAATAGCCCTACAAAGACAATAGATCTTGACATGCCTCGGGCCATATTTGGGTAACTAATATGTCAACAGGAAATAGTGATATCTGGTTGGTTACAATTTGGCCCCATGTAGCTTGAGCCACTTTTATATACTTAAATTCCCTTTAAGAAGAATGTGTTTGGCGAAAGAGATTGAAACTCTTTATCAAGGTAATACCTACATCGGGTGAATATTGCTTCAATTTGCTACAATCTTGTAATTTTCCGACTGGTATTATAAGTAAAAATCCACAAAAAGAACATACTTTACAAGAAACAGTCTGTTACTTTAACTTAATATTTTCCTGAGAAATGAAAATTCAAGGAGATTTAGGGATTGTCCATATTGAGAAAATAAAACCAAATTGTGCTGTGTGTGTGTGTACCCTTTGTAAAACAATGGGAGGCATTTTCCCATAACCAAAGTTCCCTTATGCGTTTGTGTACCAGGACACTTTCGCATACCTGAAATTGACTATGCATTTGTAAAACAATGGGGGACACTTTCGCATAACCAAATTTTGCTATGCATTTGTGCACCAGGAGTCCAGGACACTTTGGCATACGAGAATTTGACTATGCATTTGTGTACCCTTCGTAAAACAACGGGGACACTTTCGCATAACCAAATTTTGCTATGCGTTTGTGTACCATGACAGTTTCACATACGAGAATTTGACTACGCATTTGCGTACCCTTTGTAAAACAATAGGGGACACTTTCGCATAGCCAAATTTTGCTATGCATTTGTGTACCAGGACACTTTCGCATACGAGAATTTGACTATGCATTTGTGTACCCTTTGTAAAACAATGGGGGACACTTTCGCATAGACAAATTTTGCTATGCGTTTGTGTACCAGGACACTTTCGCATACGAGAATTTGACTATGCATTTGTGTACCCTTTGTGAAACAATGGGGGACACTTTCGCATAGGCATAACCAAATTTTGTTATGCGTTTGTGTACCAGGACACTTTCGCATACGAGAATTTGACCATGCGTTTGTGTACCCTTCATGAAACAATGGGGGACACTTTCGCATAACCAAATTTTGCTATGCGTTTGTGTACCAGGACACTTTCGCATACGAGAATTTGACCATGCGTTTGTGTACCCTTCATGAAACAATGGGGGACACTTTCGCATAACCAAATTTTGCTATGCGTTTGTGTACCAGGACACTTTCGCATACGAGAATTTGACCATGCGTTTGTGTACCTTTCATGAAACAATGGGGGACACTTTCGCATAACCAAATTTTGCTATGCGTTTGTGTACCAGGACACTTTCGCATACGAGAATTTGACTATGCGTTTGTGTACCCTTCGTGAAACAATGGGGGACACTTTCGCATAACCAAATTTTGCTATGCGTTTGTGTACCAGGACACTTTCGCATACGAGAATTTGACCATGCATTTGCGTACCCTTTGTAAAACAATGGGGGACACTTTCGCATAACCAAATTTTGCTATGCGTTTGTGTACCAGGACACTTTCGCATACGAGGATTTGACTATGCATTTGTGTTCCCTTGGGGGACACTTTCGCATAACCAAATTTTGCTATGCGTTTGTTTACCAGGACACTTCGCATACGAGAATTTGACGATGCATTTGCGTACCCTTTGTAAAACAATGGGGGACACTTTCGCATAGCCAAATTTTGCTATGCATTTGTGTACCAGGACACTTTGGCATACGAGAATTTGACTATGCATTTGTGTACCCTTTGTAAAACAATGGGGGACACTTTCGCATAGCCAAATTTTGCTATGCTGTAATTAATTATTTTCTATGTGTGTTTTGATAGGAAGACGCTCCAATATTGTGCAGCAAATCTGAATTTTTTAAATGAAAAGAAAAAATTAAAACGTACCCCGAGGTCTAACCGAGGCGCGATTATCGCTAATTGAAAACTTTTCCCAATATCCCGCAAGACGTAGGCTTTGCAATTTTTGAAGGCCCTTGTCAGGGTCCTAATCAGTTGAAATAAAATGCCACTGTGTTGCAACTTTAGTTTGCCGTCGAAGCTTTTTAGCATAACAACGCCAGATTTCATTTCCCCGTTACAGCAATTTACTAACTAGTCGTTCTTGGTAGGAAGCGAAGATTTATTCTGCATGTCTATGCGGGTTACTCATTCAAAGCCAAACCGTGTAAAAAATTAGGGTTGTCTTTGGGTTCTTGAGAGTAAAAGGATCTTGTGAGCTGGTATTTACTTTGATACATCGTTTCAAGACAAATACAAATATTTACGTGAATAATCTGCTCATCTTTAAGTTATTCACAATCCATACACCCGATATGCTTCCCTATTCCCTGCTGCCCATGGACGCTACAAGCGTAGTCAATTCGTAGATATAACTTCAGAAAGGTGACAAATAAATCAAACACTTTTAAATTTTTACAATTAATGATTATAATTGCAATGATAAATTTTGACGCATAATTAATAAACCGTCGTGAATTGACAAAGTTCTCAAGAAATTCAGGGTTAATATTATTCCTCAAATTCCGTCTTCCTCGATTATATTACAGTACCTCTGCAAAAATCCCTCCCTATTATTTCCAAAATTTATCATTTGTTACTAATAATATAGAATCTAACATAACATCTCAACATGCAGAAAATTCACCATTCATCATTTTAGGAAGAATATTCACCCCTGCTTTACACGATATCTAAATATAGTAGGCTAAGATAGTTTACTCAATGAAGTCAAAAGATGAGAGTTCTCATTACTTTTTCGTTATCTTTCCATTTCTCGATACTTTGATGGACACGCAAAAGTTATTACAGACATCGTTCGATCATAGAACTACCCTTGCCATACTAACTATTCTTCCCTTCCCATCAATGTGTAGTGAAACTTCTGTAGAAAGTATGCTGACATAAGATACCGTTTCCAAATCTTGAAATAAAAAATTCAAACGCAAGACAAATTTACGAGCTAGTACCCTGTAACTCAAACGCAAGACAAATTCACGAGCTAGTACCCTGCCTCAATTTGAGATACATCGGCATTCATCAGCGGGCTAGAATTTCAGCAACCTTTGCCTGCTTCCTCTCCAAAAATTAAACATTGAATTCTTCAGTCATATTTCCCCAAGTTAAAAATTATGATTTACAAGAAAGGCCCAGAAGATTTGTTCTGCATAAACAATACGGGAAAACATCCAGCGTTTCGTCAAAAATAGGCGTTCCACAAAAAATTATACCCAGTGCCGATTTGCAATGTTGACCATCATTTAGACCATCCTGAGTAAAGATTTTCTTATCAAGCTCTATCAACTCGTATAAAGAATTTTTGACATCCTACGGTTTATATTTAAAAAAAGACTTTTTTAGCAGTGATAGACATTTTGGTGCAGTGAGCCTACTCCAATCCAATGTTGCAAGTAATAACAGTAACGTAGTGTTTTGTGATTGAAGCCCCTAGGCAATAGCATAGCCTGCCATTATTCAGCAAAGTGTCCACCCACAATATAGAATATAACAGTTACAAAGTACCAAAATTTATATCTATGGAAATAAAGCTTATTCAACAATGACACCTAAGGACATGCAGTTCCAGAAGATGCACCACTAAATAAAGAGCTAGTTTACGTCATATAAACATTAAAAATTGTCTTATTACTTTATGTATGCTGCAATGACAGCCCACATGACTTCATTCGAATTAGAACGTTGTCCTTCAACCTCTGGATCTAGTTCCAATAACTGTCTCACACGTTTGGTCGCAAGATCATAGTCCTCGTCACTAAGTGGGGCAAATGCGTTTTCCAAAACATCCGAAGCATGAGCTAGATACAAAAGCGCAAGAGTGCGTTTGTCCATTCGATGTGGGTCGTTTATCCACTTTGTGAGAACGCAATCTTGAACCTTACGCAATACACGTTGCTTCATGACAGTGTCTGTCAGTGGATGTGTTGTCATGTCAAATAAAAGAAAATTCTGCTTCTCCGTTGTCAGGACTCCCTTCTCCACCAGATTCTTTGCAAGCCTTTCTCGCACATTTCGAAGTTGATATTTCAGTTTTAATGGATTCCATGTCTCACCTATTCGGCAAAAAAGGAGTNGACGTTGCCGAATTCTGATCTAAAACCGCTGACCTAATAGTTCCATTTCCTCCGCAGAAGTAGCGCGGAGGATTTTGAGGCATGAGATTTTTTATTTGTTGGATTTGTTGGAAATTTTACTTGAAACCAAGAGGATGAAAAAAGCGTACGAGATTGTTATGCTTCTCGCAACATAATAGCACCCTCAGCACTAGGATACAACAGAAAGTGTTGAAAGTGGATTCTGTGGGTAGAAATTAAAGTTTTTGTGGCTGTTTGATTTTAAGTGGAATATTAAGTTCAATTAAGTTTTGATATTCCTGTAACTTTTGATGATATTTGGCAAAAATCTTTAACTTGTCCCTATTCCGTAGGTCCCTGCCTCGCGAGGAGCAGTAGTGGTCTGCTTCTGTCTGTCTTTGAGAGTGTCGTTGTTTCATTTCATATATTATTAACAGTTCCAGAGACTATGGCATTTTGTATCTTGTCGGTTCACGGCAGAAATGAGATGCCACAAGCTTCCTTTTTCGTAAACGTCATTTCTAAAGAAACTAGAACGGAGAAAGATTTCCCCAAGAAAGGTCGAAAGCATTTCCTTCGTTGCTATAGTTGCAACGATCGATCACAAAAATCTCGGGCATCTGCTCATACATTCACTTGTTGTCTATTATTTCATTTATTATTTCATTATTTAACTATTTCATTACCCTTCTTTCATTAACATACAAATGATTCATATATAGCCAGAATTTTGTATTAATACTTCATCTATGGTTCGTAGCAACAAGTCAATGGGTCAAGAAGGTCTCTATGGTTTATGGGGGTTTATGAAGGCCTGTTTTCAGTCAATGGACAAGATTATTCCCTCCTTGGCGAGCAAATGCTGGACAGAGTTAAATTTTTTTACCCCTCTCCTATGGCAAAAAAGGGGAAAATCTCCCCGGTTTGAAACGGAGCCAGGTATACATGAGAAGCCAACGTCTTTCGAAATAAGTAAAAGAACATCATTTCTCTTCAAAAAGGGCAGATGTACCTGGTTTTTCTAACACCCCCCTAGCTAACATTTACATGCAAAGGTTTTGCCATACTAAGGATTTTGTGGTCAAGAGTGAAAAAGAATTCAGGTTAGTTTTTAATTCAGTTAGTCGACATAGATCTGTCACAGAATCCTTATATAACAGTATAAGGTCAATAGTTACGTCACATAGTTAGTTTGAGACAGAAACATTGCACAAAGCAGCGCACGTTCCATTTGATTTGGGGTCAAAGTAGGCTATAAATGTTTTCCGAACATCAAAACATCATGAAATCGTTTACTTGAGACTGCTATGGGACAAATGTCCACTAAGTTTTATCGACTAGTTTGCAACCTATACTTCTTCAGGAGGACATAAGCTGGCTGTTTTTCTGTTACATGTTTTTTCAGAGTTTAGTCATGTCTGCTAGATTAAAGAACGAAGCTCTGTGAAGTTCAAGATGTGGCTGAAAGAATTTGGAACAGGTATTTTTAAACTGAATCTTACGTTTCTTTGTTCACTATTCCAGTATATTTCAAGAACAGATAAAAATTATAGCTTTAAAAATTCTTCTGAATTGAATCAACGCGATTTTTAGAAAGTATAATGTTTAAAATAAGACGAGAAGCGAGATTTGGTCTAACTGACTGTAAGTCATTTAAAAAAATCTAGTTTTACTTTGGTAGTTAGCCTTCTTGCCTTGAATATTCAAAGAATTGCTCTTAGTCCAAATCCAAGAAAACAATAGATTTCAAGCCCTAAGTATCAATAATAGCAAATGAAGATAACATTCGCAAATGATTGGCCTATCATAAATTCAGTAGATTTTCGTCTTGAAATAAAGATTTATGTTTCAAAAATTTTGAATGATTTGGGAAATAAATACTGTTTGCAAAATTCAGTGTATGCATGTAAGTACGTGCAGCACATTTGCCCAACTATCATATCTGCAAAGAATAAAAGAATAAACAAAAAATAGTAACATCTTCTGCTCTCTATCGATGTAAAATATAGGATTTCTGCAATGTTCCCATTTTTGTCATCAAGTGCGACTGTATGCATCGAGAACGCTCCAGATACCTCTGCCACAATCAATTATTGAATCAATCAATCACTCAGCCAATCCAAAGTCTGTAAATTTACCGATCTACCAATCTATAAATCAAACAATACTACGTCCAAAAGCTAATCTATCAATCAATTTATCAATCTACTTTTAAAAGTACATTCCAAACTATACAAATTCAGTTGGATATCTAATTTGTAAGGTAGCTGTGTGATTTAGATACGTGTACATAGTATGTAGATGGTAGTAGCCTGCGTGCAGACTATACTTTTCCACTGCGAAGGAGTGCGTCTGCACGCAGGCAAAGCAAAGTATGTAGCAATCAAGGGACTGATGACATTTGAGATTCTGGAAGAGTGGCAAGAAGCATTGACTAAGGAATGGCAACAAAGTTGTCGTTGTCCTATAATCGACTGCAGAAAGCTACCAATTTTTATAAAAAGTGAAAATGAAGGACGTTTGCATAAACGTTTTTAGACTTGCAACTCTTTTTGGGAGTCAAAATCAAGTCAAATGACCCTCCTCCACGTTCCTCTATAACGCAGTATTCTTCAACATATCCTACATTTCTGCCACTTTTTAGAAGTTATATTCAGCTTTTTCGCGTGGGAGAGAATATAAGATACTCCGATCATCGATGAAGTTCAGGTCTATGACGAAAGGAAAATAGCACCAACCATGAAATAAAAACATAAATAGGCGATGAGAACCCACTAGGGGGTCAAACTCAAACTATGAGGTGCGGGGTATGCTGGTATAAAATTTTGGTAAGCATTGTCAAATAAGTATGTTTCTTCGTCACACTAAAGTTGCATCTTAAATTATTTTTCTTGCTAAAGTTGTTTACTATATAGGCATTTTGCAATTGTTTAGGCACATCTTGGTCTAGATACACTTCTATACAAAAAGTAACACAACATAAAGTTTTAATATCTGTTGACCTGAAAATCATCTAAAGTCCAGGTTCATCAATACATTATTCATAAACTTTGGCGAAACAATGACATCCATTGTCTACCTGCAACCTGTCAGCTCTGTATTTGTCCAGGAAAAATCTTTTTGGTCACGAAGACTCCAAGGTGCACGCTAATTTCAAGGTGGCCTAACTGGTATTGAATGAGATTTGAAGGAGCTGCATTTGAGATGAAACTGTAGCAGCAATCTACTGATTTGGATATTTCTTGACGAGAACATCCTAAACATAAAGTGATATGCAGAACTGGCCTACTAGTATCGACTATGGAAGTGGTGAGTGTCTAGACGTAGCCTAACTCAAAGAACTCAAAACAATCAGAATTTTTTTTGCGAGTGGATTCTTGTAGCTAGTTCTTTACTTGCAAATGATCAAACGATTGCCTAGCCCCCCACAACCAGGGATCCTTTATCTGGTAATGGGGAACTTACGAGGAGTCGTTTTGCAACACAACTGCTTTTTGCGACAGGTCTTATAACCTTGGGGTACCATGCATGGTCTAGACATAGGCTTTTCCGACTAAAAGCGAAGAATCTAGTAACTGAGAATGTCATTAAATGGATTTCATCTCTCTGTTTCTTGCTTTAATTATAGGACACTGAATTTAATTATATGTCAAGAACTCTCTTACTTGGGATTAGTTCATCAACTACTCTCTTACTGTACTTGGGATATCTTCTTAATCTAAAAAAGGCCGCGCGTCCAAGGTCATTGTATTTAAGAGCTATTTCTGCCTAACTTTTCCAGTGTCGTCGATTACAAGTGGAAAAATGCTATCTCTAAACATTCTAGAGACACAAAGCAAAATTGGTCTGTAAGGTAGCATAAAAAATACATAAACAGCTATATAAATACCAAGTCTGAAAATTAAAGATGCAATGCAAAGTTTGTCCCAGAATGAACGAACGAAACTATGAACTTTGATTTTGGTTGCCAATTGATTGATTGATTGATTGATTGATTGACTGTTTGATTGGTCTCTTAGTTGCTTGATCTTGTGTTTGATATTGTCTTTGCAATATCTCCTTTAATGCCTTTTACTTTACTGGACTCCCAAAATATTGAGCTGGAACCCTTTTTGTCCACAACTCTAATCATGTTGTCTATTAGAAGCAATACATAAATGTTGCTAGACTGTTTATTTGTTTGTTTGTTCGTTTGTTTGTTTTGTTTGTTTTTGCGTCTTCAGTAATTCAAATTCACAAGTTACACTACCAGCAAAGCATAAATAATAATTTCTTTATAATATTTTACATGCAGGGAAATTTGGCTCTTGAATTATCGTTATTCGAAACTACTAGTTGTGTTTTGAAATTAGCCAATCAAATTTAGCCAAGCTAGGTTGGTATGGTGCTTAGAATCCTAATCAGAGCTTTGCAAGTTGATGTCAGCCACTAGGGGCGAGAATTCTTTGAAAAGCGTAGGCTCTGAAGTGAACTCTTTCTCTTTACCTTATGTCTATGCATCAAATAAAACAAATAAATTCCAATGTAATAACCTAAGTTTTTACTCTTTACGAAATACAAGCAAGAAAGTTTAGCAACTGAAGAAGATCTCAAATTTTGCTTCACCAAAAGAATCTTCGTGTCAAGTGAAGAAGAAGTCTAAAAGTCGACAAGATACCAAACGAAACTGATAAAAACAACGCTCCTCTAGCTTTCAGTCTTAGTAGCGTCTCTGGTACCCAGGGTAGTAGGGTCTAAACTTAATGGGTCTAAACTAAACTTGCATGTCACACCTTTAATGAAGCAAATTGACACAGCATGCTATATTTCTACTCCCTTCGACCGCAAAGAATTATACACTACAGTGCTGCCATGTGACTTGTTAAACCAGGTGATAATATCAATAGAACCAGCCAATCATTTCTTGTCGATAACGCGCTTTTCGTGACATCCGCTTCTCCGGCGTGGAATCTGCACTGAACTTTAGCCTCTGTTGATATCTCATGCACGAAATGTCCTGAATTAAAGTAATGGTATTAAAGAGGTCACTTGGTGTGGAAGTTTATCTGGAAAGGTTCCAAACACGTGAGTCGTTATATCCTACCTGTAATTAGGGCACGCAATAACCTAGCCTGCGTGCAGCCTCTACTGTAACTGCGGAGGATGACGGAGGGGAGGAGAAAAGAGCGGAAAACTCCCCCAGAGAGCGGAAAACTCTACTGGAGGGGCAACCTCTCTGAAAAAATAATCAGTAGAGTCTGCACGCAGGCTAGCAACAACCTCACTTGTAAGAAGATGCTTTAGGTCAATATACTTGTTAGGGCAAAGTTAGAGACATAAATGCTCGACCAGACAATAAGAGGAACGTCGATCTTTATATGAAATACAGCTTGGATGACCACACCCATTTTTGTCGATATTTGTCACAAGTCTAAAGAAGAAAACAAAAATCTGTAGAAAGTTTTCAGGTCTAGGTTTTGATGTTCACATTAGTTTTGAAATGGTAAGCGCAGTTAGGTTATTTCATGATTTCATATTCTTAGCTTACCAGTGCTTACCACAATCGCCATGTAACTACGACAAATGTAGTAAGTAGTGCTGCAAATGCGATAACATGCCTCGTCTCCGATTTGAGGCCCATTGTTAATTGTCATGGTGCCAAATGGAATGCAATTTCATCATGTGAGGTCAACACAGAAGCTGCAGAACGGGACGTCCAGAAAGGAAATCAAACGCCTAAATGCAAAGAATGTTATTTTCCTACTGGATTAATGCTAGTACCAATAAGTACCAAGGTTGGGAAACTTGGGACAATTGAAACAAAGAAATACTTTGTTTCGAAGCGCACAAAGCTTCAAAAACCCCTTTCATTTCTCATTTGAGCCCTTTTCACTCTTAGTTCACTTGAGATGATCTATCATGTGGCCTAATTGCATAGCTTTAGTAAGTAAAACCACAACTTGCTTCGTGGAAGTAGGACCACAAATAACAGGGCTACCAGGCCAGGGCTGAAGGGGGGCTGAAGGCCTAGCCAAAATAGTGAATAAGGAATCGCGTCNAAACCCACCCATATGGGCGGCACATACCCGTACCATCAACATGTTATGTACCCCCCCCGGGAATCAAACGCCTAAATGCAAAGAATGTTATTTTCCTACTGGATTAATGCTAGTACCAATAAGTACCAAGGTTGGGAAACTTGGGACAATTGAAACAAAGAAATACTTTGTTTCGAAGCGCACAAAGCTTCAAAAACCCCTTTCATTTCTCATTTGAGCCCTTTTCACTCTTAGTTCACTTGAGATGATCTATCATGTGGCCTAATTGCATAGCTTTAGTAAGTAAAACCACAACTTGCTTCGTGGAAGTAGGACCACAAATAACAGGGCTACCAGGCCAGGGCTGAAGGGGGGCTGAAGGCCTAGCCAAAATAGTGAATAAGGAATCGCGTCCTTCAATATTCCTGGCATACGAAATTGAAGTTTGTACAGTAATTAGGCAGTGTGTTATTATTATTATAACTAAAATAATAACTTCCAAACATTTCATCTATTAACTTGCTTGCAAAAAAAGAAGCAGAAATTGAAATGCCAGGTCGCCTTCTTGCAGAGTATGACATAACGAGAAATAGAATGGAAATGGAAGCCCCTTTTGTTTTATTGATTGACAGCGGTTAACAGAAGTTGTACTGAGACAAAAGGAAACAAGCGAACAAAAGATAAGAAAACAGAAGCAAGGAAAAAAGACAAAAGGAAGCCTCTGTGGTGCTCAGACAAGACAAAATTAACCAAACCAGACAAATTTTCTAACTTTGGATTGGTTTCACAGCTTGGTTTATTATTTTGCACGATTGGGCCTAGTATTTGGTTATTATTCAAGAAAATACATTCGATCGAAATTGTAACGCATATGGAATGTTAAAATTAAGGACATCAGCAGAAGATGGATTGCAGTTTTGATAGCAAGCCGGATTAATCGCTTCGTGAGTTGAAGTGTGAGGTTAACGTGTGTCAAAGGACATCTTCGGTTGGCTTCACCTTCCGTGCCCTTCCAACTTCATTTCCATACATATTTGTGCGTGGCTGGTTTAATGTCAGCCATTTTCCAGACGGCAGTCTAGACATCGAGATTTCGGTGGAGTGAATCACGGAATTGTTAATCTCAAGCATGGCTGGTGAGTTTTCATTCGCGTCCTTAGGCCACATTTCTTTTCGCTCAATTAATGACGTCCTCGTTGCGCATTGAAGCTGTCAAAATTTACTTCCTTTGTGGGGAATGTTGGAGATGACTTGTCACCTTTCACTTGAAGACGTATTATTGCGAGGACGTTTGTCAACAAACATTTGCTTGCTCATAAATTAATCGTAGATTTGATGTTGTCTCATTTTTGCAGAGCCTGCTGAAGGATTTGGTGAGCAACCTGGTCCTGGGAATCCTGGGAAAGGAGGAAGATTGAGGAAACGAGCAAAGAATATCAAAGAGTAAGTACAGTTTTACATCACAACACTGGCTGCATGTTTCTTCCAACATGTCTCAAATTGTGATTGGACAATTGTTTACAAACTTCGAACAAGTTACAAACAAGGGAAGTTGTGAGCAATCTGGTTCGATATAAGATGAGAATCATAAATATTGGTCGACCTTAAGATTGAAGAAAGATGGTACAAAAGATATGGGACATTTTCAAGATGTCAAATTTTTGAGGAATTACACTTGAACTGCTGTAAAACAAAATTTAAGGTCAAGGAACATTGTGATTTTATTCTTTTGACTGAAAGAATTTCTTGGCCTTTGGATTGATTCTTTCAGCAAAATTCTTTTTCCTATTTCTCTGATTTCCTTGTGCAATTTGTTTGCTTTTAAGTCAACTTCAATCTATTTAGGGTTGGATGGTTTCTCTTTATTGCAAATTTTGAATACTGTAATATATGTTAATAAAATTCATGTTTCTCTTTTTCAAGGGAAGACGGAGAAGAAGACAGTGAAATGATGTCAATTGATTCTCACAGCGTAAAAATCTCCAAGTATGATCATTTTTTTATGATTCTTACAGAGAAATTACAGTCCTACGCAGGGTAACAATAGATGATAGTACAATGAATTTATCAATTTTAATCAATTTTGTTTCTTGTGGAATTCAGCAGACCATGGTACGAATACCCTTAACATGATCTTTAGCAGAATGGGCAATTAAAGGCATTCTGACAGATGAAGATTTAAATAGCAAAATTGGATGCTTAGTTCTGGGGTGGACCCACAAAATTCTTTGGCTAGCCTCATTTCAGATGTTGAAATTTGGGTGGTTGATCAAACAATTTACTTCATATTTTTTCATTTCTTGCTTCACATACAAAAACATAAAAGGGGCCTACATAGCGTCATAACAATGAAAACATCCTTCTGATTCAAAATCATATCAAATGAAAACTGACACCTGACCCAAAAATTCATCTTTCTTTGAAAATTTTGAACAGTTGGTGTCTGAGGCTACACTCCAAGAATTTTGTATGACTAACCTTCTTTTTTATATTATGATGTTTACAAGTTTCATAGGAAAGATTTTAAGGGAAGATTTTAAGGGAAGAAGCAAAGATTTTAAACGCAGACCAAGATATAACTGTTAAAAATTGGAAAGTTTGAAAATTATTGAGCTTTATCAGACTTAATATGTTTGGAAAAAGGTTTGACCTCATTGAAATAATTGAAGGAATTTTCATCAAATTTTAGATATGAGTCAAAAGAGCAAACCAAGGAAAGGTTTGCCAGGTAAGAAGTCGCAATAGCTCTTCGTGTTTCTTTTTGTGAAACAGTGAGAAAATGGTTTCTTGTAAGGGAAATTGAAAATCATGCATTTTCCAACCACAACCTTTTGTAAAGAAATCTATAAGATGCAATAACAATGTTTATGAATTTGTAGGTAAATTATGAAGTTGTAAGAATTTGTCTGAATATCTGTAGTTAAGTGCTGAATAACTATATTTCAAACTGTAAAACTATTTCAAATTGATTGCTTAAATCAAGTGCACGAGGAAACGTATAATTTGCTCGCCTAATTTGTGTTTTGTTTGTGTCAAATCTTGCGTAAGTGGCCATGTTGTTTTGTATGACTGACCTTAACCGCCTGCGCACAGTGCTTCACAGTGTACTGCGTTATCACAGGGGAACAAAGGGAAAAGCGAACTGAAGGAGAGAAAAGTTCCCCTGTGATAACACAGTACACTGGGAAGCACAATGCGCAGGCGGTTAAGGTTAGTCTTACAAAACAACATGGCCGCTCACGCAAGATTTGACACACAAAAAACACAAATTAAGCAAGTAAATTATACATTTCCTCGTGCGCGTGCTTAAATACTGAATGATTGATAAATATGAATGCATGGCTCTGATGAAGGCTTAATGCTGAAACACAAAGACACAAAAATGGCTTCTGTATGTGGTGGAGGCCAGAGATCTGATAGACTTCAGATTTCTCCATCTATTTTACCTGGGTGGCTACTGGCTCAGTAGATTTGCGATGATAATTTTGGAGACCTGAAGATCCCTGAGTTGATTTGCAGGAGAACATTTTGCTGATCCAGTTGAAGCAGCCCACTCATTGTTATCTCGAACTCTCAGGGAAAAGTTAAGTCCGTTTGAGAAATTAAAGGTTCGATATAGTGGGTGTCAGCGTATACCAAATGATTAATGTATTTCATAGAGCATTTACCACTTAAATATGTACGTATCCCCTTTAAATTTGAAAATGAAATGTTTTATCTCAGGGAAAACCATAGTGAAATTGAGAGGAGGAGAAGAAACAAAATGAATGCATATATCAGTGAGCTTTCAGACATGGTTCCTTCATGTAATGGTTTGCCAAAGAAGCCAGACAAACTTACGATACTTAAAATGGCTGTTACATATATCAAGTCTTTGAGGGGTATGTATAATACATCAACAGAACAATTGATGGGATCATTGCTGGCCAACTTTAATTGTTTTTTTATTTTAGTATAAGTTTCAGCATCAGTTAAATTTTTGTTTAATATTTGAAAGAAGTAATGTTTAAAATTTGGACAAGTATATATCTCGCTAATTCTAATTTAATTCTTGTCATTTTATCTCCCAGGTGGTTCCCCTCCTCCAACTGACGGCAATTCAAAGCCGTCCTTTTTATCAGATCAGGAATTGAAACATTTGGTGCTTGAGGTAAGCTTGAATTTATTCTTTGTTCATCAATTTAATTTTCTGTGTGTAAGATCACATGATTTTGCCTTGTCTGATAAAGTTGTGTATTTAAATTTTGCTCCATGAATTTTTAAGATTTACTAACAACCCTTTGGAATTCACAAGAATTCTTAAAAATTCATTAATCTACAGTATGACTTCTTAGGAATTTTTAAGAATTTTTAAGAATCTAATAAAAAACATTCTTATGAATTCTTATGAAAATATACTCTGAAAGTAATTAATTTGTTGGTTATTTTGCAGGCAGCAGATGGATTCTTATTTGTGTTATCGTGCACCACTGGAAGAGTGGTTTATGTCTCTGATTCTGTAGAACCAGTTTTAAATATGTCACAGGTGAGTTTCAAGCTCTTCCAATTTGATTATTTTATGCTTTTGTAAACGCTATAAGGGTCGTGTGCATAAAGGTTGTATTTTCTAAGAATTCTTGGTTCTTCTTATAACTTCAGAACAAATACAAAAATAAAGATGGAGCCACCCTCTAGTGTTAACATTTTAGCAAAAATACTTTTTACCAAGGACACATTCCCAAGAATCTGAAGCCCTTAGATAATGAGGGTTTTTTCTCACTGTGCTTTGTTTCAAATCATGACTTTTAATTTGTCTGCCTTTTATCATTTTGATAGGAAGAATGGATCAACCAGTCAATATATGATTTAATTCATCCTGAAGACAGAGACAAGTTAAGAGATCAACTTGGCACAGATGTCACACATGAAACCAGAGTTTTAGATTCAAAAAGTGAGCAATTTTGGCCTTATAATAAGATTAGCTTTATAATTTCATTGAAGCAAAACCTGGTAGCCATTGTGTATCAATATATAAAAATTTCTCTTGGTAAATTTACATTTCACTTGGTTAATAAATAAAGTTGTTGTTCCCAAGAAGAACATCAACTCAATTGAAGTTCCAAGGCTCGTTCTCTTTGGAAGTTGTCTTAGTTAAAGATTACACAAGTAGAAGACTTTAACCAAAAGCAACTTCTGTAGCCAATCAAATTCTTCAGATGTCGAACTGCAACTGAAAGCTAGGAGAGTATTTTTGCGACTATGTCTCTTTAGGAGCCTAAAGCATCTTTTCACCTTTGTCTTTTATATTTCTCATTTCAGCTGGAAGTGTGCGGAAAGATGGACCACAAGGTAAGCCTTCCTTGTCACTTTCGTTGTTGTTATGTGTCTGTTGTGTTGTTGCCATTAACAAGAAAGAAACTTCGAGNACTCAATTGAAGTTCCAAGGCTCGTTCTCTTTGGAAGTTGTCTTAGTTAAAGATTACACAAGTAGAAGACTTTAACCAAAAGCAACTTCTGTAGCCAATCAAATTCTTCAGATGTCGAACTGCAACTGAAAGCTAGGAGAGTATTTTTGCGACTATGTCTCTTTAGGAGCCTAAAGCATCTTTTCACCTTTGTCTTTTATATTTCTCATTTCAGCTGGAAGTGTGCGGAAAGATGGACCACAAGGTAAGCCTTCCTTGTCACTTTCGTTGTTGTTATGTGTCTGTTGTGTTGTTGCCATTAACAAGAAAGAAACTTCGAGTTTACTCTTTCAACTATCAGCTTGACGAAGACATTTACAGTTTACATCAGTTTGTTAATCTTTGGGCCGGAGGGGCCCACCCAACGTGGTGTACTTTTGGCAGTCCACCAGAATATTACCTTGTGTTCAGTGTCTCGAAGTTTGGTCCAAATTGTGGTGAATTTTCAGAGTTTTAAAGCACTGATTGATTATTTAAAGCTCATCAAAAATATTTAAAAGGCAGATTTGCACAACTAATACGCTGTCATCATCTCGTTGCATTGGACATAAAATTTGTTTCCTTTCAGTTAAAAGCATGCAAGCAACCATGCTTCGTGTAGAGATACAAAGAATTTAATTAAAATTTCTGCCCTTCAATTCTGATTCAAGAACCTACTTTCTCGACATTTCGAGACTTCTTAAAGTCTTTAAATAAGCAGTCAGAATTGAAACTTGTCAAACGTTTTGATAGATTCTTCATCAGTAATCAGAGCTTTTGAGTTACTGATAAAGATTCTATCGAAATGTTTGAAAAGGTTTAGTATATTTTTGAATTATCGTCTATTTCTTATATGCTACGGAAATTTTGCCATTGAATTATCAATCGGAATTTAAAATTGATACGCAGAGACATTCCTTTGATGTTTGCTGTATTCATTTTACTATCTCATACGTTGCTTTAAATTTTCATTTTATTTCAGCACTTGCAGGACGACTTGGTATTGGATCACGTCGAAATTTTATAATTCGCATGAAATGCGGGAAGATTGAAGAAAGTTCGGAAGCTTCAGATTCACGAATGAATGAAATTAAAAATCGATGTAAAGAAAAAAGAAAATCATACAATGGAGAAGATTATGCATTTGTTCACTGTACTGGATATGTACCGGTAAGTGTTAGAAAAACTTTCTTCATTGAGAAGAGGGGTCAATGCGAATGTAACATGACTCCTAAAACAACTAAAAAGAACTCCTAAACCCTCCAAGGGTCCTTTAACAGAATGTAAGCCATCCTTAGAAGGGGTATTGGAAAATCCTTCGTATTACAAATTGATATACACTTCTTACCTCTTCCTGAAAAATCCATAAAGGTTACCATGAAAACTTTACATCAGACAAAGATCCTATGTTTTTGGAAAGCCATCGTATCAAACACCTTTTATCTTGTATAGTGTAAGGGGTGATGCAAACCCTGTCGTTTGGTATGTTATTTCGCATAATTTGTTTAATTAATGGCATGCAAGGCTACACAAATACTTAGGGTGCGTTTACATGATAAACTCAAACCGGTTTGAAATTTCACCCCGATCTGAATATTGGCCCGAGAGCTTATTTCCTTGTGCGTTCACATGAAGTTTCGCCCCGGTCTGAGACCTGTGTTGTTTATCGAATGACGCAAGAATGCTTGAGATTGTTCATCGTCATCTGTTTGGCGCCAAGAAAAACAATGCCAATGTGAACTTTGAACCCGAGACCACTTAATCTCAAACCGGTTTGAGAATAATTTGCGTTTACATG
>REGM01000012.1:728876-766511 GCA_004194415.1 Aurelia aurita | reverse complement strand
AAAAGTGAGCAATTTTGGCCTTATAATAAGATTAGCTTTATAATTTCATTGAAGCAAAACCTGGTAGCCATTGTGTATCAATATATAAAAATTTCTCTTGGTAAATTTACATTTCACTTGGTTAATAAATAAAGTTGTTGTTACCAAGAAGAACATCAACTCAATTGAAGTTCCAAGGCTCGTTCTCTTTGGAAGTTGTCTTAGTTAAAGATTACACAAGTAGAAGACTTTAACCAAAAGCAACTTCTGTAGCCAATCAAATTCTTCTGATGTCGAACTGCAACTGAAAGCTAGGAGAGTATTTTTGTGACTATGTCTCTTTAGGTGCCTAAAGCATCTTTTCACCTTTGTCTTTTATATTTCTCGTTTCAGCTGGAAGTGTGCGGAAAGATGGACCACAAGGTAAGCCTTCCTTGTCACTTTCATTTTTGTTACCTGTCTGTTGTGTTGTTGCCATTAACAAGAAAGAAACTTCGAGTTTACTGTTTCGTCTATCAGCTTGACGAAGACATTTACAGTTTAGAACAGTTTGTTAATTTTTGGGCCGGAGGGGCCCACCCAACGCGGTTTACTTTGGGCAGTCCACCAGAATATTACCTTGTGTTCATCCCAGTGTCTCGAAGTTTGGTCCAAATTGTGGTGAATTTTCAGAGTTTTAAAGCACTGATTGATTATTTAAAGCTCATCAAAAATATTTAAAAGGCAGATTTGCACAACTAATACGCTGTCATCATCTCGTTGCATTGGACATAAAATTTGTTTCCTTTCAGTTAAAAGCATGCAAGCAACCATGCTTCGTGTAGAGATACAAAGAATTTATTTAAAATTTCTGCCCTTCAATTCTGATTCAAGAACCTACTTTCTCGACATTTCGAGACTTCTTAAAGTCTTTAAATAAGCAGTCAGAATTGAAACTTGTCAAACGTTTTGATAGATTCTTCATCAGTAATCAGAGCTTTTGAGTTACTGATAAAGATTCTATCGAAATGTTTGAAAAGGCTCAGTATATTTTTGAATTAATATCGTCTATTTCTTATATGCTACGGAAATTTTGCCATTGAATTATCAATCAGAATTTAAAATTGATACGCAGAGACATTCCTTTGATGTTTGCTGTATTCATTTTACTATCTCATACGTTGCTTTAAATTTTCATTTTATTTCAGCACTTGCAGGACGACTTGGTATTGGATCACGTCGAAATTTTATAATTCGCATGAAATGCGGGAAGATTGAAGAAAGTTCGGAAGCTTCAGATTCACGAATGAATGAAATTAAAAATCGATGTAAAGAAAAAAGAAAATCATACAATGGAGAAGATTATGCATTTGTTCACTGTACTGGATATGTACCGGTAAGTGTTAGAAAATCTTTCTTCATTGAGAAGAGGGGCCAATGCGAATGTAACATGACTCCTAAAACAACTAAAAAGAACTCCTAAACCCTCCAAGGGTCCTTTAACAGAATATAAGCCATCCTTAGAAGGGGTTTTGGAAAATTCTTCGTATTACAAATTGATATACACTTCTTACCTCTTCCTGAAAAATCCATAAAGGTTACCATGAAAACTTTACATCAGACAAAGATCCTATGTTTTTGGAAAGCCATCGTATCAAACACCTTTTATCTTGTATAGTGTAAGGGGTGATGCAAACCCTGTCGTTTGGTATGTTATTTCGCATAATTTGTTTAATTAATGGCATGCAAGGCTACACAAATACTTAGTTGTTTTAATAGGAACTACGTGTGATACTATACTGTATGTGCACTTTAGTGTGCTTGGAGATAGTGTTCGCAACTTGGCCTGTCGGAATGCTTGAATAATTTGTTCAAAGCTCAGGCAAACGACTCGAAGAACATAACTTTAAACCCTTTAATTACCAAAATAATTTATTGGCTGAGAAAATTGAGTCGGGGATTTATTTGTTGGTTAGATTCCCTGGATATCTTCTTCAGAGATACTAATTTATCAAAGGAAAAGAAAGTGAACTCCTGGCGAGATCAGTTCCCTCGACACTGAAATTAGTTATAAGAAGATTACTTTGAAAAGTGACAATCATGAAACATACCGAAAGATTTCAGTGAGTCTCATGATGGTTGTGCTTTTCAATGCCCAGGGCTTCTGCCAGTCATGGAAAACCTGGAAGACCTGAAATATTGACGAAATCCCTGGATAACCTCTAATACCAATCAACGATTTTCAAAGGCATTTAGACTGCTTAGAAGATGCCCCTTTATTTGAATGATAGAAATCGTTTTTGATTAACTTTTTGATTGAGTTATGATATATCATCGAAAACAGTTCCGACTATGATGGAAATTTGAGCTTTGAATCTTATTAAAATCATGAAAAAGTCACGGAAAATGGCTTTGAATTTTGGCTAAAACCCTGAAAGCAATCTTCGAATTTTTTACGACCGAAAGACATTTAAATGAATTATTCCTTCTTCTTTATTATTCAGAATTTCACACCGTTCATCACCCCAGAAATAGATCAAGATGACGGAGAATGCTGTTTGGTATGCATCGGCAAAATGCAATCAACGAACATGGTGACGTCAAAGGACAACGAGAATACACCTGCTACTGAATTCATAACGAGGCAAACAACAGATGGCAGATTTAGCTTTGTTGATCAAGCGTAAGTTGTTTGTTAAATGCGAGTCAAATCGTGCTGGTTGCTACTATCTGATCAGCTCAATAAGCATTTCGTAGATTCCGAATTATCCGATCAAAGCCCTTAAAGGGAATATAAGCCTTTGATAAGACAGCCGTGCAAAGACCGTGACTCGTGCCGAACCATATTTAGGTAACTGATCTACGTCAACAGGCAATACTGATATCTGATATGCTAGTAGTTGACCGCAAGTGGCATGAGCCACTTTCATATGCTTAGATTCGCTTTAGATCTCCAATTGCTCTGAAGATGTCCTAGTGGGCGAAACTAGTTAGCACTTGAAGAAGAATAAAAAGCGCAAAAGATCACATTGATGCCTGCTTTCTTTGGTTAGTTGTGCCCTCTTCAACTGTACACTATATACTTAGATTCCCTTTAAGTATACTCTTGAATGTGGTTTTTAAAAAAAAACCTTTAAAAACCATACCCATAAATCTGGATTCTGTCGTAAAAAAGGTACCCTAAAAATGGCAGACCCCTGCATCATGGAGTACTTAAGTTGCCCNTCGAATTTTTTACGACCGAAAGACATTTAAATGAATTACTCCTTCTTCTTTATTATTCAGAATTTCACACCGTTCATCACCCCAGAAATAGATCAAGATGATGGAGAATGCTGTTTGGTATGCATCGGCAAAATGCAATCAACGAACATGGTGACGTCAAAAGACAACGAGAATACACCTGCTACTGAATTCATAACGAGGCAAACGACAGATGGCAGATTTAGCTTTGTTGATCAAGCGTAAGTTGTTTGTTAAATGCGAGTCAAATCGTGCTGGTTGCTACTATCTCATCAGCTCTCAGCTCAATAAGCATTTCGTAGATTCCGAATTATCCGATCAAAGCCCTTAAAGGGAATATAAGCCTTTGATAAGACAGCCGTGCAAAGACCGTGACACGTGCCGAACCATATTTAGGTAACTGATCTACATCAACAGGCAATACTGATACCTGATATGCTAGTAGTTGACCGCAAGTGGCATGAGCCACTTTCATATGCTTAGATTCGCTTTAGATCTCCAATTGCTCTGAAGATGTCCTAGTGGGCGAAACTAGTTAGCACTGGAAGAAGAATAAAAAGCGCAAAAGATCACATTGATGCCTGCTTTCTTTGGTTAGTTGTGCCCTCTTCAACTGTACACTATATACTTAGATTCCCTTTAAGTATACTCTTGAATGTGGTTTTAAAAAAAACCTTTAAAAACCATACCCATAAATCTGGATTCTGTCGTAAAAAAGGTACCCTAAAAATGGCAGACCCCTGCATCATGGAGTACTTAAGTTGCCCCCCCCCCCACAGGGGATTAAATAATATACAACTTGTTTCATCAAAACAAACTAATTGTGTCTCGTAAACTCGTCATATTTACAAAAATGACAAACTCACCATCCCTGACTCTGTTCTGTGAAATTATAAAACACAATCTAATTAGATCGTGCAATATACTGGTTGAATTTCTCTGACTGTGTTCTTTACTATGTTCTTCTGCCCTGTCCCAGAAATAATAGTCATTCCTTCGCTACGATGCTTTCCCTGCGCCAACTGACCAGCTTTCCAAAAGCAAAGAGAATATTTCTTTCTGATAAGTTGTTTTCTTCCAATAAATTTTAGTAGTAGCTTGCGATGTTGCTATTTTGTTCATAATTCTTTGTATTTGCAGGGTAACAGAAATACTTGGATACAAACCAGTCGAACTTCTTGGTAAAAATTGTTATGATTTCTATCATCCTGAGAATCAAGATGAAATGTTTGCAAACTTCAAGCAAGGTTTGTCCAATTCTTCCTTTTACATATGTGCGGAATTTTAATCTTACCACAGGAATTATTTTGCCAGTTTTCGATACTTTCTGACGACCTTCAGGAAATTTTGTGCTGGCGCTCAGCCTAGATAGATAACTGAAAAAATTAAAACAAATGAAGAAAGATTATTCTGTGGAGTTTGTTAAATAGTGGACCATTTGCCAAATTTTGTGACACAAGAGGACTTAAAGCACTGTTTTTTCAGCTATAGAATGGTTCCAATTTACTCTATGTATTTTGAGCCTCTGATGTAAACCCCTTCCCATGTATCGTTTCAATATAATACTCGCCCCTAAGTTACTGCTGATAGTTAACCGATTTGATTGTGTTGACTTGCTTAGAGCGTTTGAATCTGGCAAGCCCCATCGTGAATCAACTTTTGTTTTTCAATTTTAGTCCGATTTTACCATCGAAAGTTACCTGAAGAGGCTACTGACGTGAAGATTTAAATACTCTTATTTTCTGATTTTTAAAAGTCATTAATAACTTGCATTTCATTTTTTCTGCAGTTTTGTCACAAAAAGGACAACCTTTAACGGCAAAGTTTAAGTTCAAACATAAAAATGGAGAGTACATCATCCTTCGAGCGAGCTGTTACAGTTTTCAGAACCCATACACAGACGACCCTGAATATATCATATGCACGAATAGTCCTGTCCGGTAAGCATCATCTCTCAATATTTTGCAAGAGATCACTTTGGTATGTGAACTAAATTATTGAAAGTCATAATATTTGTCGTCTTTCTCCTGGCCTTATGCTTTCTCTTCCTGCTTTGTTCTGATAAGATCCCTCAAACAGAAGCGGGAAGAAAATTAATGGTACTGAGTTTCTTATAAAAATATCTGTAAGTTTGTAAAATCCATAGTCTGTAAAAGTTCATAGCACGCAAAATTTTGCCAACGGCATGGGTGGTCCCTTTTCGCTGATTGATAGACCATTCAGCAGTCGAATGCGCTGTTCGCGTTGCATCTCGGGATCGCATAAATGTTTCAAAATCGGACTCGATTTTGAGTTCGAAAGGGGTTCGAAACCCCCATGCGATACCGAGATGCAACGCGAACAGCGCCTTTGCATTCGACTGTGGAATTGTCTATTGNATCATATGCACGAATAGTCCTGTCCGGTAAGCATCATCTCTCAATATTTTGCAAGAGATCACTTTGGTATGTGAACTAAATTATTGAAAGTCATAATATTTGTCGTCTTTCTCCTGGCCTTATGCTTTCTCTTCCTGCTTTGTTCTGATAAGATCCCTCCAACAGAAGCGGGAAGAAAATGAATGGTACTGAGTTTCTTATAAAAATATCTGTAAGTTTGTAAAATCCATAGTCTGTAAAAGTTCATAGCACGCAAAATTTTGCCAACGGCATGGGTGGTCCCTTTTCGCTGATTGATAGACCACTCAGCAGTCGAATGCGCTGTTCGCGTTGCATCTCGGGATCGCATAAATGTTTCAAAATCGGACTCGATTTTGAGTTCGAAAGGGGTTCGAAACCCCCATGCGATACCGAGATGCAACGCGAACAGCGCCTTTGCATTCGACTGTGGAATAGTCTATTGCCTAATTTCTCCAGAATTTTTCATCAAGCTGAAACTTGGCAATATTTGAATTCTCGCAAAACTACTAATGTATTGTAGTGCTGGATGGAAGAGGAGGATATCGATAATGAATTTAGAACTAAAATCAAGCTCATAATACTATTAAAATATATCAAATTTTAAAAATTTTAAAGTTGGGAAAATAAATCCTATTTCGTAAAATAAACTACAAAAAACTAAAACAGTTGGAGGGAAACCGATAGAATTAGTTAAATTGAGATCTTTGTAGCTAGTTTCTTTCACTTCCTATAAAATGCTCATGGTAAGAAAACATTATACACTTTTTATCGAAGTCTCTGGTTTTTAGTATTCATGATTTTTTCCTAGAAACAGAATGGATAAAGGAATACCAATAATGCTAAAACATGACGTTGAAAATAACATGGAAGAAGAGATGCCAGGTTCCCCACAATATCCTGATGCTTCATCAAAACTGCAGGAAATGCCAGGGGTCTTTCCGTATCCACCTCAAGCACTCGATCCTACACGTTAGTACAACCTTCCTTTATCATTTGTCTTGGCTATTTGTCAATTTGTCATGTCGGACCCGCGGGCCTCATTAATGTGTGTGAGCGCACGAGCGCCGCTCGCAGGCACAACATATCAATGCACATTAGTTGCTGGCATCTTTACTCTACTGAGAGTGATTTGATAGCAGGCACATTTTTCCCAATCAGTTACTCGCAGGCACAGAATATTTTTAATGAGGCCTGTGGACCCGACTTGTGCGCAAAGTGTGTCTTATGTTTTTGCTAGCAATAGTGATACCATGGAATTTGTAGAAACAATTTGGAGTTTTAGTGCAAGGAAATGTGGCAAATATACAATGTGGTCCAAAAAAATTACTCTGTTTGAAGAACCACTGTGGATAAGTTATTTGCTATTTTCCCCCCAAAATTGCACTCAGGTACGTCGGAAAGGCAAACTTGGATTTCTAGATAGATAGATAGATTTCTAGATATCACACAACCTTCTCGGGCGATGTTAAGGTATTTTTCAAAAAAAGTAACTTTGCCATAGAAGCCCTCAGAATGGAGTATCTTTTTTGGGCCACCCGGTATGAAGGACGAGAAGTTATTTAACAAAGCTTAATTTTTTTTATCCACTGTTACCAAAACAAATATAAACCAATTTGAACTTTGTTCGGTTTTTTTCAGGAGGTTATGCTCAAGCTTCTTCATCTGCAGCAGAGGTAAGCTCTAAATTTCTTTCTTTCTCGTCAAAGCTATGTTTTTCGAGCATGATATTAATGATACTTTTTTATTAGCCAAGAGGCAAGAGAATCATTATACCACGCACTTTAGTAGCTCAGTGTTTCAAGGATGCTGCTGAGATATTAAAGAAAATTGTTACTGAAGGTCTTGTGGCGCAGTGGTGTAATCCTCTGACTTTGCAGCCAGAACAATCAGGCGGATAGGGTTTGATCCCAGTACGAACCCCACACCTTGAGCCTCGTGACAAGGGCTCGCGGACTCGATTAGGTCTTCTCTACTTCCGTGATGCCAGCGTTTGTCGTTAAAAACCGCAACTTCACCTTCACCTTCACTGAAACGACGGCTGTGAAGTAAATCGTTTCAATTCGTTGTTCAAAGATTTATATAGAACCCCTTCAAGGCCTTCAGAATATTTTTATAGATACTTTTTGAATTCAAAAGTGCTCCAAAATTTTGATTTNCCCAAAATTGCACTCAGGTACGTCGGAAAGGCAAACTTGGATTTCTAGATAGATAGATAGATTTCTAGATATCACACAACCTTCTCGGGCGATGTTAAGGTATTTTTCAAAAAAAGTAACTTTGCCATAGAAGCCCTCAGAATGGAGTATCTTTTTTGGGCCACCCGGTAGGAAGGACGAGAAGTTTTTTAACAAAGCTTAATTTTTTTTATCCACTGTTACCAAAACAAATATAAACCAATTTGAACTTTGTTCGGTTTTTTTCAGGAGGTTATGCTCAAGCTTCTTCATCTGCAGCAGAGGTAAGCTCTAAATTTCTTTCTTTCTCGTCAAAGCTATGTTTTTCGAGCATGATATTAATGATACTTTTTTATTAGCCAAGAGGCAAGAGAATCATTATACCACGCACTTTAGTAGCTCAGTGTTTCAAGGATGCTGCTGAGATATTAAAGAAAATTGTTACTGAAGGTCTTGTGGCGCAGTGGTGTAATCCTCTGACTTTGCAGCCAGAACAATCAGGCGGATAGGGTTTGATCCCAGTACGAACCCCACACCTTGAGCCTCGTGACAAGGGCTCGCGGACTCGATTAGGTCTTCTCTACTTCCGTGATGCCAGCGTTTGTCGTTAAAAACCGCAACTTCACCTTCACCTTCACTGAAACGACGGCTGTGAAGTAAATCGTTTCAATTCGTTGTTCAAAGATTTATATAGAACCCCTTCAAGGCCTTCAGAATATTTTTATAGATACTTTTTGAATTCAAAAGTTGCTCCAAAATTTTGATTTTAAATGCATTAATATTATGTAATAAATGGATGTGGAAATTACAGACTCAGTCGCAATGAGGTAGACTATACTCTTCCCCCTGTCCCTCATACACTGAGATAAATCAAAGACGCTAATTTGGCTGCAGTTGTTAATCTCGTTCAAATTTGTATTCAGGGTGATTCCGATCGTGGCAAAGGATCGAAAAGGAAATCTTCAGGGCAGAAAATAAAGAGAAGTCAATTTAAATCAGGGAAAATTGATTATGGCGGTGGTCAAGAAAGAGTTGCATCAGGGGATAAATATTCACAACAAGGACCATTTGGAGGTATAACATAACATTAGTTTATTGCTTACTGAAACAAATCAGAAATTTGGCAAATGTTACGAGCGAAATCTTCCCGAAAATCTACACAAGTCGTAGACATTTTATTTATAAATAGATTCCAAATGGAAATCCCTAAAATTTCAAACTCTGTTCTTTTCATTAACTTTATTTTTTGTGCAGTATAACATCATTTTAATTTCGTTTTGTTACTTTGTAGGACAGAATTTAAAACATTAAATTGTAACTGATGTTTGTCCGGTTCTTGAAATAAGATAAAATAAAGAATAATTGAAAATCGTTTATCAGAAATTTCCACACTCTTCGATTCTTTTTTGTAGATTTTTCGAGTTCACAAGCTGGAGAGATGCTAAGAGCTTTAGCAAGGCGGCAACAAGAGCAGACACTAAGCCCTATCGGAAAAGTTTCAACATCGCAGTTCGAGCAAGGCATGTTTGGAGCCGGTCAAGCGAACTGGCCTAGTGGGGTAAGCCAATACAGTCTACCCGGCGCTGAAGCAGCTTATGATTATATGGACACGAACACTGGGGGTGCAAGTGCGCGGCCTCAATCTTCACCCTACAACCTCCCTGTCAGTGAAATAACACTTGCAAGGCAAATGATGCAATCGAGTGCAAATCGAGGCTACGAGCAACCAATACGAGGCGGAATGCCATATGGACAACAACCAGTTACTCCAAGTTTGCCATCACCAAATTCGCAACAAATGCAGGGAACGAATAGCGCGAAAATTCTTAATTATCAACAGCAGATGAACCAACAAAGATCGTCCGATATACAGTTTCCATTTTATTGAGACATTGTGGAGGAGATCTTTGCCGGAAAAAGACAACAACGTTTCGGTACAAGCCATCTTTTGGGTTTGACTGAATGCGGGATTTTCGTTGGGTTTCATACACACAGGAGAGATCTGTCTCCTTTGAGAAGTCTCCTAGAGCATTACAAACTTGCATTTAATGAAATATTGCTAATGGGAACGGGTAATGGTATGACATCTTGTATTTACATTTTGTTGTTTCGGTTTATTAACAGATTGGGTTTGCCCGTCCTCACTCCGGTTTCATATACCCCAGTTCCCTACTGCCCATATAAGGATATGCCTATGTAATAATTACGGGGAAAACAGTGTCGTTTCACCCAAATGCTGGACATTTTTAGAGAGAATTGTCAAATGGACAGGAAGAGGGATAAAGTAAGAGCGAAGTAAGAAATCAAAACCTTTCGACTGAATTAATAAAAATTTGCAATATTCCTGAACTAGCAAGTACTTAAACAATCTGCAAGGACATGAAATTTGCAAAACTAAAGGCCCAGACACTTTAAATGAAACAATCCCACGTCCAGAGCATCTTATAGACAACTTTAATGTTTTGTTGCTTACAATTTGATACTTTTTCACGTAGAATAGTCGATTTATCTGCAGGTTAAGGGTAGAAGTTTAAAGGGCAGCTCAAATTTTAATCAGCGATAAACTGTCACCTTAGCTTTGTAAGTTGCCTACAAAAATTGGCGTTTTCATATACTTTTGTAAAGAGGAAAAGGGGAGACAAGTCACTTTCGCGACCAACAGTTTTAGTTAATTAATGTTACATAAAGTATTTCATATTACTAACAAATTAGGTTGTAAACAATAGACATTTATGCAACGCATCTTCCCTTATTTAGAATTGTACGGTAGTTTTTTTGTAAGACAACGTTAGTTTTAGTTTTAGCAAATGCAGAAGAAAATCTCCTCAAAGACTGAAGTATCTTAGTTTTTGTTTTACACAATACACTCATTTTTTATAAGAAACCTCTTATAAGAAACTGTAGTAGCTTCTTCCAGAAAATTAAGAAACTGTACTAGAAACAATCTGAGGTCAATTAGAAGTTAGGAAACTTTTCAACATTTTGTTGTGAGTTGCTTTTAACCAGGAAGTGTATCACCCACCCAAATAAAACCAAAAAGTATAATTTTTGTTTATGATTTAGAGTTCTTTCTTGTAAATCTTGGTTCAAAAAGTGGTCCTCGGTGCATTTTGATAAAACGTGAAATTTGGTTTTATGAAAAATTAAGAAACTCTACAAGAAACTATAAGAATTGGGCCCTTAGTCGAGAAACCCTGTTGCAAAGTTTGGGGCCAAGTTTCTTATAAAAAATGAGTGTAGCTTTTTTCACACTAAAAGATGGACAGGTCGTCTGGCGTGAATACGGGACGGAGAACATTTTTAAAGGTGTAAGCAGTCTTATTTGTCCGTCGATTTGTTCGCTTATCCAGACGATGTTCAAAGGACAATTTGTTTGTCTGCGAGGACAAGTCGTCAAAAGTCAACCTCGATTCCAGGGCTATCAGTGTCTTCAGCCTCCCTTCAGCGCACATGATAACAACTGGCCGCCCATTGTTACCCTGGGTTCGAGGTTGGTCAAAGTCGGACGTAAATCCACACCAGACGAACAACTGTCTGACGACTTGGACTTGCCCGTCCAGACAGTATATTCGTCTGCTAATGTGAAAGAGCTAATGACGAGTTTAGACTTTTGGGGAAATTTTAAATCGTGTTTTAAGGATTAAGTCTTGGTTATTTGATTTAAAGTTTTCCCGTACCCTAAAATCGAAAATCGTCATGATATGTTTAGATCCACTTTGGTTCTTTATCGTTCATTAAAATTAGTGTCTCCAAATTAGTGTCTCCAATTAGTGTCTTCTAAAATTAGTGTCTCCAAAGAGTCAGTTATCAACGCGTTACTGGGAAGTTTGTCAATCCCAGAGAATAGCTCTCTGAATTAGATCTTGTTGATATTCTGAAACTTCCACGTTTTTAATCATTTACTAGGGATTTAACGGGGCAATTGCCTCTCCTATCCCCAGCTTTCTGTGTACGGCCTTTCCTGGGGGAGAGGTGTCTTGCTATGTTGCTGATACAAGGAAGTGCCATTTGTTATGAGTACCATTTTCTAAAATTGCAGAATTATGGCTGTTATGGGTGCTNAGTGTCTCCAAATTAGTGTCTCCAATTAGTGTCTTCTAAAATTAGTGTCTCCAAAGAGTCAGTTATCAACGCGTTACTGGGAAGTTTGTCAATCCCAGAGAATAGCTCTCTGAATTAGATCTTGTTGATATTCTGAAACTTCCACGTTTTTAATCATTTACTAGGGATTTAACGGGGCAATTGCCTCTCCTATCCCCAGCTTTCTGTGTACGGCCTTTCCTGGGGGAGAGGTGTCTTGCTATGTTGCTGATACAAGGAAGTGCCATTTGTTATGAGTACCATTTTCTAAAATTGCAGAATTATGGCTGTTATGGGTGCTGTTCTGGAAAAACTATGCAAAATGACACTAATTATAGGAATTTATTTTTTACTGTGTGAAATTATGGCCCAATCAATTTGCGGAATTATGACTCTAGCATTTTCAAAGCTTCGTAGAATTACGAGTTTTATTTTCTCAGGCAAAATCGCATTTCCCCATCAAATGACAGGTGGAGGTACCCCCCCCCCCCCTCATCCCCCGACCCCTTATTTTATGTGATAGTTTAACGATTTTAGGATTATTTATGATTTCTAGTTTTCGCACACATTATGCCCGAATCCTACACACGACGCAAATTTTTATCTTGTAGATAGAAAGGATGAATTCGTAGACGTATGCATTTTTTGTCCGATATGACTGGCTCTAATCTCAAATATTCGTTTTTTCTGTTTCATCTTCTAAGAAATGGCATAGCATAAATTTCTGAATGTTTCTCTTGGTGTGATGTATAGGGTCTGCAGAGGTAAACTAGGTAAGCTTCAGGTAAAATGGGCAAGGCAAAGAATGTGGATAAATTTGTTAAAAATCGTGATTCACAGATTTTCTCTGGCTACAACTGCCGGAACTGCCCTCTTTGATGTTGCAAAAGTTGATTTTACAATTCAATCAAGACTATCCATTTTGCCCCCAGCCTATCCATTTTACCCCTGCCTACCATAACAATTTTCTGCCGGGTGTAAAAACAGATTTCATCAGGCCTAGCAAGGAATGTTTAACTTGAATTAATCCTTGATAGTCAATTCCTTGCTTGTTGATATTGGTGCGTCGAGGTTGCAATATTAGTCTTAAAAAGTTCATATTTGCCTCCACTGTCGTGGACTCGATTAGCGCTTCGCTACTTCTGTTACCCAGCGCTTGGCGCTAAAAACCGCACCTTCACTTCCCTGTATATGTTAAAAGACAGAACTTTGAAGACAGCAAACCAGAGAAAAAGACAATTGTGATTATCAAGACACAAATATCTAATCATCATCTAGGCCTTCTATAATCGTCAGTCGATTTTCTTGTCTTTCTTTTGTAAACACACTTGATTCTCCTTTTCTTAATCGATGCCTTCTTTCTTGTTTCTGTCTATCTGTTATCGTTTTCTTGACTCTCTTTTTTATTTCACTTTCATCCAAAACTTTTCTAGGTCGTACTGACCTTGGAGCTACGTCATCCTCTTTCTTGTTTTGTTCATCTCTGTATGGTTTATAAGATTTGTTTTGATGGTGAAGTTGTTCGATTTCCGAACCCTCCGAATCTGACGTCAATCGATCTTCTACCGTGTCTTTCGTTTCTTCCGTTTCGTTTTGTTTTGCAGACGCCTCATCAGTCTTTTGTATCGGTTGATCTGAAAATAAAATAGGGTGGGTTTAGATTCGGACGTTGGGAAGAATCTAAACTTGGAAACAGACCAAAAACACTTTCAATATTTTCGAAGAAAACGTTAAAAAAGACGTTTGTTATTATTCGTCTGACCTGTGACCGTACTAATTCTTAAAGGGAATTGACATGTTGCGGGGAAATTCAATTCCCTTAGAAACAGGAAATCGAAGCACAGCTATGGTAGAAGCAGTGACTTAGACAGCAGTAAACAAGATGCAACAGAACCAAAAAACCACCTGCCACATAAAGTCTTTACTTAAATTTTCCACCATCCAACTGAACCACATACCAAGCGTCTTTAAAGCAGGTAACGCAATCATCGACAGTGTTGGGAGTGTTCCGCACTGCTCGTAGCTTTGGCTACGTGGCTAAACCCATTGCGAATGTAAGCAAACAAGAGCGGACAATATATTAATAACATTTAATCACATGATCCATCCATGTGCGCCTTAAAAGTGATGTTTGCCCAGTTCCAAAAGGAGAATCTTCTTGGCCTTGACAGTTGTACTGATGTGTACGTTAGATGTATACTCATTACAGAAGTCTCAGTATCGGTCATTGAATTGGATGGTTACGTTAGATGTAGGATGCAGAAGACTACTTACCACTATCTTTGCAGTGTTCATCATCATCATCAGCATCATCAATGGCATCGCTATCCGCATCAGCATCTTCTTCAGAACACGATGAATCCCGTCCGCTATCGTCATTTTCATCATCCTTCGTTTCTTTGATAACCTAACGGGCAAGTAAATAATAAAATAACTACCGGGTGAGTCAGAAAAAATAATCCCCGTTTGAAAGGCCATTGCTCCCTGGATATGGCGGTAATAATATTGGTAAATATATTGTTTAATAGTGGACATGCTCATATACATTTTAAATTTTACCTGACTGAAATTGACCACACTCCGTTCTAAAAATATGAAGGATTTTCTTAAGAAAGCCGCTCCAAGAAACCTTCAAAAACGGCATAAAACTCACCCGGTAAAATCTAAATCAATAAACCTTAATCCCAAGACGGTATTCTAACAGAAAAAAGACCCTTCCTAAGTCTCGATTTCAATTTGATAAAAAATAGTACAAAACCTTGACCTCTGACCAGTTATCTTTGATCCCCAACGCGCATGCTTGTTTTGGAAATGCACGATTTATCTTTTATTACTATGAAGACAAAATCGAAATTCCTTTGTTTAGTCTCGTGGGTTGGGACTTCTCTTCCTTAGTCTCATTTTCACAAAGAGCTTCCGGAAAAGTCTTCTCATATCAAAATGATGAAGTTTATGATTGATTTCAGCCAGGGAGAAATACAGGGTGTTTCAGAAAAAACGCAGTCCAACAATAATTGAAAATTTCCAACAAAAAAAGATTTGAAGAGATGTAATGTATACCATCTGAAAGCACGATCTATCTTCTTTCCAATGATATGCAGTTTGGATACTTTAATAGAATTGTTCATCATTTAATTGATATTTTAGTAAGCATGGTCGATTTTAAATGCAGCATGCTGTAAGAGCAAATCAACACCTTTTTAGCATTAAAAGTTACAAAACAGATTTTATGAAAACATTTCAGGCCTAGAAGCACTCGAGGTGATGCCCTTAGGAAGGAAACTTGCAGATTTACTCCCATGAGACACATTTATTAAAAATGATAAAATAAGCTCTTATTTTAGATATAAGTCAAAACTTGTTATTACTAGAAAATTGTCAATCACAGTTGGGCTGCATTTTTTCTGAAACACCCTGTAGACGGGAGAGAACACGCGCGTTTCTATAGCCTGATTTCAGCTAACATTGAGCACTGCGCGTTTTTAAGTAAAACACTGTATCATGAATTATTCTGCAACATTTTTGCAATCTATAGCGTCAAAAACATTAAGAAAAATATTCAAACCAAATCGTTGGTGGTGTATCTAATAACCTCTTGTAAGTCTTTCTCCATTTCTTTTGTGAACCCACTGGCTGCCACTTCTTTATCCAGATTATGCATTCGTCTGAAAGGGACAAATTTGATTTAATGAAGTACAAATCTAGACTCACGAACACTGAAGGCCCTTCACTTTCGCTCATTGAATTGAATTGATGTTGTTGTTGTTGCTTCAGTGAGGTAGGCTGTAGTTGTAGCGACATATCAGTTGGGGGAGCAAAACTACACGAAAATACAAATCCTTATAGTGGACATCAGACTGACATGACGATAAGATAGGTCGTAAAGATACTATGACATATTGGCCTCCCAGCCTGCTTCGTGTAGAATGATAATTTTAGCAGTCAAAGCCACGTTTTAGGGCTTTAAAATGAACAGAAGATACAGTTCTAACCTTAGCAAAATGAAAGTCGTAAATTTGTCCAAAGGAATAATGTTTCCCTTGAATTACAACAAGATGTTAATGAACCCTTTTAACCGAAATAAATGTTGACTAAATATCTTTATCTGGAGACATAAATTCGTAAAAATTCGCACCTGATATCGTCGAATTTCGGATAAACTTCACTTTCAAATCCAAAACGTCGTTGAAAGAAATCTCGTACGCACTGAACGTCACGGTTGAAATACCTTCAAAGATGAAAATATCAATTAGCAAATTGTAAAAAAGCTCCCCCAATAAAATACGCCAAAAAAGTCTTGGTGTACATAGCAGCCAACAGGAAATAAACTACTAGGGTTTTTCTCGAGATTGTTTCTATTTCTTAAAAGTTAAAGATTAACAAAGGGATCTAATAATAATAATAATAAAACCATATTTATACAGGTAAAACTTGTTCAGCAAAAAAGAGTTTGCTGCTATCAACCAAGGACCTGTTAAACCTAGGTGTACGTATAATATATAATTTACAACAATGTGGCTAGAAAAGTTATTTTACAATAATAGAGTTTAAAGAAAAGTTTTAAAAGTCAAAGTCAAAATCCTTGCAATTTCGTTCAAGATAAATTCGACTTAACATGACTCATTACAGTCTCACTCTTTCATCTTCCGTCCGGACGTGTTCAGCCTTTCTCCGAGGAGAAGTTTACCATCTATGATGGCAGTAACAACTGGGGCTCGTGTAGTCATTCTAATTAGCTATGATAAACAACAAAAAGTTAGCCGCATCTGTCGTTCATTAAAATTAAAAAAATTCCTGTCAAGTCTGTGAAGAAATGTCAGTTTCTGTTCTTGGTGTAATCCTCAAGTAACTGCACATTTCCATTTCCTTGAAAAGTTCAGACAAGCTTCTCTCGTGCTTTTCATCATCTTTGGGTAAGTTTCCTCTTGAATTTTTTCCTCTCAAACTGCTCATTGTCTCAGATACTTGTCTTCGGCTGATAAACTTCTTCTTGTGATATAACCCTGCTTGTGAATAGATAGACAATGAGTTGTTTTCATTTCTAATGTGTCTCGTCATACATGTCATGCCAATTGAATTTCTTCTACCTAATTTGTCATGCCTTTTTGTGCTATTCGAGACACAATTTCCAGTTCCTTCAGTATATGTTTTCCTTCTAACTGTCAAATCATAACTCGAAGGGTTTTCAGTAATATTTGGCAGCCTTAAGAAGCTAGAAGGGGAGCTCTTTGTTTGACGTAGCTTCGGGGGGTCAGTTCTTGGCAAAGTTATGTCTTTGGCCATAGCTATATTATCTACAATTTTGCCTGTTGGGCTTGTCTGGGGCCTCATGCCAAACCCAACGTCCCTTTGCTTCTCACCAGCACACACCGGACTATCATCAGAAGACTTGAATATGCCTATCTTCGTATCTTTAGGCTCTAAGACAAAACCTTCAAAATTACGAGACCTTTCAGCTTCAGTCTTCTCTGGCAGATCTTCCATCTTGTGGTCAGTCTCATTACCCTGCTGAAAAATATGCTCCTCTCTGGTCCACTCTCCGTTCTTCTTCTCCTCGCCGACATCGACACTTGGGCCAGGAACATGTATCTTAATAATAGGTTTATAGTGTAGTTTTTCACGCCCATTTCTTGAGCCCATCCGTGTAGCCTTCTGCTCCCAAACATGTGGAACATCTGTACCATGACAAGACGCCCTTTCTTTCACTGTAGGTTGAGAAGGTATGTCTTGTCTTAGCGAAGTATCGTTTCCCAATGGCTTAAAGTTCCGCCTATTGTGCTCTGAATATGTTTTTTGCAACTTTTTGCGAATTGCCATTGGACGCCTTGGCACAAGAGGCGAATAAAAAGAATCGTTTTGCTTTACGGGATCCACCCTATTCCTTTCCACAGAATAACCGAGGTTTGCATTTTCGACTAACTTCAAGCTTTGATCAATCGTGTTTGCTTTTCTTAATTTCTTTTTATTCTCCGAAATGAGATCATCGATGTCCGTCAATTTTTTCATGTGATCTTTCGTCAACTGGACAATCTGCTCACCAAGATGATTTTTTACGATTTCATTCTTTGCAAGAAGCTTCTTTTTACTTTCATAGTCTGATAAAAGTATTCGGTTTCCACGATTCGAAACAAATCTCCCGAATGGTCGGTTTTCCATGTATCGATTTATCAATATACCTCTTTTTTCTTGAACTCTGAACTGTGAATTACATTTAGCAATTGTCCCTGGAATTACTGTCTTTGATTTCTGTCCTTTTAATTCTGCATCCTCTCGTAAGATTTTGGTCCAAAATTGCAGCAGAGGAACGACTTAAGTGCTTTTTGACCACGGCGTATTTTAAATTTCACGAGAGCTCTTTACAACAACCTGCAGAAATTCTCCAACTGTTATCTCCTGGCTAAATTCGTACTTTGACTCTCCAATGATTCCAGCTTACCACTTGAGCCACCTTTTTGACACCGTTGGTGACCCCGTTATGTTCTCCGTTGTTAAACTCGACTTCCAATTGCAGCAATCCAGTATGAACTGTGCCTTCAGTTCCAACTTATCCTGTATCTATTTTATTAAATTCTCAAGAAAAGATGACTTTGTAGCTAAATATCACAATCCTTTGCTAAAATTCATAAACTGATATAAACCATAAAATTGCCTTAACACTGTTGATTAGGAAACCGTCTTAACACCTTAGGCTAAATTTTGCGTTTTATCGCTATTTAAGCAGGTAATGCTGCGTAACTATTGTGAAACAATCACTACATATCTCAACTAAAATAATAATGTGAAAAATATCAAGATGTAATTGATCTTGTTTATTAAACAAGGAATGATTGTGTTTAACAACTGTGGTGTGAATTTTCATGAATCAAGGTCATACTGATGGAATGGTATTATTTCAAGGCAAAATACAAGATGGAAAAACAGGATCAATTTCAGACCACAGTTTTTTTTAGGCGAAATAAAGTTATCTACGGTCTACAGTAGCAAATTCCACTTGACTGTCACTGTCGATATTTGTCTGTAAGATTTCGATAAGAATAATAGCGATTAGCTTTCCAACTACTTCCTCGCAGTGTTAAGATTTTTTGGTGACATAAATTTTGAATCCAAAAATAACCAACCTCTCAGAACTGACGATTTATCTAAATTATGAGACTTAGACCACAATGACTGGTAAAAGAAAGGTAACCTTTCACATTGCAAGAGCTATACAAAACAAAACATAGCCTTTTAAGAAAAAAATGACTGTTACTTTTGCAATGCATGTGGTTACATTTCATCTTAAAAATGCGAATTCTTCCTGCTGCTGTTGAGCCTATTTGTGCAAAAAGATTGATCAGTTGTCCATCCGACATGGAACTGCTTTTCTTATACCTTCCGAAATATCAACTGGATACTTAGTCTTGGACGCCAGATTCCGCTTCTTGGCCATTTGTAATACGTATGGGACTTGACTGTTTCCCTATAATTTAAGCACTCAATTCGTGTCGGACCACCAACTGATCAACCATTTTGCAAACAGCCCCTGTTTTCAATGATCAAAAGGGTTCCTGAAATATGATCTAACTCACACAAAAAACATTAACAAAGCACTAAGAAGATTAAACACCAAATTACTGTCGTCCTCAAAAGTAGAAGTTAAGAAAAACATAGTTTGCTAAAGTTCACTTACATTTCTGCGTTGAAGTGTGAAATCGACACCATTTGAGGGAAATCAATCACTTTGACATTTTCATTGTCATCAACCATCAAATTGAACTCATTAAAATCACAATGAATGAGGCCATAGCCTCCTAAAGTGACAATTAATTCCATGCAGTCGTTGAACACCGAAGATGGGGATCCCATTTCACTTACTTGACACCTAAAACAAGACATAAATACATCAAATTTATCTGCTTACTTTTTGTTCTACTTATCATGACATCTTTCCTATAAAAAACTGTAATTGTTGCACTAAATGTCGCTTAGTGGTTTATCATGTGCTTAGAATGGGAATGGAAAACAACGAAATTGGGTTTCAAACTTTTGATTATAAAACGTTTTAACCCCCATTGCAATGTAGATGTACATGAACCCAAGATGTCAAGGGACAGTTTCAACTATGCAGACAACAAGTTAAAAATCTGATGAAGTTTCAATGTATATTTTGAAATTTTTAATTATGTAAAGAATTTCCCTCACACAAAAAGTCTGCAGTGACTTGCAATCTACCTTACTTGCAACTTACTTCATCTCTGTCAATAAAAAGTAATTCTTCAATATTCTTACCACGTATTCTTGTTGCTACTACTGAGATTGACTGTTTTTGAAGTTCTGTGGCGTTATCTGTTATCTGAACCCTTTCATTTTGCAGACAGCATATTAAACAAGCTCATAGTGAGCCTACAACCTTACCTTCACCTTTGCCAGATATATTTGTGCAGCAATTTAAATCATATTCTAATAACACTTACATTGGGTGTGCATCCATTAATTCCATTATCACACAATGCCTGTTGAAATCAACTGGCTTTGGGACTGGAAATCCATTATCATACAAGGCCTGTGAAATAAAACCATATCAGAATAAATTATACCTTTCTTCATTAGCATAAAACTTTTCCACTACCGGCATTGTGACATTTTGAAACTTATGCTGCACAACAATGATGCAGAATCGTGCTCAGAATATTAAAGGGGCTCTGTCGCCAAAGTGACAACAAATCTGTCAACACTATATTGTTTTAGGCACTTGTCTATTGTCTTTTTGCAGTTTGTTTGATGGCTTCACCCAAGCCACCAAAAAGTGATCGTTAAAAATCCACTTATTTCCGAGCCATCTTAAAAGATGTGAATGTTTGGTTTGTTCCTCTGTGAAGTACAAAGATTTATCTTCAAAATAAAGCTTTCATTTTTGAAAAAAGATGAAAGTATGCTTGATATCGCCTGCCAAAAAACTGCAAAATCATTGTTTCAACCAAAATTTGGAGGTACGGAGCCACTTTAAGCTAGCAATGAGAATCATAAATAGAAGTAGTCTTTAAATAAACTTTTATCACAATTTGCATACTTTTACACGGCTCTAAAGAATTCTCATGTGACAAAATATTTTGGGCTATAGATGAGTTTTGTTTTTATATAAAAATAAGCAAAAGCAATTTTATAGTCTGCAGCTTGAATTCTAGCCATTTTGGCAAATGTGCCTTTCATATTGCAAAAAAACATCACTCTAAAGTAAAGATGGCATTTGTCACAGATGTAACTTAAATGGATCTACCTTCATATACGCATATTCTTTCATGGCAGCTAATCTTGACAGATACAACCATGATGCCTTGTTTCTGTGACCATGATAATCTCTTTTCTCTTTCAATTTTCTAAATGAAGTTCTGCCAAGTCTACAAAATGAATAAGTTTTGTTAGAAATTAGAAGAAAAATGATTAACTACCAGTAGCTGCACCACAAAGTCCTTTTCTTAGCGCTGTAGCAACTGTTGTCTTAAAGGAAATGTGCAATGGTAAATAGGCTTCTCTATAAATAGAACAAAGAAAACACTCAGACACAGCATTGTTTCTTTGGCTATCCATTGTTCACGGCGCCTGTGCAACTTCGATTTGAATGGGATATTTTTAGATTATTTTGCCCTTTGCAAATGCAAGCTTTTAACCTTGCACAAACTCTTTAAGCTAATATAAACTGGTAATCTCCTAGCTCAGAAAGTTAATCAGGCATAAATTACAGGAAATATAAAACATAAAAAACACTGGTCACTGTTTATCAAACTGCTGACTCGTAGAAAGCTATTCAAATGCATGCAGAGGGGCAACAAAGTTACAAAACCTCATACCGGTGTAATTTCATTGCATATTGTTTGCCATCTTCATCTGCCACAATGTAAATGTCTACAAACAAAATTTTCAGATTTATCTAAGACTTCCTTTGTACTACAACTACAAAGCTCAAGGTTCATACAGTCAACGTTTTAACACAATTTATTAGACTTTTAGACTGAACACGTTGCATTTTGAATCAAATAATGGGGGAATTGATTCCATGTAGTCTCAACATTTTAATTAGTTTTTTATTGAAGAAAGATCATGGATTTCTAGAGCTGACCAAAAGCTGATCAAAAACACAACAAATGTAGAGAAGAAAATAAAAGAATCTTTTACCAGATTCTTTTCCAACTCCAATTTGATTACCAACAGAATGTATGATGTTTCTTGCAGTTAGCGTTTTGAGTGCTAAGTAATCATAACCAGAATTTGTAATCCTGTATCCTGAACCTGTATAGGAATAGAATGCTCATCAAAACAGAACAAAGAGTGTCTTTTTGAAGGAATATGTATTCAATTATCCTTCAATCGACAGAATATGACAAGTCAAACTCAGTTTTTCTTCAAGAAGAATCTCTGGTTCTTGAGTGAAATGACGATGGGGAGGCATTGCCCGTTCAGCTTCAAGAGTGAGCAATTTGAGCCTCATAATGAAGACAATACATAAAAAATGTTCAATTTTCAAACCTCAAATTAAGAAGAGGGTGACATGGTTAAGAACAAGTTTTCCATTGTGGGTTTGGTATTTTGGGAGGGTGATATAGAAGAAGGGGTAATAATTTTGCTTGTTGTGTATATTTCAAAAACTATTAACAGATTACAGATCATTTTAGTAAGGATCTTTTCAGTTTTTTCTGGCTTTTTGCATATTTCCTTAATTCACACTTAAGTTTTTATCATTTCTCTCAACATTTTTTATTAATTGCTTGAAAGTAATTTTCAATCAATTGTGTCCTTCAACAAAGACTGTTCTTTGACTTTGAACAGCATAAAAGGGCCTTCCAAACTCAAGGGAAGATAGACGAGTTGTTGTACCTTGTTTTGAATTTTCATAAGCAAGAAGTCTATTTCTAACAAGCTCTCTCATTATCTTGTGGCATCCTCCATGTTTGAGATTTGCAATTTGAATTATGAGTGACATTGGCACAATTTCATGATTCTTCATTCCCATCTCAACCTGCGACACAAATTTGCAAATTTTTAGGAAAACAAACTAGCAGGAAACAATTTAAATTGCATTAAATAATGGAGTAGAATATTTTGTCTATTATTGGTGATGTAATCAAACAGAAATAATATGAAATACTACATATAGTTCCATCCACTTGTGTGTATTGGTGGTATCACTATCATCAGCTGGGTTGAAATTAGATTGTTTTTCAAATTCAAAACATCAAGAACTTGTACCAGTCTTCAAAAAATATTAAAGCTTAAACTTAAAAACTCGACGAAAACTGATCTGTTTAATCCTCGTACTGTTTTTAGGCCCATTTAACAATAACATGCCAAAAACAAAAGCTAGAGCTGTTTTTGTTAAATCTTTTTGGGTTTCTGAGATAATATTACATAAACTATACACAACTTACAGCAGTTAAAATTCTGAAGTCTTCTTTTGACATATATCTGATAAGTGAAACATTTAATTTCCCCATTTTCAGGCACAATTTCTTTCCCGCAGCAACACCGACCTTCGTCCGCCATTCACGATTTTCTAAAAGACCGATCTTGCTATGTACTTCATGTAAAGTAGATCTCTGCATTATCCTCCGTAGAGTCCATCTTTGAGCCCCGCAGACCCATCACGTTCTCAAAAAAGCCAAAATGCAGCAGTATCGTGTATACTTTTTCGATCGCATCTTTACATTTTGATTATTTGCCAAAGCATACAAGGCTCGTGCATCGAACTGTGAGCATTTCTGGGCAACTTCAAGAAAATCATTTCAAAGATATTTTCAGGAGGTTTAACCAAAGTGAATCAAAGACTTGCAATTTTCAATAGTGTCGCTTCTAAAAAGAGTGATGAATTTTCAATTATAAAATGATAAAATGTTCGTATTGCCTTATGTGTATGCATTGTAAGCTGTTTTTATGCAGTGTATGAGGAGGCCCAAACTACCTGTGTATGCCTAAATTAGCTGTATTTTAGCTAGAAATTGAAGGGCCAACTTTAAATAGATTAATCATATCGTATGTCATATCATATCTGTTATTGTCGATTGAAAGAATCTGAATAATGAAGCTTGAATCAGTTTGACCCATGATGGTTGTATTTTTATTCTAACTTCTGGCATGTTTACATCGGTACAATCGTCCTTCAATCGGTTGCTATATTTTTCGGACCGTGTATTGTGGTAGAGGCCTACGACTGCTGACGTATTTGGGCAAGCACGGATTGGACAAAGCAATAATTCACAAAGGGAGAAGCCGTGTGGGACAATACAACCAGCGATAACGTTGGTACAACATATACAAAATGCATCTGTCGTGGCTCTTAGAGGGGGGCAGCTCCCATAGATGCCTTCTTGCTACGTCCTTGGTGCGTGGCACATGAAGAAGAAGAATTTGCAACGTTCCATCTTTCTTACTTGAGTTGTCATCTAGCATTCCATGCTGCAAACAGTGTCTCTATGGTTCATCAATCTTTTTCAAAGCAATTCTTAAGTTCTGTATCATTAAGTCTACGATAAAAATCGTCGAAATTGCTTTTGCTTCGATTTGAGATTTTGTCAGGGCCTTGCCAGATGTCCTCACGCATTTGGTTGGAATCGAAAAGTTTTGAACAAAAATTTAAAAGACCATTCTAGAATTTACTGATGCCTCTAGCGGCTTAGGAGTTACGGCCAACGTTATCTTGCATTTGTTCAAGAAAGAAGGGCCCAACAAATAAAAATCTATACATCTTCTTGACTAATTAATGACGATTTATTGTTGATTGATTTGAGGTTGAATGTAGTTGAAGTTGAAGATGAATTGAGTGAATATCATACGACGAACCACAAGTAACAGGTCATGCAGCGCTCCTCTCTTCAAACTGTCCTTCCATTACTTCCCTCGTGCATGTTATGTCAATAAAAACACACCGCAATTTACTCTCCCACGATTCAATCCGCATCACATCACTCTGTGGCATTGAGCTTGCTCAGTACGAGGTATTGGTGCTAAAGAATGCCGCTAAAGAAGGGGGTGAGCTGGGTATAGAGTTCCAATTAACCACATCAACCAACCGGCCTTATCAACAGGGACAACGGAGTGTTTCAACACTGGCAGAGCTAAGAGGTATTTTTAGCACTAGATGAAACTCAAACGAAATGAATTCAATGGGGAGAAGAAAGATTTTGCAAAAAAGTGCAACATTTCATTCTTTTTCATTGGTTGATTTTCATGGACTGAGTCCCCAAAAATGCTTAAACTTCCTCCACATTCATAGAAACAAAAAGGTGTTTCTATGAAATACCTTCATCCATTTTACTATTTTTGTGCATAATGAGAATATTTTTAATCTGAATATTTAAAGCATTTGCTCTAAGACTTTGAGATGTTTGAGATTTTTTTGTGATTTACAGGTCCACCTTTAAAAGATTTTGCTGGAGAAATGATGCATTGAACACGAATTTATTAACGTTCGAGGATAAATGACGACATGAATTTTAAATCTGCAACATCTGTTTGCTTCATATTTATTACATTTGAAGGTTGCAAGGTTGAATTGCAAAATAGTTCTAGATTTTCGTTATTGAAGGCGTACATCAGTCATCTTACGCATGATTGCAACGTATGTTCCTACAACTGGCGTTGTTGCTGTTGTTGTTGTTTTGTCGTAGAAAATTTTGGTTCTTTGCCCCCCTATGAATTCATGGCTGGTATCGGCCCTGGTATGAAGTAATTTGGAAAGATATCCATAATGGCGGCCATTGGTCGAAGTGGTGTATTGGGGTCATGGGTTACGGCTACTAAACGCTTGAGGCAATGTGATGTTTTTGAATCTTACCAGAAAGAGCTACAACTTTTTAACTTGTGGTGTCTGCAATTCATTTGATTGAAATTACTTAAGAAAATTTGCAAACATATTTGCTGGTCATTTTTAAAGTACGTATCATATCAACTTTTGTTTTGCTTACTGTCAAAAGAGAACAAAGATACCTGATGTTGCTTGGAAGCCTTTCTCATTAAAAGGTAACTTTCCAACATCTAACCAAGTCAGATGAAAGATTTTGCTGCTATTCTGCACGAGGTAACTTATACTTTTCGCTTTTAATGATCATCTGTAAATTTAATATCATTTGATATCACATCGAAGCAAGAATGGATTAAGATAGATAAAACAGTTGTTGTATCTACCGTACAGAATTGTATCTGTCTTAGCTGGTAATTCCGTAGGTCGAAACACAGTGGTAATTCCAACAACATTTCTTTCGAGAAAAGTTTACCGTAAATTGTTAAAGGATTTCAAATAGAACATTTTTAGTAATGTCTAAACTGTCGAATTTTAGCTTCTCATAAGGTTTCGTTAATACATAGCTCTCCACCTCCACCTGCACCAGCTCTCCACCTGCAGGTAAACACTACTAGCAGGCAATTTCAAAGTCCTTAAACTTGCATTAATCAGTCTATTTGACACTGGTAAGTTGCCTCAGCGTTTTAAAAAAATTTGTTAACACTCTGGCGTTGTTCCTCGTTTCTTTTAGATATATAAAATCTCGCATTTCTTCATTTTTGCTTCTTGTAATTGAAAATAAAGATAGTTGATTGATTGATTGATTGACTGGTTCATTGATTGTTTGAATCAGTGTCTGATTCGTGGCAGCATTGACTGACTGATTGACTGATCGATTGATGATAACTTACACCAATTTCAAGTATCATTCTTTTGTGTGAATGTACGAGTAAGCAATTGCACAAAGAATGCATGCATTAATGAACGAATGAATGAATGAACGAATGAATGAAAAAACAAATGAACAAACAAATGAAATGAATGAAAAAACGAATGAATAAACAAATGAATGAAAAAAACGAATGAATAAACAAACGAATGGATGGATGAACGAAGGAANATTGGTTGATTGATTGACTGGTTCATTGATTGTTTGAATCAGTGTCTGATTCGTGGCAGCATTGACTGACTGATTGACTGATCGATTGATGATAACTTACACCAATTTCAAGTATCATTCTTTTGTGTGAATGTACGAGTAAGCAATTGCACAAAGAATGCATGCATTAATGAATGAATGAATGAATGAATGAATGAATGAATGAATGAATGAATGAATGAATGAATGAATGAACGAACGAATGAATGAATGAAAAAACAAATGAACAAACAAATGAATGACAAAAACGAATGAATAAACAAACGAATGGATGGATGAACGAAGGAAGGGTCAAATGAATGAACGAACGAACAGTGAAACGAGAAGCATCTGGTTTGGAAACAACCTCTAAAAATTTTGACTTTCTTGTATAAAAACTTGCAGATTACCCATCTGATTACTGATTTACTGACGGACCCAAACTCTAAGTTGAAATCCTTTCCCATACAACAGTATCAAAACTGAGACAACCGAAATTGCAGCTTCTCTACGGCAGTCACACAAATGGGTCACAAATTTTTGGGACACCGTGTAGATAGACAGTTCTTCGTTGGATGATTTTAGTTGGAAATTTCAGGCACAAACATCATTCCGAATAGTGTATTCGGTACAGAATTTAAAGAAAAGTATGCATTTCATATCTTTGAAAACAGAGGAAACTTTTACAATCAACAAAGACCAGATAACTTCTAAAATCTTTCAATTCTTTCAATTTCAGAATTATCCCAAGACGAATTAAGAGATCCTGCAGCTGACGACGTAACATCATGAAGCTGGACAAACAAGAACCTCAGGAAGAAGAACAAATTGATCATAATATTGTGGACAAAACAGACGAAAATGGGTCAAGTTCTAAGAACGGAGAAGGTGCTATTCGATTCCAATGCCGTAGCTGCGCAGCACCAATGATTGCTGTGAAGGACAATGCAGTTCAGTGTGAAATCTTGACAGGTAACTACAAGGATGATTTCTTGGGTTTGACGAGCGACGTGAACAATGGAAGCAGGCGTGGAAGCGTGCAGAGCATTTGTGAGGTCCAAGAAGATGTTTCTCGTCAAGATGACGTCAAGATGGACACTGAAACAGCCGCGCCCGATGAAATCCTGCTTGTTACACGGAGCTTTGAGAATCAACCGTCACCCGTGCAACCACGCCGCTCAAGTATCGCTCAATTCCTCTCCAACATAACATCAATTGCAAGTCGCAGCAAACCTGATCCGGCTGTGAGTCGACAGTTCTTAGATCAAAGCGACGCAGAACCGCCAGCAGCACTCCGCAGCGGTATAAGGCGAGGCTCTGTTGGATTGGCGCCTCTCCAAGAAGGATGTGATGCAGGATCAAACACTAGTAGCCCTTGCCGCACGGTACATCGTAGAAGCGTACAGTTAAGCGATGGAGCGGTTCTAGATGAAGCGACTGAAGAGCATGCTGCAGATGCTGCCGTTGCGGCGGATGAAAGTGTCGCACCCGGAGAAGTTAGTATTGTTACAAGAAGCTTTGAAAACGTTCAGACGTATCAACCGCGTCGTGAAAGCATTTTTGATAAGCTTAATTTTGTGAAGAAACTTCCAATTTTCCGCAACAAAGATAATGAATCTGCAAGAAAGCCAGACGTAGCCGAGGATCCATCAATGACAGTAGCCGCTAGCGGTGTGCGAAGAAAATCTTTAGCTCCAGCAATGCTAGGAATTCAATATGACGAGGAAGATCACAGCGAGGATGATGAAATGAGCACACAAGGAGCAACCGCTGCCGCAACACCGCAAGCAGTCCAATCATATGCTTCCCCAACTGATCCGATGCGGTATGTTACGAGCGGAATTCGACGTGGTTCAGTTGCTGCTGTTTCTGCCGCACCACCGTGTAGAGATCCCAATCAAGGACAAGATAAACCCAAACGACTTGCAGCCCTCGAAGACGAAGATACGGAGCAAAACGCGAGGTTGGTGACGGATGGTATAAGACGCGGCTCCGTGGCAATGGTATCCGCAGCACCTCCTTGTTTTAGTCAAGGTCCAGACGGAGTATCACTTTCACCCAACCACCTTCGTAAGACCTCCAGCTCTAATGAACTAGACGCGGATGTTCTTCGAAGCGGCGTACGTAGACGCTCGTTGACTCCTGCATCCGAAAAATCCCCGGACGGCTCGCCTAAGACATCACCAGAAGCTTCAAATCGAGTGTTACTTGGTTCTCTGTCGAATCTGACAAACGATGAGGACTACGAAGAATCAGAAACTGCAGCAGACGAATTCATGGACCGCGTCAATAAACGCGTTGAAAAAGAAGCCGCTAGAGGCAAGCCGCGGAAAAAAGGTTGTGTCGATCTTTTTGAATCGTTAACAGGAAGAGAAATGGGCATTGATTATTCATCAGCCGACGCGAAGCGAATTCAAGAAAAAATTGACGCAGAGGAAGAAGAAAAGACACGGAAATTCGACCGCGCGTCAATACCAACGATCACCTTTGATGATGTGGAAACTGACGAGGGAGGTGCAGCGGGAAATGAAGGAATTGACAACAAAGATACGGCTGAAGGGACAGAAGAAGAGAAAATGAATGATACAGAAAATAAAGACAATGATACGCAATAACACAAATCTGAAACGTAGAATGTGCAAGAAACGACGTAAAGTAGAACTGCCAGGGTAAGGACTGAGTAATCTAGTATGACAGGTTGGGTTGGCATAACTAGAGAGCAGACATAGTATTTCACAATCTTCTCAACCACTTGTGAAGTCTAAAAAATGTTTCGGCTGTCCAATTTTTAGTGATAACATAGTGTGAATAGATGCATCCTTTTATTCTTTGTAGCCTGGTGACACATGTGGCCTAGACGTAATAAGTCTAGCCTAGACGTACGATTTTTGTGCAAGTTATCGCTACTACTACCTTAACTATTACCCCCCTCATCGCTCAAACTAGGACTCATACTTCTGCATCCACAAAAACTAGTTGTAGCGATTTTTATGAGTTCAGGCAAGGAACGAAACTACGACGATGTAATAAGTCTACACAAAACTGGACTAATTATCCAATCACTGCACAGTATTTAAACGAATAATGGTGAAATATTTCCACCTATGGCTGAAAGAAACATTAATCTTCCTACTCACAGTTTGTTTCCCTATTTTCTAACACTAAACATGAATTTTGAGCTGTTTTCTCTTCAGGATTTCACTTAGGCCATCCGGCTTTACTATCAAAATGACTATGTCAAAGCCGCAAATTTAGTCAGATTTCTGTGTATGTATGATTATGAGTCGTACAGTTTGGGCGGTCCGTCAGGTCTATAAATAGCAATAACTACAATTTGTAATCAGTCTAAATTTTTGATAGATGTAGCTTAAATCTTGTAGAATCAGTTTCATTTTCAATATTAAAAAATTTCTGTCTCTTTAAATGTTGTAAATTAGAATTGATGTTGCGTGATTGAAAATATAAACAGCAGATGAAATGCAGTTGTGTTTTTCTATTATTTGTACTAAGTAAGAGACCTTCTCTCATTTTGCTTAGTACACTTTGTAAATTGAAATATTTAAGCTTGCTTTGAAAAGCGAAACCTCCACAAAGATTCTTGTTTTGGTATGTTTCATGACGGTCTTGCTTTGCAAAACAATCTTCAAATTTTGCAACACAAGAAGCATTCTCTATACAATAATTTTTAAATGAGTAAATGACAGCAAGTTTAGAATCTTGAATCAGCCATTGTTAATACTCTCCCAAGATCAAAATTTGATTTGATACAGTTTGGAAATACAGAAAAATAATTGCATGTGACTGTTTTAGTGGACAATGGAACAAGGGATTTCAAGGTAGAATTGTGTGTGGAATTTAGACACTTGAAATATACAAACACAAATAACAGAAATCTTTCATCTGTAAAGTACAAATCAAAATAATTTCATATAAACAACAACTTTTCAGTTGCATAGCCTTAACTTCATAAAAACAATATGGTTTTCTTTGTGTACCCCCGTAATATGAGATTACAAAGTTCCGTTGAAGACATTTACTTGTAGGCTGGATATTTCAAAATTAAACTGCACTTCAGGACATATATAAAGTATCTTGTCCTGAATTCTTACACAACTAAATTATTCTTGTTATTTAAGCAAGATCTCATTGTCAGTTAAAGTTCTTTTGTCATCCATCTTGGATACAAATAAATGGTTGATTATACCTTCAATAGCTCAAAACCAACAATTTGCTCTCTGTGTATTTTCCGTGCAGTTATGGGTGTATTTTTCTTTGCTTCTGGGTGCTTATGTATAATACTGCAACAAAAACACAAATGATAATATCACCACGTGGAATTGAACAACATTTCCATACAATTAAAAGCAAAATTATATTCTGTGTGCAAAACTTTGTTGATTTTCTGTTATGATTCCGCAAGTACATTTAAACAAATTTTTGGAGTCTTAAAAAACTTCCGAAACTTACCATTATTCCCTCTGATAAAAGCATCACCATATTTGTTTTTCAGCTGCAAGATAAATGAATCAAAAATATCGATAATGAATAAATGTTTAAAAGGTTTGATGCAGAAATCACTTGCTGGCAGTGAATGTGGTTGATAAAATTTCTTTCTTGTCAATTTTATTTCTTGAAACTGAATTAAAAATGCAAAGAAATGCGTTTTACTAACGTAATTCAAATTGAGCACTATTGTTTGACCATTTTTTTGGATAACTTCAAAACATAACTTCTTACCTTTGACAAAATGCTGGTAACAACAGTAAAACAGTATCTTGCTACAGTAAATATAGAAAACGATAAATACCTGGCCATTTAGATATTCTTCAGTCTGTCCTAATACAATATTCATATAACCATCAAGACATGTTAGAACACCTGCAAAAATATAGAGAAAGTGAAAGAAATTTTCAAGTGGATTTTGACCAGGTGGATTTTGACTGTTGTTTTTCGTAAACATACCAAAGCGAAAAAGTAGCAATATGCTGCTTCAGTCACACATCAAGATCAGGAGTTTCAATTGTTTTTTCCATTTATCCTTCATGTCTATATGTGCGACTGCTGGTACCCACAGCTGTATTTACTTGCATGATTGAAGGCTACTTGATTTGCCAACACAGCAAATTTTGACACTGATTTTCACGTCATTTGCATGAGTATATGACATGACTGCACTTTTTTAGCAGTTTGGGGGCTGGCTTGTCCAATCATGGGTAGCAGCTTTTGAATTCCATGATTATTGATGGCGTGGACTAGACAGAGTAGGCTGTGAGACTTTTTCCCCACAGATAAACAAGGGTGCAATCCGAGCCCCCCACCCACCCACATAGCATGCTTGCTAGCAGACACAGCACACATACAACAAACACCCCCAAGCAACACTCACCTCTGTAATCGACACCTGAGTTCAACTTTACGACGACAGGACGTCCAATTATCTGCTTGAGGAAATCACTAGGATTCTGCCTTGCACTCATCTCTACTTTCTGTTGTTTTCAAAATGTAGTCTCCCTGGTATTATTTGTCCTTCTTCTTCGTTTTCAAAGAAGCGCGCTTAGGCCATGCAGCCTCGTTTCAAATAGATGAGCATATGATGATGGCCTCGTTTCGGCTTTTTATTTTCTTTCTGCTTGCTTGATTGATTTATCGGAATCAACTCATTTCTCATGGCTGAAATAATAAATGCAATAAAGAATTTCGAAAATATTGTACACTGAAAATACGTTTTGCTTTCCCAGAAAACGTTTTGATTTCTGGTGAAGCAAAGTGAAACGTAATTTCAGTATACATTTGTGTATGCAATGTTTACACACCTGTTTCTTTTCTGGATCAAGGGCTATTTTCATACAATTTTATCAAAAGTTTAGATTGAGCGGCGTTAGAGTAGCCTGTCTCTACACTTGATTGGTTTCCTCGTGGTTTCTTTTTCAGAATTTTCCTTCACGCAGGCTCCGTTAGAACCTCTATCGCTATTTTACGCCTTCGAAAATTCATCAGATTAATTCAAATATATCTAAAAATAATGCTCGATCCAGACTCCTTTGTAGAACAGCTAAAAGGTGCATTTTAAAATCCTTTATTAAAGTGAAAAAATAGGCCACAGTTATCTAATGTTTATGCATGAATAGTTCCTCCAGGTTATGTATATAAATTTCATTTTTGATTGCAAAGTCCTTTGTAATCTAAGAAGTGGCTTCGCGGTCAGTAAGAAAGAAAGAAAGTAAGAAAGAAAGTCACGCTCATTAGTGGGATTGATTAACGTTTTGTTTTCGCTAATGAGCATTTAAAGGGAATGTAAGCATATAAAAGTGGCTCAAGCCACTTGCAGTAAAATTCTAGCCGATGAAATAGCAGTCTTTCCTGTTGACGTAGTTAAGTTGCCCAAATATGGTGCGGTGCATGTCAAAGTCTATTGTCTTTGCACGGCTATTTTTATCAAAGGCTTATATATGCTTACATTCCCTTTAAATAAAGAAAGCGCATACAATGCGCACATTTCCTGCAAAGTCCCATGCTCCTTAGAAAATTTGACGGCGGCTTATTTTTATTTTACACTCCTACTATCTATTTTCAGTTAAACAAACGCTACTATCTAAAAATCGGGAAAACAACTTCAAAGAGACGACTGCATCATACTTATTAGATATTCACGTCAGAGTAACAGTTTTACAAATAATTCCCCCTTATCTTTCTGCGTCTGCTTTCCATCTTCCTACCGAATGGCGAGGAATGCAAACTTTTCATACTCCCACGAGCCAAAATGACGTTAGTTCAACGCTGTTTAAACGACAATCGATAACGTTATTTGATAAATAATTCACGAAAGTCTTTATAGAACTGTGCACCTCGCAGTTCCGTTTGCATCCATGACATAGAATTCGATTGTAACGCCTTAACAGGTGGTGTAAAGGAGCGAGGCGGTAGTCAGAATTAACTCCCTCTGACGTAAAGCATTAACATTTGAACACGAAACAGTGAAATAACGGTTGTTCGGCAAACGCAATCAAGGAGAACAGACACAATAAATTCGTAGGAGCGATTGAAATCGATATCACAGATTAGTGCAGGTCCTAGGGTTAGGTCAAGAGCGAGGCAATCAAGTGAACAATTTGGTTGCATGAACGGAGCTCGAAGGGTACGTTTGCTTGAAATCAAGACGAGAAAATACTTACAGCATTGCATTTTCTTCTGGCAATTTGGTGCCCTGCAGAAGCATTTTGGTTTCAACAAACAAACATTGTTGCTGCAATATTGTTGAAGTTTGCAATTAACAACTAAGAACAATCGGGGAACAATTTCGAGGAAGAAGAAGACCTCAGACAGAAAACAAAGTGCACAGTTTGCAGCACAAACAAAACAAAAGATATGAAGAATTTATATGCACCACAAGTACAGGAAATAACCTCATATCCTCTCTCAAGAATTCTTCAAATTGCTACAGAGAACAATATTTATCAGGGTAAATTAATGCAAATCGGGATGCTTGAAGGAAGCAAGAGAAAGATGAACATGCCACTTCAATGGAAGCAAATCTGGCAGCTAACAGCAGANTATTTGATAAATAATTCACGAAAGTCTTTATAGAACTGTGCACCTCGCAGTTCCGTTTGCATCCATGACATAGAATTCGATTGTAACGCCTTAACAGGTGGTGTAAAGGAGCGAGGCGGTAGTCAGAATTAACTCCCTCTGACGTAAAGCATTAACATTTGAACACGAAACAGTGAAATAACGGTTGTTCGGCAAACGCAATCAAGGAGAACAGACACAATAAATTCGTAGGAGCGATTGAAATCGATATCACAGATTAGTGCAGGTCCTAGGGTTAGGTCAAGAGCGAGGCAATCAAGTGAACAATTTGGTTGCATGAACGGAGCTCGAAGGGTACGTTTGCTTGAAATCAAGACGAGAAAATACTTACAGCATTGCATTTTCTTCTGGCAATTTGGTGCCCTGCAGAAGCATTTTGGTTTCAACAAACAAACATTGTTGCTGCAATATTGTTGAAGTTTGCAATTAACAACTAAGAACAATCGGGGAACAATTTCGAGGAAGAAGAAGACCTCAGACAGAAAACAAAGTGCACAGTTTGCAGCACAAACAAAACAAAAGATATGAAGAATTTATATGCACCACAAGTACAGGAAATAACCTCATATCCTCTCTCAAGAATTCTTCAAATTGCTACAGAGAACAATATTTATCAGGGTAAATTAATGCAAATCGGGATGCTTGAAGGAAGCAAGAGAAAGATGAACATGCCACTTCAATGGAAGCAAATCTGGCAGCTAACAGCAGATGGAAAATCAACTACCAAAAAGACAACGCTCCAAGCTGAAGAAAGAAGAAAACTTTTCGAGTTGAAAAATGGTAACATTATGAAAAAGCCGCTTTGCAGGCAGAAGAGTATCGATCTTAAAAAAGCAAATTCTGAGGGGAAGAAAATTATAAAATCGAAATTAGAGAGCAATCCAGGTTCGGGATTATTATCGAGAAATTTTTCAAACAAAGATGAACAGTCAGAAGATGTCAAATTTCGAAAGCAGATGAAGCGAGTTGAAACATGGCTAGAAGAGTGCCAAAAATATCAAGAGTTTTGGATGGGAGGACAAGAGGGGGGCGATGATGAAATCGTAATTGGTTGTCCGACATGGATGAAAACAGCTGCAGAAATGCGGAGCAATAGAACGACAAGAAGCAGAAATTTGTTCAAGGGGGCGAATTCTGAGGGGGGAAGAGACATGAAGATGGACGAAGACTTGGTAGGTTCTTGTGCGGAAACCATATCAGGAAGAATCACAAGTCCTAAACCAAAGTCAGCCGCATTTCAAGACCATAACATACAAGAACAGTTTCACAGCATTACTGGATCTGCAAGTGAATGCAAAACGGGACAGTCTGCATCAAGTTCGATATCTCAGAGAAGAGACGGTGAAACAAGATTAGTTCAACGGATAGAAAAAACGGGGGCTGATTTATCACTGATTTTTGAAGACGGGGGAGATGCTGACGAAGCAATAATAATCACGTGTTGTTTCGAGAGATGTGAATATGAATCTTCCCAAGAACCAATTGGAATTTTAACAAGAAGAAAAGTCAGAAAATACGACAGTAGTAGTATGAATATTTCTTCGAAGAACACAAACAGTGAATTTTAAATTATGTCTAGAAATCTCTTGTAAATAAAAATTGTTCTTTAAAGTATGCTAAAATTGCAGGCTCGTGTGTCTATGTCTATCGAAAATTGTTGTTAGTAATTATTTTCATAGAAGAAACTTGGTCTTTTAAAGCAATTTCTCTCCCCTGTTCAGATATAAGCTCCATATAAGCTATAATAAATGTTGTGAGCGACGTGTGGCAATAGTTTCAGCAAATATACATAAAATTCTGTGTTAAATAAACTAAAATGCCAAGATTTAAAAACACTAAACGTATCGGGCATAACCCTTCATCAGTAGTGATGAGAAATAGAACGCACAGGGCGGTTAAGCTAAAGAGATCGAAAACTCGAAAGACCGAGAACTATAGAACGTCGAATAGAATTTGACGCAGCAGAGAAAAGAGTAGCCTTGAGGTAGCTACGAAGGAGGAGAAGATGACGCTAGTAAAAATGTCTACGAAAAAGAAAACTGTTTGTTGAGTCCATTGGGGAAAAGAGTACCAAGCTTAAAAATTAAACGTTTTTCTAATGTTTTTCTCTTTTTGTTGCAATTAGGCGCCATTATTAAGCCAAGTATTGACATGTCCGATTTTGAATGGCCTGAAAGGTTGAAATGTCTTGACACATTGCTATCTGCATTATCAGCACGTTCTTTGTTTTCGTGTACTTTGTGTTCCACGTTTCTTAAATGCTCCCCAAAACGATTGTTGATCTGGCGGCAAGTTTCCCCAATATACAGCATTTCGCATCTGGTACATTTTATGCAGTATATAAGGCAGGTTGACGAGCACGTGAAACTGTGATGAACTGTGAAATTTGAACGGCTTGTGGAAATGGTAGTGTCTGGATTTATGTAATGGCAAGTACGGCAGTTTGAACGTCCACAAGCAGATGTACCCGGAGCGTTGTCTTCTTTTGGCAAACGGGATTTCACAAGTATTTCACGGAGATTAGTGTCACGTCGAAAAGCCATGAGAGGGGGTGCTGTGAAGATGTTCTTTGTATTTTGGTCATCTTGCAGGATCTTGAAGTTGTCGTATATGATCTTCTTAACAGGCAAAGAGAGAGGATGGTACGTCAGTGTTAAAGGGATTCTTTCATTATTTCTTGATTTATTCTTAACTTTAAGTGCATGAGGTCGGGAAATATTGGTGATTCGTTTGAGTGCTGAATTGATCACGTGAGAAGGGTAGCCATTGTTCTTGAAAAAAGTGCACATTTCTTTAGCTTTATTTTTGAAATCAAGATCATTGGAACATAGACGTCGCAGGCGAAGAAGCTGAGAATATGGAATTGCATTCTTTGTTTTATCTGGATGTGATGATTCGTAATTTAAAAAGCTGTGTGAGTCAGTTTCTTTGTAATGGATTGATGTGGAGAGGCGGTCATCGGATATGGTCAGCTGGATATCGAGGAAAGGCAGGCTTGTTTCTGTGATTTCATATGTAAACTGAAGGGCAGGATGGAAATTGCATACGAAATCGATGAAATTCTGGAGTTGATGACGTGGCAAAGAAGTAGCTCCAACAATGTCGTCGATGTATCTCTTTATCAGGTGCGGGAAGGGTCCTTGGTACTGCTGACTGATTAAGTATTCCTGGTAGCCAACGAAGAGACATGCATAACTTGGGCCCAGTTTGCTACCCATTGCAACTCCACCAACTTGCACGTAAAATCGATCATCGAAAGAGAAACCATTTGTTGTGAGTATGAGTTCAGCGAGTCGTAGAAGT
>REGM01000012.1:693451-716364 GCA_004194415.1 Aurelia aurita | reverse complement strand
CTTCATCCCTATTTAAAGAATTTTGGCTTTCAGAACTCTCTATCGCTAAAGAAGACTCTATCCGTAACAGAAAACTACGTACCTATAAAACCTTTAAATCTAACCTGAAGCTAGAACCTTATTTAACCCAAAATTTATGCTTTGAAAAAAGACAGGCCCTTTGCAAATTCAGATGCAGTGACCATACTCTACTGATTGAGGTTGGGAGACACAAAGGTTTAGCAGTTGAGGAGCGGAAATGCGAAATGTGCACATTAGGTCTCGTCGAGGACGAAGTCCACTTCTTGATAACATGTCCTGCCTATGATAACTTAAGAACAACACTTCTAGCTTTATCTAATGTCGACTGTCTACCTGCAAGCTTACAGTTTTCTAAAGTCATGAGTAGTGCTGACCTAAATATCATACATGCCCTAGCCAAATTCATTATTGATGCAAACAGTTTCAAACGAGCCTCCTCTGCGGACAAATAAACTGGATGTTGCAACACCAACAAAGTATTTCCATTATAGTTAGCTTCTTCCCATAGTACTCTGTTTTTTTCTTTCGTTGGTTAGCTCAGTTGACTTGTACATATTGTAATGTTTTAACCTTTTGCTACCATGCCTTGCAAATAGGTAGAGCATTTTGCATTTATGATGATGATGATGAATACCACAGTATTTGTAAGCATCCACAGTATTTGTAAAGATTTAATTTCGTAATTTATTGATCACCCTCTGTATCAGGACAATATATTCGAATTCGAGTGCGCATTAGGTTGGATCAACGAAACAAAATGATGCTAGTGTCTCTGTGTTTCTATATCTGTTGCGAATCAATTTATTAGACTCTTTTACTGACTACTGACCGGATGACCCAAAAATAAGTGAAACTTTTTGAAAAATCATAAAAATTTGATTATAATATCATGAAAATCTCTTGCGTGAATTTGTGTCAAGGACCAAATTAGTTTTAGCCCTGTTTCAATGTCTCGAAATGCCTTCGAATTTGTGGGAAGTTGTGCTTTTACAAGCTGGCTGGTTTTGAAGCATACCCCGAAATCACAAGAAATTTTTATCAAATTGACTGTTTGCCCCACACCACCATTTAAATTGGTTCCTTATGTCTTTAGCAAAGTTGTTATATCAACTACGACTCGAAATTTCATACAAAATTGCAAGAATTTTTGGTCAAAATGCGATCATATAAAGTGAATGTGATTTTGTTTTTTTTTTTAGCGCCAAGCGAAAAGAAAATTAAATCATCGGTCAACATAATCACATTTTAGTAATTTTTCAAAAAGTTTCACTTTTTATTGGGCCACCCGGCATGAATGTTCGAGTTAGTCTACGTCTCCGAGATAAATACTACATGCAAATAGACCATTTCCCAATTTGCAGAAAGGGACTGAGGAGAGCGCGGCCAATTCTGCCAACCTTGGCAACAAGAAGAAAGTCTTGGGAATCCCCTCATCTACACTGACGTGTAAATGGCTTGCGCCTCAGTCACATCTCTGTGCAAACTTGAGTTATTTTCGATTTATTTACACCTTTCAAGGGTTGTACGATACTTTTCTAGTATGGTTTGTAGTAGGCTGGCAGAATTGGCCGCGCTCTCCTCAGTCCTTTTTTGCAAATTGCGAAATGGGGTCCATATTCCATTAAACGTACGAGACAAACGTTGTTTGAAGAGCTCCTGGTTTCTCGCTAACTTTGATAATCTTCACATGACTTGGCAGCTCGATCTTCAACTCAATCAATTTCGTAATGACAGATTTTGGTGCTGACAAAGATGGCTTGAACACTTGGGCTCCTTCTGATGATTTTTCTCCAGATTGTTTGACTCCAAAGCATCGTTCTTGGGACTTTGTTGAAAAAGAATAAATTTGAGGACTTGCAAATGAGTCTATTGCTGGAGAATTTTCATTATTTAAATCTTTCCCTTGTGTACTTGTGTGATATTTGAGCAATGTTTGTTGTCGCTGTTCATCAGCTTTTTGAAATTTGGAGAGTTCTTTGTTGTCAACAAAATCAGCATCATAAGAATCATAAAATTTCAAATTATCATCTCGGTCATCATCATCATCATAGTCACCATCATAACCCAGACCCTCATTGTGGTGTAAAGCGATGTCTGTACTCGACTCTCCTTGTAACACACCTGCATCTTCTAACGTTGCTCGCCTTCCTTGCCGGTGCTCATTCCTAAAATCCGGACCAATGGTCTTGACTTGACCAGTAAAATCCGGACCAGTGGAACCTTCTTCCCATCCACTCGTCTCCAATTTCTCCGTTTCCGCCTCATTTCTATTTGTGTCACGATTTTCTCCCATAATAGCCTCAATTTCCGCAGCTCCAAATCCTTCCTTTAACAAGAATTGTTTCGTAACGCTTCCATCTTGTTCAAAATTTTTACTTTTCGGGACGAGGTAGATGAAATGTGATTTATCGTAATCAATCGCTGCATTCTTTTCGAAATTTTGCTTTCTATTGGTATCGGTACCAACGTTATCCACATTAGCATTCTGCTTGTAATCAATAAGGGTTTTGGGGTTCAACGGTTTTTGCCCTTCTGAATCTGAAGAACGTTTCTTATCATCATTGTTGTTGTTGTCATAAAGTTCTTTCTCGATAGCTATATCATCTTGTGACTTTTCTCCTCCAACACTTTCAACAGTAATAACTGGTATCAATTTTTTACTGCAATAACTAGTCTTTGTCGTTGTTTCTCTCTTCGTGGTTTGCATTGTCCCCAGGCATTTCCTTCCCGGCACCATTTAATGCCATGATCACAACACTCTTTCGCCTGATGCCACTCTTAACTGACGTATCTTTAGAGTGGGAATTATTCATATTACTTTCCTTAATAACTGCATCATCCCTTGACTTTTCCTTCCCGGCACCATTTAAAGCCATGATCGCAACACTTTTTCTCCTTATACCACTCTTAACTGAGGTATCTTTCGAAAACACGTTATCATTTTCACTTTTCTCAAGAATTCCATCCTCGCTCGACTCTGCCTTGCCTGCACCATTCAGGGTCATAACTGCAACGCTTTTTCTCCTTATACCACTTTTGACAGCTTGAATTTTTGAATGAGTGGATGAACTATCACCACTTTCGTCCCCAAAGGTTCCTTCTTCTTTATCTCCAAAGCTTTGCTCGCCTATTTTCCATGACTTCTTTCTCGCACTAGGATTATACTCATAGCTTCTTGAAACAAAAATTATACCCCCCAAACTAGATGTTGCTTCTGGAATTGCCTCAATGCTTTCGTCAGTTTCAACATATGATTCCTCAGTCATATAATGAAGTTTATCATTTTGCTCAAAGTTGTGCCTGAACGTTATCGTTTTTCTTCTGACACCACTAATGATTCCTTGTTCTTCTTCAGAATTATCTCCTTCTACGCTCTCTTCTTCTTCGATGCTCTCTTCTTCTTCGATGCTATCTTCTTCTTCTGTACTTCTATCTGTCTCAAAAACTCTGTCATCTCTTTCAGCAACTCTGTTCATAGCAGATTGTAAATTCGACCAATTTCTTACTGCATTTGGATTATGTTCAAAGCTCCTTGAAATCACAAATACTTCTTCATTATCTGGAAGATCCTCTGGAAATGCTTCGATACAATCATTTGCATCTAAGATGCCTTCATCATCCACAGTCTCTATGACAACAGATCCCATTGCAACACTTTCCTTCCTTAGGCCACTCATCTGAACTTCTTTCTGCTCAGAATTATCGTTGCTGTCGTCAGAACTCATGATCCTTGTTTTCCAATTTCGCAGCCTTATTGCTCCTTTCATTTTGCCCCAGTTAAGGCGTGCTCTTGAGTTGTTTGTCATTTCAGATTGAGATGTGGTTGTCGCTGAATGAATTCCTATAACTTGATGTGGTTTGCTAGAATTATTCTCTTTTGATTCTACTTTCTTTCCCGCGACGTATTCAAGCCTAGGCTTGGATTCTACAGCTGCCGTTCGATGCACGTCTCCGTTTAAAACACGCAAAACATTTCCACTGCTATCTCTATGACTGTAATTCCTCCACTCGTCATTGTAACCACTCGTTTCTAATCTCCTTGCAACTGTAGTAACTTCCTCATAGCAACCGCTCCTGGTAGCATTTTCGTAAACTTGTGGCATGATTTGCTGGTGAATCATATATTACAAATTGACAACAGATTCAGTTAAAAAGTGATTCAATTACCTTTAGATTAATGTTAGCAAAAGCTTCTTTCTGCAGCCTGAAGAAGAGTCATTCGCATGCAGCAGTTCTTTCACTTTGAAGGTGTTGCTCAGAGTTGTTTTTCTCACTTGCATATCTAACAAGCAATAAGCCAATGTTTAGATCTCCTGCAACCATCATTCAGTTCCGTTTATGTTCAAGAATATGGCCATCAAACATTTTGTTCTGCAGCCTGTAAATAACTCGAATGAATAACTGCTTATAACAGCTCTTTCAGTCTACAAATAAGGTGCTCCGAGGGTGCTCCCAACATGTGTGCTACCCAACGTGCTGTGTCAGTCCAAACAAAAACCAAGACAAAAAATTTTTAAGTCAGCAACTTCAAGGCCTCCAGTAGCAACGCTAAACTATTAATGAAAGAAGAGGCTATTTTGAGTTAGATTAGAAGGGTCCTTAATCTATTTTCGGCGCCATTTGTGAAAACCAGAAGACCTCACTTGATTATAGTTCATCAAAATGGATAGATAAAACTATTCGTCATTTAAAGTGCTATTTATTAAACCAACAGTAATCTTCACCTTCAAACAATATAACAACAATTCATCTTGATAACAAGCAGGTCTTATTTTGACCCACATAATGGCAACTATCACGCCTATCACCACATGACCTTTCCGAAAGAAACTCAAACATCGATAAATTCGTTAGAAGCATTCGACCTGGTACAGTCGTCAATGAGCGTGCTCCTCATTAGAGTCCTGGACACCAGTAGAGTCCAGGCCCCTACTCGAAAATGACTTCAGGAAACTAGACTGAAAATCGCTATGAAACTAATGCGGAGGAGACCTTGCGAAGCTCTGCCACGTGAATAGATCTAGTCGGCTAAGGTTTGCTTCACCCATGTCAAGTCATGTGACAACACTATTGTAAAATGTTAGTACAATCATTCATGGCACAACTTTTCATGGCACGAAATATGTGAAAGAATCAAATGAGGTTTTAACAAGAGATTGATCTATTAGAGAAATACAGGAGAAATAATCTCAGAAATATCTCAATAATAATAATAATAATAATAATATATCTCAGAAAGTCAACAAATTCTTATTCTAAAGGTTCATTGGAAGTGTGATCAACTACAGTATGTCAAAAGTTAGATGCAGTACCTGTGCTGTGGTTTAAAACTTATAAGAATAAATAGTACGCAGATTCACATAAAACCTTTTCCAAGAAACCTATGCTGGAAGAAAGCCAAGGAAACTGGAGGATTTTTACAAGGTGCATATATGCGTAACTCTAACTAGCATGTCCTCATCATTACGAAAGTTTGATGGATCTGAAAATGAGCAAAATCAATGGTCAACGATTAAAGACCCATTGCTACCCATGGTCCTGTGCGTGCCGAATGAAAAGCAAAACAAACAGAGCCAAGCCAGCAACGACTTTCATATCATAAGAAAGCCGACTTTGTGGCCGCAGAGGATCATGGTTAGATGTGGGTCTTTAAAGGAATAAGTCCATGGCGGTAAATTGGCTTTGTATGGGGCATTAGTAAATCAACTACGCGGCAAGCTACGTATGTCCCTAGATCAATCACAGGAATTATCTTTACCATTGCACTAATAGAGTATCTGCAATCAAAGTACCTTTAAGCCTTTAGAAGAGTCACTTATGAGGCGTAGTTTCTAGTATGAAAGCCTTCACGTATGGGCTTTAAAAACGCGAAATGCTGTTCCACGTAACAGTTTGCTCTTCCCTTTGTCCCTGTGCCCGTGAAGGTTGTCATACACGTCTACAAATCACAGGGATACAAGGGATGAGGGGCACAGGGACAGAGACGAAAAAAACTGCTGTAGGAAACAACGACTTGCGTTTCTTAAAGCCCATGCTTCACTTAAATAGTTAGCGTTAGTGACAGCTCAAATCTAGATTTATGTTGATCATTTTTGCTTCTTCAGATCAATAAAAAAAATCAATCGAGTCCTTGTTATTAGAGAGGTGTCAAGGTTACTGCACATCAAATCCCTTTTACAATACCGGGACCAGAATCGTCCCTTAATTCCCTGAACGCAAACTCGTCAATCAAATTAAGTTAAAAAATATTTTACTGGTACTTAGAATCAAATATTAAATAGTCCTTCTATTAGAATTAAAGTCTGTCTAGCTGAAGAGCCAATCACCACTTAAATATTAATGAATACTTGTGAAAATATGTCAACAAACGTGATGAGTGCTTTAAATACATTTATGAATTAGAGTTAGCTATAATCGCAGTAGCCTCTTTATCGTGTCGCTAGCCTCTTCTTGTTTTTGTATTTGCTGCCATGCTAATTTAGCGAATTTGATACAGTTTTCTGTTACGATGAATATCTTCATAAAATCTTAATACTGGCGTGAAAATATGTCATCAAGCAGTTTAAGTATTCTTAACGTATTTATGAATTGGGTGCGATCAAAGGAGCCTCTTTATCATATCGTCAATAGCCTCTCCTGCATCTAATCTACCTATTTGCTACAGTCAAAGCAACCTCATCATCATTAGCACTCTTTCTATAATTAATTTCTTTCCACGAAACTAAATCTTAACTACTGGTGTGAAAATATGTCAAAATCCCATAGTTTTTTAAAAACATTCACGAATTAGCTACAGTCATAGCAGCCTCTTTGTCATTAGCAGCCTCGTCTTCTGTTCAATTTTTCAGATACTTGATACTTTTTCCATCGTTCTTGCAGTAGCAACAGTGAGCTTCATCCTATCAAAATTATACCTGCATAACTAGGGATAAAATAGGTCACCAAATTCCTTTAAGGGAATCTAAGCATATTCATTTCANCTTATTTGCTACAGTCAAAGCAACCTCGTCATCATTAGCACTCTTTCTACAATTAATTTCTTTCCACGAAACTAAATCTTAACTACTGGTGTGAAAATATGTCAAAAATCCCATAGTTTTTTAAAAACATTCACGAATTAGCTCCAGTGTTAGTAGCCCCATTATCATTACCAACCTCGTCTTCCATTTAAACTTAAGATACTTCTTCCATCATTCTTGCTGTACTTGATTTCTTCCTGCGGAATCTAAATCTCCTCTTGTTCAACGGAGCATCTTCTTGAATGGTTGTCATGCTGACTCTACGACATCCACTTGCCAAGTTTCGTTCAAAATTTTCATCTGCTTCGATACAAACAGAGTTGCTTTCTTCGCTTGCTTCTTGTTGTTGTAGACGACTTGTGCGTCTCATTCGATTCAAAGCTCTTGATACAATTGGTGCCTTCCTCAAGCTTCGCCATCTGCCTGCTGTCTCTTGTACCAGTTCTGATGAAGGGTTACATTCAAAACTGCGTGTCAGCACCAATACATTATACATCAGGGTATCTTTCTCGGCCAATCCAATATCTTTTTCTGGGTCAATATTTTCATGTTCTTCTTGCAATTTCAGGCATTTGATATTTGGGCCTAAGACGGTACTTGCTTTTCTCAGCTTTTCCTTGCTTGCTTTAACAATAACTTTGTTCTCATTTTCAATGTTACTTTCTGCCTCTTCCGAGATGTCTTCCAGTTTGTTTACATTCATTTCTTTCAAGACGCCTTCATTGACTTCTCTCTCTAGGCACTTGCCTGTCTCAATACTATCGTCGACCAATGACGATGAAGTCCCAACTTCAGTATCCGATGTTCCTATGTCTTTGCGGCGAATTGAATACCTCCCATTGTTTATGACCACTCTCCGAAGCCCCCCATGAAGATCCTTAGCCTCGTCTTCTGCAAGTGCATTCTGTATCAGCCCAGTTTCCAATCCGTTCTCTCCCCTACTGCGTCGTCTAGCTGACAAGCGATTGACGGCCACTGCAATTCTTCCTGCCCTGTTCCATCGAACAGTTGGCGCGGTAAGCTGAGATTCAAAGCTTCGTGTCAATATGACAACACTGCCGGATGGATGCGACATTTCTGCTGCGGTACCAACTTCAATATTTGCATCCATATCGTCGGATTGCTCACAAACTTCACGGAAAACGGCAAAATCCGAGTTTTCATTTTCGGAACTCCCGTCGCCTAATTCAAGCTGGAATTCATCAGAACGTTTACCTTCCACTTTTGTTTGGTTGCTTCGTTGGTAATCTTCCTCGGAAATAAAATTCGTTGCTGCCATCCCCAATGAATTTTCGTTTATGATAATTTCCTCAGTTTGAGTTTCAATGTTTCTCAAGGATCCTAAACTTTGCTTGCAAAGTGAACAGACTCTTCCAGGTTCTTCCATCACAATTGAAAGTGAAATCTTGTAGCCAGAACGCGTACGAAACATAAATCATGGACAACGAACTCCCACAGTTATGTGATGAATTTTTTATGTGTGGGGACTCTTATTTCGAACACCAACAGGAAAGCGTCGGAATTTCAGAAGTTGCTGAGTAGAGCAGCGTTTCTAGGTTAGCAGATCAGGCAATGAATGCATGAATGAATTATATTATTATCATTATATGAATTGGAGATAATACCAGTTCATGACTACTGGTAACTAATTCATTCGTCTCTCACAAACCAAGATACACTCTCAAAATAATGAGGTTGATACGAATCTGATGTTTCAAACCACCTGCAGTGAGTGGGAAAAACCAATTGTCTGCAATCTACTGTTTATAATTTTCTGAAATCTCCTTGCTACATAATTTAAAAAGCCGTTCAGTGGTTTAAACAAATTTTGTCTATCGCTGGTCATATCATAATTGTCAGTAAAGATGTAGTACTACAGCCTCGTTTTCGCAAAAACCACATCAGCCCTAACACTCAATGGCTGTCATTAAAAATATAAGAAACTTCAGTACTGGGACAGAATTATCTTTGACAATTTTTCTTTAAGCCGATGAAATCTATAGCATTTTTTACTTTATTTTCATTTGTTTCTCGTATTGCATTACTCGAAAGGTACTTGAGTAATCCCAAGACAGTGGCACAGCTTCATAAATTATAAAACTTTGTACGAAAATGTTCACGAGAGCACAGGAAGTAAACATCAAGATAGTTACGAAAATCCTAAGAAACCCTCAAGAAACTTTGCGTACTCAAGTTGTAAGAATTTGAAGAAACTTTCACTACTGGAAACAATACTTAGTTTCTTAAAAAAATATGTGTAGTGCTTCTACCTTCAGTGCAGAAGGTCAGGGGCTTGAGCTTGAGCCCACTAGCTGCAGACTTGGAAATTCACCTAATAATCTCCATATGTTTCTCTTTTCACGTCAGAGCCTAAAGTAGTGGAGCAACTTGACAGTAAGGGGTGGGTTTTATCTTTGCAATTAGAAGAATTAGGATTTCAGATGAACCTATATTTAACGCAAAGGATCAAAAAAAATTCCCATTCATGTCTGCTTCTTGGATCAAAGATTTGAAAAATGAAAAACGATGAGAATTCTTGACAACTTGATATAAGATACATTTCTGTCAAAGAAAATAATGAAAAATAAATCAGTCACTTACTGCATGATTTGTGAACACAATTGTAAAGACAAATAAAGCAAAATCTTGAAGTGTTCTTGATGAAAATCTAAGAAGCACAATAAGAGTGTTGATAGTCTGTTCCGTTAGCCCAGCAGCCTTGAGGATAATCAATGTCACTGAAGAATTCTCTATATCGCCATTGATTGGAAATAGGCATAAATTTATGATTTCTAAGGTGATGAAATATGGCAAAAATGATGAATTTCCGACTGCCTCATATCTAGTCTCTTTGAAGACTTCCAAATTGCTGATCAGAGCAAGTAAAATTGCCAATCCAATTATCAATACCATTCTGTAAAATTTACTATCAGTTACATCAGAGTTAGGGCCTACAGCATCAACCTCATTGTCTGGATCACAATTTGGATCACCTGGAGATTGCTGTTCAATTTTTGAGGAAGTTTCAAAAGTTTCCTCAGCCTTCTTAGCTGTATCTCGTGTTTCAGAAGAGCTACTAAAATCCTCTTGGAGCTTTGAAGCATTTTTGACACTTGAAGATGTACCACTATCAACATCTTGACAGTCATTTGTTTCTTGATCTGTAGTTTCTGTGGCTTCGGAAATCCTTTGGGAGGTGTGAGCAGCACTTCCTAATTCTGAGGCATCATCTGGAGTAAGATCTTTTTGTAGGCCAATCTGCAAAGGGGCAGGGAACACAATAATATATCTTTCAAAAATATATTTTAGAAGTGAAATTCTGTTCTAGTATATCTGTAAACTAAATGTGGATTGCTTCACTTGTTTATATGTTTATGTTTCTGCAACAATTTTGGTAATGTAATATCATCAATTTCTATGATATAATCAAATTAAAGTGAACAACAATCAAAAATGCTCATTAATTAATAATAGACAAAATCGGCTAAGGTTTCTTTTACCCATTTCAACTCATGTAACCTGACCATACACTTTTGGAAGTTTTAGTAAATGTATAGTATTCTACTATTTGCTTTCATGCCACAAGTTGTCATGGCATGAATTATGTAAAGAAATCAAAATATCTCTTATCAAGAAATTGACCACTTGACAACCAGGGTGGAAACTTTGTTTTTGCAACACCAGAGTTTTACGCCACACCACTAGTTTCCAAAAACAGCATACCTATTGTTCTGCAATTGTTTTCAAGTCATGTTGTTCCCCGCCGGAGATCTCCTCCGGTGCAACTTACATGTTTTCCAGTATGGGATTTGAAATGGGATGCAATCAGACCTTAGCCGATTGGTGATTAGGTCTATCATTTGCGAAAGCGAAGCTTTCAAAGCTCATCCACACGTGCATGGATGAGCTTTCAAAACCGTTAGCTTGGTGAAATAAATTTTTGCTAAATATGTAATTGTTTGGTAAATTTCTAATCATTGAAAAATGCGTGCATGAAATTCCTTAAAATAGCGCTAGGATGCTTGAAGATTTGAAGTGCATGTACAATTTCTTCCTCGTAAGTGACAAAGGTAGCACTTAGTAGTCTCGTTTTAACACTAGTTGGATGACGAATATACATAAGTGGAGTATGGTTGATAGGCTAGGAAGATGCATGAACAATCATCACTTTGATTGAACTTGTGAAAGCATTTTCATTCAGCATATCTAAAATAAATACAATGCAGGCTTAACCACTTTTATATCCGCCGCCCATGCAACTTTATTTATCTATTAGCTAACCTATTTTTAAAACTGTGCGTAATAACCATATATTTTGGTTCATATAGATAGATATCTAGTAAAATTTAGATATAGATATATATATATATGGTGGCCTAAGATTAGAACTGTGTCTGTATGTAGAAGAAGAGATTCTTATCTTGGCGTTGGTTGTTAGTACCTCATTTTTAGTACAAATTGATGATATTTGGCTATTATTTTCAGTTTCGTTGCCTTCCTCTGTGTTGTTTATTGCTTCTGATTGCACTCCAACAACTCTCTTCAATCGATCATCGGCATTTTGAAGAATTTTCCGGCGACGCGCTGCTCTCCTCTCCTCCATTTTGTTTGATTTTCTTCCCGCTTTTCAAACAACCTCGTCATGATGATAAGACTTCGTTCTCCTTCTTTTGTGCCGTAGAATTTGTGTCCTCCTGCGGAAAAGTGTCTTTTCCGGAACAGTACATACATTACGTAATTGTCCAATCAACGGGCGGCCTTTATATNTGCCTGCAATTTGCTAAAGATGTGATGATTACGTGAAAAGTTGCCCTAATGAGCTACTATGGACACTGATGCAAATAATGAGACAAGAAGGGAAGGTATTATTGACCATTTTAAGCAATAATTTAGCAGTTTATTTAGGCTAATAATGCTCGAGCGCTCAAAACGGCCTAAGTAAAGCAAAACAACAGCTCCAATTTAGGGACTTTTAGGGAATTCATCCTTGATAAATAGGATTCTTTTGTTGCGTTTTTTCATCAGTCTGGAATCAATCATGAAAATTCCCGACCAACCCATCATTTCTTTTCATCAAAATGACACTAACCAAAGATTTTGAGACAGCTGACTAGATTATTTTGTATCTTGCAGTGAATGAAAGATAATTTTCTCTGTCACTACATATCGCATTAAAGATTGCATTCGGTCTACTTTTACTTTTCCTTGTTTCAGTTAACTTCACATATGATGAGTTGTTGCAGCAGAACAAGTCATTATCAGAAGAACTTACGCAATGCCGGGTAACTTTCTTTCCATTGTTGTCCCTTGGTTTATAATTGCTGCTCACTCCCTTGATTCCATCAAAGACAAAGGCAGTGTGCCAACGCCAGACTGCATTTCTTGCTGTGCATGGGAAGATCTTTCCTGCGCCATTTTGGTTAAAACAATAGAGTCTATTGTTTATTTATTGTTCTCAAATGTGCACTTCCCCACTCAAGAAACAGCGAGTGCAATCTGGTGCCAACGGAAGGCATGAAAATCAGAAAAAACCAAACAGCAAAAAAAAGCTAGCAGGAAAAGAGAGCCTGTAGAGACTCATTGGACAATATTTTTCGCCTCTAAACTGCGGAAATGGAATATGCTCAATTTGCAAAGTAAAGGATGAAATCCATCTAAGATAATTAATCAAGAGGACAATAGGGCACATGTTGTTCTTTCCTTCTATTGTTAGATTGCTACTCCATTCATGTATTTAATCTACCAGGATATGGTATATGGAAAAGTATTATTGTGTTGCATATCTACAAGCTCTCTTTGTCCTTCTCACTAGCTCTGGCTTTTATTTTGAAGATTGCTTGTTCACGGGCTAGCATTGAATAAAAATTGATGGTTTGATGGTAATCACCTCTTTGAGCCTCTATCAGCTCTGCTTTTGTGCATTATGTAGGAATTAAACAATCGTGTTCATGCTTTTCTTGAACAACAGATTTAAAACTGCTAGAGTTTGAAAACTTGATCGTAAGGCCAAGAACTTTATAGGAATGTCATTGTATTATATGAAATTAAGTTTTAGAAATTATATGAAATTAAGTTTTAGAAATTTTGGAAAAAGACCTGCATTTTATTTGGAAAAGATTGAATGTATTGTATTTTTCCAGGCGGATAAAGATTTTGTTTGGACAATGTGGAAGAGGTTACAAGCTGAAAAACCAGATGTGGCTTCTGCTGTTAGCATGGTTATTGCAAGGTTTGTTTTTTAGTAGTGCATATTTGACAAGAGTTGGATTTGTAAATCAGACTTGATAACAAGAAACAGACCTTTTTACTTAACCAGATATGATGTTTGGAATGAAGGGTTCAATCTGGTAAATTGTCTTTTTTTAAAGTCTAAAGAATCGAGAGCAAATTTGATTTTCCATCATTTGCCTGAAAGAACCACTCAATTCAAATCTTGCCTTCCACTGTAGAAAGGTATATGTCATTTGTCCATCTATGCACAGTCTCACTCCAAACAGTTGAGTGTATCTCACAATGTGTCAGAAACCTGCCAAAAAGTTACCTGATATTACAATATCAAATTTGACATAAATGCTGCTTTTTTATTGGATGTTGTACATGTGAAAGTATATACACCTGAAGTTTTCCGTTATCTTGTCATTGATTCTCTCTTGTAGGGAACAAGAGAAGGCTGAAAGCAAGGACAAGAAAGTTCTGGCAATTCTCAAAGAGAAAGATAACAACATCAAGATACTTGAAGAGGTGATACTTTTAAGATACTTTTTACTTGCTGCCCCTGTACAATCACTTTTTGAAATTGATAGAAAATGCAAAAATTTCTTTTGAAAGATGGACCATTCTGTGGATCGACCTTACAACTTTTGGAGTTCGAATTGTTTCACCTTTTAAAAATAGCTAGTTGAGAAATGGAGTTGCTAATTGTACATCCTTCAGATGTTGCTGCGTTTGCCCCTTTCCCCTCCTTCCGGAGCAAATATGAGAAAAAAGATTCTTTATTGCACCAGCTACAAGGAAGACGCAGATATCTGGAAAGTTTCACGAGGATTGGTTAAACGGTGTTCGAGTTATAGGCTGAACAAATTTGGATTGCTGTGATAAATTAAATTTCATGCTTGCCAATGATGATAGAATATGATACAAATAACAAATCCTTACTTCTTTTTCTTTTGAAGATTGCTGCTGACTTAGAAACTCAGTTGAAACAGTCAATGGAAAGGTACTCTCCAAGTTTTAGAATTTTTATGGAATACTGCTATAAGAATCTTTGAAAAAAATGCAAGATAACTTTGCTGAAATATAATGGTTTCCTGTTTGCTTGCCAGTAGCAAATTTGAAAAAATCTTCAGCCCCAACTAAAAAAACTTAATCGTTGCTTATGCATGCAATTAAGTGAGTTGAAATGAAATGTTGTCAGCATCCATGCTTGAATAGCTCTTTGAAATTATTAATATACTTTATAGTTTATTTTATGGGATGTTAAGAGTCTAGAAGTTTTTCTTCACGTTTTCATTAAAGGTTATCTGGTCTTCTTGTTGAACAAACTGATTGGGAAGGAAAGATAGCAGATCTTCAACGGACAGTTGATAAACTGAAAGAAGAACAAGAATATCAACAAGAAGTGGTAGACTATCTTTATTCTAAATAATTTTACTTCTGCTTTTCAACAGAACGTTTTCCCTACACTGCTCTTCACAACTCTTAAATCTTTTTGGTTCGAAAGTTGGTGTTGCTTTGGCTATTTTGAAGAAAGTGAACTAGCATCGAACACACACACTCGCCTTGTCATCTGGATATCATCTCGCAGTTGCTGCCTTGATTAGGGATAGAATTATTCATCATATGTTTTTATTTTACATGCTGGCTAAAAATGGGCAGCATTGCTGCTGGTGTGGGCCTGTTGCTGCTGATTTTGGGCCTGTAAAACTAGTTTGCAAATTGCGTTCCTGGTCAATCCAGCAGTTAGATGTAATGATGTAATGTAATGTAATGCTTCAGAACGCTTTCAATAAATACAAATAAACATCTTAGTTACCATAGTTTTCTCCTCTCATGCAACGAAACATATTTTCTCTTGTACCTGTACTCTTCATTTTAAGTATCTGTATTTATTGTAATATTTATCATATATATATTTGGCGTACTTAATGTTAATTGTAATGCCGCGGGGTTGCTATGTATTTCCATGCTCCCTGTGGCATCGTCTTGTAATTTTGTGATTGTTATTGTAAATTTTATGAGGATATAGAGAGAAAAAAAAATGTAATGATATAAAGATTTCATGTATAGTTAACTTATTTTCTCCTGAATTTTTGCCAGGGTATCAATGACTGTATGAAGCTTCTGAATATTTCCTACTCCACGTTTCCCAGAATCTTTTGCGAGAACTTTTCTTCCTTTTCATTCACAGATGAAAGCACGAGAAGCCCAAAGTGAAAAACAACAGCAAACAAGTATCGCAGAAATTGAGAGTTTAGAAACAGGGAAGAGAGGTAGGGTCTTATCTCTTATTCTTCATTTAAGCAGTGATTTGAGTTGAATCTACATTATTAGAATTATTGCTGGGGAATAATTATGCGCCTGCGGATGTGACTTGTCCTTTCTTCAGACATGATACATTTTACTGTTTCATTATTGTAGAACTTGAAGGGCGTGTGAAAGACGTGGAGGGAGAAGTTGATAAACTGGCGAAAGAAAAATCAACTGCTGCAACAGTACTGGAAGCAAATGAAGTTTTAAGAGATAAAATCAAGGTATAGAAAACTTTTTATTAATAGATATGCTAAATAAATGCCCAATTTATGTACACATGGCCGTTCGAATTTAGAGGCACAACACCGAGAGGAAGACCGTGTATGAGGTGGATGGACAACATCAGACAAGACAGGAAAGCGTCAGACCCAGAGGAGGAGGATGCATAAGATCGGATACACTGGAAGAGGGGGATACAGAACCCCGACCTGGCTTTATGAGGCTCTGTATCCGGGGTTCTGTATCTGGATATGGTGCCATAGCTCGATAAGGGAGAATACAAAGAAGAAGAATAAGCTGGCCGTTCGAATTTCATGTTCACTGGTACCGTTTGCTACAAAAGCCTACATTACAGCTTAACCGTGATAAACCTGAACTTCAGAGAAAATAAGACACTGAAACGAACGGCGGTTAAACATTTTAAAGGCTTAACATTTTGTACTGTTCAACATTTTTAAGAATTGATGATTTTGTTTCCTTATCTTACAGTATACTTTATTATGATACTCCATTCTAGGTTCTTGAAAAAGATTTAGAGCTGACAAAACGAGAGGTGAGTGCCCTAATTTCCTAAAATAGCATGCTTTTAAACTGTTAACGACAATAATTTGAACAAACTTGGCGAACATTTTAGGCAGATTCAACCGTTCGTTAAGCAAGATGTTTATCTCTATTAGCGCCATGCTCACCTGATTCTCATTTATATATCATGGTTTTAATTTCCAAGAAATAGAATGAAAAACTGTCCAAATTCGATAATTGTTTTATGTCGAGATGACTTCAAGATAGAATTCTGTTTTAAAACCTACGTGAGACGGGTGATTATTTTATAAATAAAAGCTTACTGTATCTAAAAGTATGACGTTTTTAATTTTCAGCACGACGAGAAAATAACATCCCTACAATCAAGAGAAACACAACTTCTCGCTGAAACTGCAGTTATAAATGATCAAAACGAAACGATTGAGCAGAAAGATGCAGAAATCTCAGCACTTAGGTATATTACTGACATACTTATTAAGAAACTTCTTTGTCATCTTCAAGTGCCATTGGCCACAAAAAGTTAGCAACACAGCACATAAAGTAAGCCTACTGGAGCCACTTCAAGTCAACGGAGCTCGTATAAAGAACAGTGAACTTAAAAGTCTTTTGTCTTCTTAGAAATTCCAACCTCAACACAGCTATTTTACAGAATTTGACCTGAAAAACAAATTTATTTCATGTGCTTTTTAAGAATCAAAACTGATATGGATCTATTTAATCGCAAATATGCTTAACTTAAGTCCTCCCCGAGTTCCCGAGTCTCTTCCAGTGGTACGTTTTAAACAGTGCGTTTTTGATATCTTGCCCAGATTTTGCTCCTGTTTCGAAAATATTGTTCTTTGCTAACAATGATTACTGGCATAATTAACAGCAACAGATGTTGATGTTAAATTGACTATCATCCTTTAAATCTAAGATCGGAGTTGAAGAAACGGAAATTGGATTATGATGAGTGTCTCGCACATTTCCAAGAACAAAATGCAATCATCAAGAATCTTCAGTTGCTGCAAAATGAAACACAAGAAGGTTTGTGAAACTAATTTAAAACAAACAAGTTTTATTAAAATATAATACTCTGTTCAAAGTACAATTTATGTAACTTTAGTTGTTTGTTTTATGGAGAATATTGTACAACACGCATACAAAAAGATTGTTTGTGCAACAAGTTTCATGTTTACGTTGTCAGCTGCAAATTGCATAAGTAGTATCGAATTTTGAAAATGAACAATTTTTACCATAACAGTTATTAATTTGAAACTTGTTGTTGAATTTAGGCAACCATGAAGGTATTCTATACTTGATGACAAAGCAAAGATAGATCTTTAATCGCTTACAGTCAAGGTTCAGTAGACCAACGATTTTAAGGAGATTGTCTAGATGCTGTCGTCTCCAGATCACTTTCTGATCGTAGTCATACTCATTACTATTTCTTTCTTTCAGTTATGCAAAATCAACAAGACAGTCACAAATCTGAAGTTAGATCATATAAAACGGTGAGTGCTCATTCCACAATTCATCGTTTGTTTCTTTGCTTTCTTATCTTTTAATTTTTCTACTCGGATTTTTCTGAAAATGGCTCGCACGGACTCTACAAACGGAATTCTGAGTAGCTTTGTTTCAGACTGACAGCTACAGACTTCACTACATTTATACCCTCGACCAACGGTATATCTGAAGATCGTGCAAGACATTTTCATAAATACCCTTCAATAGTTAGTTGAATGCTCCATCTTTTTATTTCTTCCAGACACTTAATGATATGCGAATGAAATGCCTTGATCTTCAGTCGACGAATGAAAAACTTTATGGAAATACAGAAGCATTGAGACAGGTAAAGACGATCTTAGAACATTAAACGTTTAGATTTCTTAAAAACTTTATTAAAGAGATATTACTCAAGCTCTGTTTCGTACATTGACTCTTTTCTTTGCAGATTTGCAGGTATTTATTTAGTTCAGCCTTTTGGCACACATTAACATTAATATATGTTAAAGAGCTTTATCTCTTTGCTTCAGAGTCTTACCGATCGCCAGAAAGACAGTTTTAACAAAGATGCAGAAATCGCTGACTTGAGAAGATCGATTGTCGAAACTTCTCGCAGAAATGAAGGTTTTGACTCTGAAACGCAAACAATTGATTTGGTAAGCTCGATTTTATTTATCTAAAAATGAAATTGTATGGATCATTTATTTGTTCGCGCACTTTCATTCAATGTTTAACTATCGTCTTCTTATTGAATAAGATTTCAGTGATCTTTCTAATCGTGTTTAAACATCCATAGCAACATTTCTACCTCGTGTCTTTTTTCTGATTTTATCTAGACGAGATGGTATTATAGGATTGAACTCGAGCTGCCAGGCGAAGACAGAAATCTCCTTGTTAAACTTCTAGCTTCATATTTTAAATATTTTTTAACCAGACATTCAACTTTTACGTGATCTTTTTAAAGGATTTTTCCAACCTTTTTAGGATTGCAATCATTGTAGACACCTCGAAGAAAAGCTGGAAGATGTGAACGAGGAATTAGATCGAATGAAAGATATTGTTCACGACAGATCAAGGTATCATGTTCATATATTTATTCTTTCAAGATTAATTCATGAACGTATTTTATAGCAATCGTCTCAAAAAGTTGTGATGCATTTGATAAAAAATTAACAAAGGCTCTGAAATGTACATTCTTAATTTTTCATTAACATTTTATAGCTTTATTCTTTCCCATTTCAGGAGAATCTCTTCCTTGGAAAAAGTTTTGGGAGAAAGACGTAAAAAGAATTCGGCAGCAAGGGAAGCTCATTCAGATCTAGACACGGAGGTTGGTTTTTATGGAGGTTTTGGTCTTTCATTTTTTCCTTGTTTTTAGGAGTATTTTGCGGTCTTCTGCAGATGGTAAATTAATTTCAGTGCTAATTTTATTCCTAAAAAATATCAGTCATGATGACTGTGTCTTGTATATTTGTCCAAAATATATCAACCCATCATTGTTTATAATGAATCAAATATTTCTTTCTTTAGAACTCGGACGCTGCTGAATTGAAGTCAGCTTTGGAAGCAAAAGTGAGAAATCTTGAAAGAGAAATCGAAGATTTAGATGCATTACTTTCTTTGAAGGTTTGAAAATCCTTTATTTTTCTCTTTTTATCCAGGCTTTGTAATTTGACGATGATTCTTTCATTCTTGAATTATAGATAATGCTTGCTTCATTTAATGGCGAATCTTATTTTTCTCAACTATTTACTAATTGCGAATTCTCTTCAAATTTACAGATCTAAAGTTCTTAGTTATGATTGTTTTTATTCTTAAAAATAAATTTAAATAGTTAACAGATGCACGAAATGGCAAAAGCTATTCTTTTAAGAACAACGAAATATTTCAACAATTGAACAACAAAATCAAACATTAAACAAACTTTTTTATTCAATTTAGGATAATGAATTGCAAGAAACGAAGAAAGCTCATAATCGAAGACTTCATCGATACAAAACTCTGCGAGAAAATTATCTGATGGTTACACAGCAACTGCGTACATTCGAACAAGAAGAACCAAGGTAAAATTATATTGATGACACTCTCTATAACCCCATTAGAGAAATGTTGCTTTTCCATGTTTCAGCAGTGATCACAAAAATACAAATTTATTTCAACTCAATCATACGCTGTCTCAAAAGTATTGCCACGCGGATTTTATTTGGCAGAATGTAAAGTAGCATCTTCATCCTTCACTATTTGTTAATTTCTGTTACATCACAGAGCTCAGAAAGCTGAAAAAAGTTCTTTTTGTCTCCACTTTAGCTTTTTTGAAACATAGTGCTGAGTTTGTCTTCTAGGTATTACCTTAGACAAAACTCTCAGTTTTAAAACCCACCTAGATTCTCTCTGTAAAAAGGCCAGTCAGAAACTTCATGCACTGGCGCGGATATCAAAGTTTATGGATACAGACAAAATAGTACTGATGATGAACACGTTTGTCATGTCACAGTTCAGCTATTGTCCCCTGATTTGGATGTTTCCTGATAGACGTATTAATAATAAAGTAAATAAGATTCATGAACGAGCTCTACGGATCGTATACAAAGATAGTCACTCTAGTTTTGAATCCCTTTTAGAAAGGAATAATTATGTGTCTCTTCAGCAGAAGAATCTGCAGTTGTTGTTGGTTGAAATTTTTAAAACTAAGACCAATCTAAATCCAAGCTTCATGAAAGATATTTTCGTTGAAAGAACGGAACAATATAATTTAAGAAGTGGGAATACTTTGCAGTTGCCAAAAGCCAGAACAACGACATACGGAATTGAATCTGTATAATTTCTGGTCAACAGGTCAACGGCTTTGGCATGCATTACCTGAAAGTATTAATCAATCAGAAAATATTGTAGAATTCAAAAGAAAAATAAGGAACTGCAAAGGACAAGACTGCAACTGTCACCTTTGTAAAATATATATCGCAGATTTGGGTTATTTATAGTTACTTTTTAAGATTTAGTTTTGTGTATGACGATATTTTGTAAATAGGTAAGTAGTTGGCTTTAATTAGCTGTAGTTAGCTATGTTTTTCGTACCTGCCAACTGTAAATAGATCATTTATTATTATTATTATTATTCGTCAACATTTCTCCATCCAGTTCTCAAGCAAAAGTGGTATTTTAACAGGATATTTGAGACAAGCTGCTATCGTTGGTTGTTTTTTCTTACAGGAAAGCATTGAATGACATGGAGATTCGTGCAGACCCAAAATCTCTTCAACATGAAAACAGTGATTCAGTTTGGAACGAACTTACCTTTTTTAGGAAGCAGTATCAGATTGTTGAAAAAGAAAGGTTGGTTTGGTTTTATTCGCTTTCTTCAAATGTTTGCTAGGAGATAGTTACATTTGGATGTTCTTAATTTCCTACTTAGCATCTTTTATTAATTGCTGCCAGAATTTATAAGCTGAGTTTGTCATTTTTTAATAGATTTCTAAGGACAGCTGCATTGTTACCATAAGAAATTATCACACACCGAAAAATTCTACTTTGAAATCATTGACAATTGCTTTTCATATTTATCTTGGTGTTTTAGGCTTACGACAAAAGCTTTCAAATATCAGTTATGGTTCGGTTCCTATCATAAGGTTCCTGTAAACAGCAACAAACTTTCTAATTAGTTCTTGTCTTTTGCATTTTGATGTGAAATAATGGCTCAGTAAATCATTANGGGGATAGTTAAATTTGGATGTTCTTAATTTCCTACTTAGCATCTTTTCTTAATTGCTGCCAGACTTTATAAGCTGAGTTTGTCATTTTTTAATAGAATTCTAAGGACAGCTGCAATGTTACTATAAGAAACGATTACACACCGAAATGTTCTACTTCGAAGTCATTGACAATTGCTTTTCATATTTATCTTGGTGTTTTAGGCTTACGGCAAAAGCTTTCAAATATCAGTTATGGTTCGGTTCCTATCATAAGGTTCCTGTAAACAGCAACAAACTTTCTAATTAGTTCTTTTTCCAGACTTCAACGATATGTTGCGTATTGAGTTTTCATCTTTACTTTATAGGGGAGACTTTGAGGAAGAAATTGACCATCTTCGTGTTAAGGTTGCAGAAAACTTGGCAGCGAACAAGCAATTGAAACTTCAACTACATCAAGAGCAGGATGGTGAGGAGAATCTATGTTTTTTATAGATTTGAAAATTTCGTTACATATTTGAACTATTTTCAATATACCGGGTGCGCAAAAAGACTATCCACTTTTGACAGGCCACGATAAATCGTAAACTGGACCGATTTTGACAATTTGTGACTTAATCTTTAGCAAAAATCCATAATTAGATTCTAGGATTTTTTGTAAATTTTTTAGTCTTCGATTTCTTGAGCTATGAACGAGTTTCTGTCTCGAACACATTGAAAACGACAAAAAATGTCGCTCACATTTACTAAAGATTCGACATGAATGAACATAGAGAAAACTTTTTCATGGTGATTTGGGGATTTAGAAATTGATTAGTTATAATCTGCTGCATGACCGTTAGTAAGATTTCTTGTTACAGTTGCCCAATTCTCAGATCATTCAGATTCTAATTTCCTAAGAGCTTTCGTTTTCTTTGCAGAATCATTACATTTAAGAAATGAAGTGAAGTCAAAAGACAAGTTTGTCAGTCCATCAAAGTTTTATTCTATGGAAACGCAAGTGGATATCTGGCGAAAAAAGGTTTCTATCATTTTAGTTACTTCTGGGGCGGAATTTTAGCTGCTTTCCAATACAGGGCCTAATCTATGCATGCCAGCACCTGACAAATAACCTGGATTTTTAAAGCTGCTCGTGAATCATTTTCCAGTAAAATTAAAACCCGCACATAAGAACCTATGTTTTTAAAATCAGTCTGTTTGGGTTCTTATTTGTGTGGGGGTATTGCAAAAATCAGGGTGCAGGTTCTTAACATGGGGTATAGGTTCTTAGATATAAAAAATAGATATCAAGACGTGTAAATGTTGTGCTACATCTGTATAACTAATGCACAATATAACTACAGTATATGGAGCATTAAGACTCATTATCTATACCTGTGCGCAAATTGGAATATACTTTCACTACATTGAT
>REGM01000012.1:678235-693397 GCA_004194415.1 Aurelia aurita | reverse complement strand
GATAGTTAATTTGGATGTTCTTAATTTCCTACTTAGCATCTTTTATTAATTGCTGCCAGAATTTATAAGCTGAGTTTGTCATTTTTTAATAGATTTCTAAGGACAGCTGCATTGTTACCATAAGAAATTATCACACACCGAAAAATTCTACTTTGAAATCATTGACAATTGCTTTTCATATTTATCTTGGTGTTTTAGGCTTACGACAAAAGCTTTCAAATATCAGTTATGGTTCGGTTCCTATCATAAGGTTCCTGTAAACAGCAACAAACTTTCTAATTAGTTCTTGTCTTTTGCATTTTGATGTGAAATAATGGCTCAGTAAATCATTAAAACCAGTGACGAATGTGCAATTTCCAGACTTCAACGATATTTTGCGTATTGAGTTTTCATCTTTACTTTATAGGGGAGACTTTGAGGAAGAAATTGACAATCTTCGTGTTAAGGTTGCAGAAAACTTGGCAGCGAACAAGCAATTGAAACTTCAACTACATCAAGAGCAGGATGGTGAGGAGAATCTATGTTTTTTATAGATTTGAAAATTTCGTTACATATTTGAACTATTTTCAATATACCGGGTGCGCAAAAAGACTATCCACTTTTGACAGGCCACGATAAATCGTACACTGGACCGATTTTGACAATTTATGACTTAATCTTTAGCAAAAATCCAGAATTAGATTCTAGGATTTTTTGTAAATTTTTTAGTCTTCTATTTCTTGAGCTATGAACGAGTTTCTGTGTCGAACACATTGAAAACGACAAAAAATGTCGCTCACATTTACTAAAGATTCCACATGAATGAACATAGAGAAAACTTTTTCATGGTGATTTGGGGATTAGAAATTGATTAGTTATAATCTGCTGCACGACCGTTAGTAAGATTTCTTGTTACAGTTGCCCAATTCTCAGATCATTCAGATTCTAATTTCCTAAGAGCTTTCGTTTTCTTTGCAGAATCATTGCATTTAAGAAATGAAGTGAAGTCAAAAGACAAGTTTGTCAGTCCATCAAAGTTTTATTCTATGGAAACGCAAGTGGATATCTGGCGAAAAAAGGTTTCTATCATTTTAGTTACTTCTGGGGCAGAATTTTAGCTGCTTTCCAATACAGGTCCTACCTTACGCATACCAGCACCTGGACTTGCCCAAGTCGTCTTGTAAGAAAGAAAGAGACGACTTGTTCCTAACAGCTCACAGCTGGATAGCCGGCCGCTTTTTGGGCCGGCAGGCGGCACCTTAGATCACGATTTTGACCAATAGTAGGGAAGATAGTAATTTTCTCAAAAAGAAAATAATGGGGGCCAATCTAAAGTTGAAACAGAAATATCTACTATAAACTTCGCGACGCACCTGTGTATACAATAGAAGGACAAGAACAAGTAACCCACTGGTTTTGGATCTCTTACGGTTGGGTCCTATTACAAATTTGGGGTTGAGTGATGTCACGCACGGCCATGAATAATTAATGAGGAGCTGTTAGGAACAAGTCGTCTCTTTCTTTCTTACAAGACGACTTGGGCAAGTCCAACCAGCACCTGACAAATATCCTGAATTTTGAAAGCTGCCCGTGCTTCTGTTAGATCATTTTTCAGATAAATGAAATAAAACAAAATTTTCTATTTTACTCGATGGTGTAGCCGAATTTTTTTGCATGACTTTTTAAGTGAATGTTCTATCCAAACGTTCTTTTCATATTTTATTAAAAGTTGTCATCTTTCGAAGAAACTTGCACAGTTGCTTAGAACCTTATTTTGATATTTTTTTACTTGTTTCTTTGACAGGCTAAAGATTTAGAGCTTAAGGTTGCTGCATTTTCAACTGAAAATGAAAGTCATAAGCAACGAGAAAGGTTAGTTTAATTGGCAAATTATGTGGCTTTCTTGGTTTAATTCCAAAATTCAATAGACGTTCTTGGTTTCCTTACTAATCCAAATAAATAATGCAATACATTGTATCATGATAGAAAGGATACCTTGATGTGAAAATTTATTCCATCAAATCGATCCTTCCATTGTTACATTTTAGGCAATTTCTACTGGAAGCTGTTCTGCAAAAACTTCAACAAAAGGACTGAAAACGTCCATCAATATTCGTCAAATTTTTATCTTACCGGTAGCGGTAGAAGAACCCTTTTGTTTGCATATTTTCTTCATTAGCCGTTGCTTGAATCAAGAATTCAAAACTATTCATTAAAGGTATATTTTATGCTTCATTGCTGTACAAATATTTTATCTTCCTTGTTACCGTTGCAGATACTACAAACAAGAGATAATACAACTCACCGATGAGATCGACAATATTAACAAAAACATCAAAGACAAGATTGACGCTGAAGTCCAAGCATCAGATGTAATGGATACAATAGAGAGAGAAGCAAACAGACCAGTAGGTGGAATTGCTGACTCACTTGCAAGGAGAGACCGTTCTCTGGTAAGAGTATGAATACATGGGGCTGATAACCTGAGTCCCGTGTTTTCCTTTGCTCGTTGAATTGAATGATTTCGCTATAGACAACCACTACGGAAACAAGGGACTCAGGTAAGTCTATGAATGTATAAGAGGCCGTATAGGTTGTTAGACATGCTCCAACCAGGCACAGTTCATGGACATAGCTCTTTGGCAAGCGTAGGAGTAAAATGGTGGTTAGAGTTGAAATGATCAACAGGACAACGACATTTGAGTTTACCGCCAAATAATCTGGTTATACTTTGTAGTGCTGCACTTACAGTGATTTTTCTAGATTTCATGGAAACGGTATTCCTTCTTGACAAGAAAAGAACTTTTAAAATTAAGGCCTTTACATGCAGGAGACCTTAGTGTTTTAACAAATTAACATACTTCAGCTGTGGTTTGAAAATTGTGCCATGTTACCATTACCATCTTCTTTTTCTTGTTCAGGTTGAACAAATGNCGACAATATTAACAAAAACATCAAAGACAAGATTGACGCTGAAGTCCAAGCATCAGATGTAATGGATACAATAGAGAGAGAAGCAAACAGACCAGTAGGTGGAATTGCTGACTCACTTGCAAGGAGAGACCGTTCTCTGGTAAGAGTATGAATATATGGGACTGATAACCCGAGTCCCTTGTTTTCCTTTGCTTGTTGAATTGAATGATTTCGCTATAGTCAACCACTACGGAAACAAGGGACTCAGGTAAGTCTATGAATGTATAAGAGGCCGTGTAGGTTGCTAGACATGCTCCAACCAGGCACAGTTCATGGACATAGCTCTTTGGCAAGCGTAGGAGTAAGATGGTGGTTAGAGTTGAAATGATCAACAGGACAGCGACATTTGAGTTTACCGCCAAATAATCTGGTTATACTTTGTAGTGCTGCACTTACAGTGATTTTTCTAGATTTCATGGAAACGGTATTCCTTCTTGACAAGAAAAGAACTTTTAAAATTAAGGCCTTTACATGCAGGAGACCTTAGTGTTTTAACAAATTAACATACTTCAGCTGTGGTTTGAAAATTGTGCTATGTTACCATTACCATCTTCTTTTTCTTGTTCAGGTTGAACAAATGATCCAAACGAGCCCAATCTCTCCATTCAAACGACGTTCTCCAATGAGGCCTATCAGCCAGTCGACACAAACCACACAAACGATAGAGACACAGACTAGCTCTGATGATGAAAATCTCCCCCCTTACAATGCTAAAGATGACAGATCAAAGAGCGAACGAATAAACAGAAGAAGGGGTCTTAGAAAAGAGGATATTCTGTCTCTAGATGATCTTAGAACACCGGGAAAGAGAAAGATCAAAGATGAACAGAAATACTCACCAGGTAGGGTGAATAAAAAGAAGAAATTCCCACCGAGAAGTAGCCCAGCAGCTAGAGAACAGAGCAGTTTGAAATTGAGGATATTGAGTCTGCAGCAACAGGTATTTGCAGCAACGGGTATTTGAGTCAAATGTATCTTGCGTCAGAAACAAATTCAGAAACCCCGACAGTCAGTAAAAGCCTTTTCAGGAGAACAGGACATTTGAAGTGTCCAATAGCCGTCCCACTGCATGACAGACTGCCTTAAAGTTGCTAAATAATAATAATATTTAAAACGTTTTTGTTTTGTTTTTTGTTTGGGTGTAAAAATCCCTACGCGAAATGCCTTATTAGGCCCTGTGTATTATTCATGTAGATGTAGATGCATCGTTCGTTTCTATCCATCCCTTGCTCCGAATTTCCTATATTCATGTGAATTGTTGTTGTAGCTTTCCGGGAGTCAGATTGCTTATAATGTTTGGTTTCTAATTGAAACTACTTCGTGAACTTCATCAACTTTTTTTCACGCAAGAATAAATGAACAATCATCTCTTGAATTGTTTTGGATCTCGAGAAGATTGCATAAAAATGAAGTTTTAAAATCAATAAAATATTCTCTGTAATTTAGATTCACTTATATAATGAAGATGGTTGTAGACTCCATTGAAACATGTCTAAGAAAATGAAATATGTGGTGCTTGTTATAAATTTCTATCTAGTTTATTGCTGTTAAGGTCATTTGCCAATGAAATAATAAATGTTTCGTTATTTTTTCAAACAAGTTGCAGTTTGTGGTCATTACTCACAACATTTGGCACAACGTAAATGCTTTTCATTTGCGTATTTGTCGTTTAGAATGATCTCATGGACGTTTCTGTTTATTCTCCATAGGTTGAAATCCTACGTAGTGCGAAAATAAGGCTAACAAACGAATTGCACGATAAAACAGAGACAAATGAAGTTTTGAAAGGAGAATTCATGGCTGCAAATAGAAAGATAGATGCAAACAGGACTTCTTTTCAAGTAAGCGTTTTTTTATACTAGACAAGTTTTATGAAATACATTCATTTCGTCTAAAAAATATAAAAAGTATTCAATACTGACAATAGACCTTTTATCTATTCTACAAAAGAGTCTGGATCGAGCGATATTTTTATACATTTTTATGCGAAAGGTTCGATTGAGTGGCGTTAGAGCTTTTATCACTTTTGTTCACATTCGAAAATTCTACAAAATGTATAAAAATATCGTTCGATTCAGACTCTATTTTAAAATAGCCAGAAGGTTTATTACTTAACACTCTTAATTTTGGGAACTGAAAGTTTCTTAAGACTTTTCTTAATTCTTTTTAAATAACAGAAGAATACAACAGGCAGAAGAAACTGTAATANGTAAAAAGTCCTCAATACTGACAGTAGACCTTTTAGCTATTCTACAAAAGAGTCTGGATCGAGCGATATTTTTATACATTTTTATGCGAAAGGTTCGATTGAGTGGCGTTAGAGCTTTTATCACTTTTGTTCACATTCGAAAATTCTACAAAATGTATAGAAATATCGTTCGATTCAGACTCTATTTTAAAATAGCCAGAAGGTTTATTACTTAACACTCTTAATTTTGGAAACTGAAAGTTTCTTAAGACTTTTCTTAATTATTTTTAAATAACAGAAGAATACAACAGGCAGAAGAAACTGTAATATTGCATATACGTACTCTATGAATCTAAAAGTACTTTATTCGTTTATTTCGTTTTATGATAACCCGAGCGATCAAAGCACAGTAGATTAATAAGGCTGTCATTTTCCTGTAAAATTTCTTTGTTAAAGGGAATAACCTGAGTTAAAAGATGAGATCTCATAGGTTTATAAATAGCCTATTGTATTTGATAATCCAGCAAGTGGGCAAAGAAAGCAAAGCCAAAGAAAACAATGGCATGTTTTGGTTTTTCTTTATCCTATTTATAGACGGGTGCCTTATAGCTCAGGTCATTCACTTTAAGATTGAAATTAGAAATTACACTGGCTTCTTCTTTATATTTTCGACTGAATTACTGGAAGTTTCTTAACTTTTTTTAAATAAGTTTTCAATATCTTGCACTACTCCCTCCAATTTTCTCATACAAAGTTCAAATCTTCAGTTCTGTCATTGAATTTTTACGTTTTAGCGTTTATCTGACGAACTTGAACGATGCAATCGAGATAGGGAAGAGCTGGAAAGAGAACTGGAGAAGGAAAGAAAGAAAGCAAAAGCACCAGAGATTGGTTTCAAAGAGATGGAAAATCGATGGAAATTGGCTACGACAGAATGTTCAAAATTATCATTTCAAGTGAAAACATTGCGCGGTGAAAATGATATGATGACCGCAAGACAGAGGGAGTTCCAGGAAAGGTAACAATAATTTCTCTCTTGAGTCTTTTCCAAAAATTTATGAACCACAAACTCCTNCAAAGTTCAAATCTTCAGTTCTGTCATTGAATTTTTACGTTTTAGCGTTTATCTGACGAACTTGAACGATGCAATCGAGATAGGGAAGAGCTGGAAAGAGAACTGGAGAAGGAAAGAAAGAAAGCAAAAGCACCAGAGATTGGTTTCAAAGAGATGGAAAATCGATGGAAATTGGCTACGACAGAATGTTCAAAATTATCATTTCAAGTGAAAACATTGCGCGGTGAAAATGATATGATGACCGCAAGACAGAGGGAGTTCCAGGAAAGGTAACAATAATTTCTCTCTTGAGTCTTTTCCAAAAATTTATGAACCACAAACTCCTATTTTTAGAGAGGTGGCGTGATGAGATGGATACAATTCTTTAGTTGCAAATGTGTATGTTTCTAGAAATTATCTAATTTTTTGGAACATAGAAAACATGGAAAACAACAAGCACAGCACGAACAGATGAGACCACGACAAAGAAACTTCCTTTCAGGTTATTGCTCTCTATACCTACCTTTCCTTATTGTTGTGCCTGAAAGCCGCCAACAGACTTTGAGGATCTGACAGACTTCAGATGTGTATGCTTTTTGAAACTTCATAACATGATGTAACTCAAATGTTAGTTGTTGATGCTAGATACCAAAGCTAAGAAATGTCGTTAAATGTGATCACAGACAACATGCAGTGAGATGAAGACAGTGCAATCAACATTATTAAAGTGGAAAATGAAAACTATTGTGAGATTTTGATATTTTAGAAACGTAGATCTTTTGGCATTTTGACGATTATTTTCAGTTCAGTTGATTGATTTAAATTCCACTGCTACATACAAATAGTCATACAATTAATAGTTAATAATATTTTGTTTCCTCAAGGATATTACGCTTAGAAAGGCAATTGAATCAAAAGAAGCAAATGCTGGAAGACTTGAGGGAAAAACTCAAAGATTCAACGCAAGCGATTTCAAAGGAAAAAGAAAATCTGGTTTGTGTTATTTTTCGATTCTATTCAACAATCTTGAGATAAATGCATGTGCATCTTTCTTCAGTTACTTGGCTTTTGTAAATCGTACTCACAGTTTTCAGGTAGCAAGATAAATCATACCCCCCCCCCATGATTCCTGGTCATCCGTTTTGCGTGAAGGACTTTTCATACTGCCAATCAACTGGAAATTTGCTTTATGCTTTTTGTCAATCAGTGATTAATTGACATTTATTCAAATACAGAGTACAGATTGATTTCAAATAGGACGAAACCAAACTGCGCTTCAACTATCCTCACTAAGATGAAATGACTTCAAATAAGTGAAATTAAATTGGTTAAAGAAAATTCAGCCTTATGCTTATATGTCTCTTCTTTCAGTTTTACCTTCTGTGTTGCAGGATGATGTTAAGAAGAAGAATAAAGCATTAGTTTTAAAAGACGAGCAGCAAAAACAATATGTACGTATGAAATCATAGGTTCCAAATCTTTGAAACGGTTGGTGCAAAATTGTATGACATATTTCTTTGAATTGAATGGCTTGAAAGGAACTTTAGCGACTTTGCTATAATTCTACCGTTGGACCCTCCTGAAATCTGCAACATTTTTCGAAATTACAGCGTATTTTATATTTCAACTCATTTGAGGATATGACGTCATCAAGTTTCTAAATCATAAACCAGAAGAATGAAAGACTTGTCCTTGATACCATATTGTAGACATTCATAAACTATGCTTTTCTTGAAAATAATTCCATGTTTCCTCAAAAGGTTTAGAAAACAACTACGATGGCTTTAAGTTCTCTTCAAAAGTTTTCTTGAATTATTAAAGAATTAGAAAAAACCTCTAATTCTGAAAATATTGAATAACTATAAAAAATCTAGCGGTATAATTATAGCAAAGTAGCTAAAAGTTTCTTTCAAGCCATTTAATTCAAAGAAATAGGTCATAGAGTTTCACACCAACAACCTTTACAGATTTTGAACCTATGCTATGTATGAACTAATGCTACTCTGCCATAATAGGAACTTAAAACATTCTTATGTAGGGCAGTATTCCATTTGAGCAGAACTAAAACTGTTTCGTATCACTTGCATAATCTCTTTTAATATGTCCTTAATTAAGTCACGTGATTATCAAGAAATTACACTGGCTATGTAGTTTGTGTTAAAATAATACTGACTTCAATGAATATGCCATTAGCTTAGGTAATATAGCTTAGGCTGATTAATATAGGCTGAGTAATATAGCTAAATATGATTAGGCTGAGTAATATAGCTTAGGCTTAGGCTGATTCACACTGACATAGTTGAACCAGTTTTATCTAAGCCAGGTTAAATTTCAACCAATCAACTGGATTCGGTTTGTTGGATTGACCAGCTAGAACGCAGGATTTGATAACCTGGTTTAGTTTAAGCTGCAAGCGTGGATGGGGTATAAGACTTATTTCTTTTCAGTTCTGTGCAATATGAAAAGTATTATTTAGGGCCGAAAATAAGGGCCGAAAATTGGCTCATATTTGAGATATATCAGAATACCTTTTTGGAAAACAGCTTCTTTTTTCTCAACAGGTAGAAAACTTACGATCTAAAATTAACCAAATGACAATGGAGAAGATGACGGTCCAAGAAAAGCTGCATGAAAGTCAAGAAGAACTGAAGAGAAAGGTGAAATAAAAATCTTAAAACTGTGATACTTTGTTGCTATAAATCGATTTCAAGTTTATGATAAAGCTACCTGATGGGTCTTTATTATGTCAGATGTCCGAGATCTCTGAAGACTTGATTTAAGACAAGATTTTTTATGTCAAGCTAAAACAAATGTAGACATTATAAACCTGTAGCATTTTAGCGGTTGAAACCTCTTTGAATTGTTGATTTTTCCTCAACTCGGTATAGACTAGAGGAAAGAAATTGATTCAGTAATAATAATAAAAGTGGGTAATACTCAGTAACAATTTAATATTCTAAATGTGCACCTCTGTTGAATCTCGCAATTTCAACATGTCGGATATTTATTACTGGTACAGGTTTTATCATAATTCACCTGCTCGACTTCTTTTCAGAAGAAGGATATCTCGAAATGTCACTCAAATGTAAACAAATCGATTCAAGTCCATAATAAAGCTTTTCTTTTAAGAAAATCAAATTATTGCCTTTCCTTATGTCCTTTTGTTTGTCATCCACACTTCAGACTCGCTTGTTACAACAAAGTCAAGATTTGTGCAGTCATGCAGAACAAGCTGTTAGCGAGATGGAAAAAGCTGCATTCGACCAGTTACATCAACAAGCATCGAACCAAGAAAAAGTACGTTTGAAAATGAAAGAAGAACTGAGCAAGGAGCAGAAAAGGATCAATGAATATCAATCACTTCTAAAGGTAACTTCTTTATGGCGTACCATATTTCCTCTATTTCCCCATTCACACTTGCAAGTTAAACCAGCTTGAAATAAACGTGGGTGGTTATCAAATGTTGCATTCTGATTGGTCAATCCAACAAACTGAATTCATTTGATTGGTTGAAATCTAAGCTGGTTTAGATATAGCTGGTTTATCTGCGTCCATGTGAATGGGGAATAAGTAACACTGTTGGTGAACGATTTTTGGAGATTTATCTTTGAACCAATATGAAGAATTCAACAGAATTCAACAGTTTATTCTATCGCCTCCATTCTTTCTTTGATTTTCTTTAAAGCAACTTGACTGATCATTGGACATTAGGACTTTTAACATGAGGGTTACTCATTAAATTTTCAGAATTTTTTGTAAGGGTTTCAATGGGGGGGGGGGGGGTTTGAAAATTTACTAGGATTTAAATACCCTAGAGGAAGTTTGGTAATGTTTATTTTTTTATTTTTCAAAGTCGCTAGGCGGAAATAGGGTAGGCACATAGTAGGTAGATAACACAATCAAATTATTCACTTTTTTAGATAAAAGGCTTCAAAATGTGTTGATCGAGCGAAGAATCTTAAAACACAAATTCTGTTTGAGATTGGCTTCAAATTTTGAGCTGAAAAATTCTCAGACACTGCTGGAAACTATAGTGTATATCAGTTGTTAACATTTCTAAAGAGAATAACAGAACAGAACGTGATGGGATGGGAAGGGAAGGGAAGGGAAGGGAAGGGAAGGGAAGGGAAGGGAAGGGAAGGGAAGGGAGAGCACAAGACATAAAAACATGTTTACACTCAGGACATTGGCAGAACATCTTGAAAACGTAATCATTTAAGTAACCTAAAACACAATTCCAAATAAGCGCTAAAATGGGATTTCTTCCATTGTGTTTGATCAACTGTTACTGAACTTTCATTTATAATCTACTAAAGCTGTCTGGTCTCAATATCAATATTACAGATTATATGGATTTCTAGACTGCTTAGCTTAGCAAGCTGGTCAAACCTGATAAATCCAAATTGTCTTAAAAATGAGCTTAGTTAGTCCAAAACTACTTAGGTTTCAGATGGTTTAAGTTGAATTTACGTCTTTTGGTCATTCTGTTTTCAGATATTTTAAAAGTGTTTGGTGAATTCCCGTCACACTTTTTTGCAAGTCCTTTGAAGGTGAAGGTTAAGGTGAAGTTGCGGTTTTTAGCGCCAAGCGCTGGAATCGCAGAAGTAGAAAAGACCTAATCAAGTCCGCGACCCCTCCTGGTTATGACGCTCAAGTGGTGGCGCTCGCACTGGGCTCTAACCCTATCCGCCTGACTATTCTGGCTGCAAAGCCAGAGGATTACACCACTGCACCACAACACCACTCTCCTTCGCAGAGGCCCGATTTATCAGTTCAACCTGTTGAATCCGTCAGCTCAAATTGTGTTATGCTAAGAACTCAGGTAGCCATGGAAGTTGTTCTTTCCAACTAATTTGCACTCATAATATTTTTTGCAAGTCCTGTCGAATCTATCGTTTCAAAGTCAGAAATTACTTTGGTATCGTTGCATTTTCTATGTAAATGCTTTTTCCAGAAGAACAGGCAGTCGATGGTCATTCAGTAGCCTCACTGCATAAGGCACTGCATAAGGCCCTCAACTTACACTCATCTCATCTCATTGAATTGCTGTTGTTGTTGTTGTAGCCATTAAGGGGCTCTGTGGAACAGGGAAGCACACCAAAAAAGGGAACATTTAAGATATTTGCAGGGAACAGGTAACGAACGTGTAAGGTCGATAGGGAGTCGGCAACATGAAAAGACAAAGCGATTTTCCTCTGAGAGGATACCTTCTCGAACGCACGACTGTACATACTATTAGGGAACCTAGAACTCCTCTAAACGACTCTAGGTTTCTGATGCCCAAATAGAAAGTAACAAAATAAAGCTTTAATTTTCTTTATTTGTTTTAGGGGTTTGTTGAAGCCTTGCTAAAAGATGGCCATCGTTTACGTGTATTAATATCAGAAAGACGAAGACAGCGGAAAGAAGAAGAGAAAAGAAAACGAGACGAAAAAGAATCAATGATTGAAGCACGTGACATCGCATGTAGTGTTCTTGATATGACGTCAGAAGATTTAGAAGCATTAATGGATGATGATGATGATGATTATGTGGTATGTCCTATCGATGCTTATTATTCTTCTCTGTTGACCAAGACAAAATAAAGTTAAAACCTACATTCAAGAAGCATAGGTTCCAAATCTTTAAAAAGGTCGGTGCAAAATTCTGTGACCTATTTCTTTGAATGGAGTGTCTTGAAAGAAACTTTACCTACTCTGCTATAACTCTACCGTTGGACTTTTCAGAAATCTTCAATATGTACAGAATTAGAGTGCTTTTCTTCTTCTTTAAGAATTCAAGAAATGTTTTGAAAACAACTTAAAACCTTCATAATTTCTGAACTTTTTGAGGAAACCTAGAATAATTTTCAAGAAGAACATAGTTTATGAATGTCTACAATATGGTATCATGCAAAAGTCTTTCACTCTTATGGTTTATGATTTAGAAATTCGATGACGTCACATCCCCAAATGAGTTGAAATATAAAATACGCCGTAATTTCGAAAATATTCAAGATTTCTAAAGTGTCTTTCAAGCCATTCAGTTTGAAGATATAGGACACAACAGAATTTTACACTGACCTTTTTGCGCCAATTCAAAGATTTGGAACTTATGCTCATTCAAGGACAATTAGTGTCAAGAGCAGTTTGCCTTGCCCCGAGTATATGGCACGCGAAAGTCACCACAATTAGATAAACCCGGTTTATCACCAGAAAAGCCCACTTTATCTCAGAAAAACCTAGTTTATCTGCAAATAAACCCACTTTATCTGACAACGTTTGTCTTTAGGCAGATAAACCCAGTTTATCTCAGATAAACCTAGTTTATCTGTTGATAAACCCACTTTATCCCAGTTTATCTGAGATAAACTGGGTTTATCTGGTGATAAACTGGGTTTATCTAATTGTGGTGACTTTCGCGTGCCATACGAGTATTTCGTTGTTAGAATGTGCATCGTTTCATTTCAGGGAACTTTGATCAAGACCACTGACAATGACATGCGTGAAAGATTGCAAGAATATATGAGCCGGGAGGTAATAAAAGAATTTCTTGCTTTTCATTTATTGTAAATGCTACGATTTCTCGCCTTTGCATCATGTAGTCAAGCTTAACCATAATTTAGGTGCTGTGCATTGAAGTTAAGTGTCTGAGTGCAAGCAACTTCAAGAAAACGTAGAAACCCAGCACATAATTGTTTGGAAAGTCGGTACTTGCTGAGTCAAAAAGATCTATCAGTAAAAATTTAGTCTGTCTATACAAAGCAGAAAAGTTAAAGGTCCGTCTTTCAAGGCCGATATCAACCCCACTCGATTCCAGATTCCAGAAAAGTGCTCTTGATTTCCTCATCTTTGAATAGAAAACAGATGTGTATCAGGCAGGCGTGGGACAAGTTGTTCCTTGTTTTAATAACCTTCCACACACGCTCAGTGGTCGTATTGTTTTCCTGACTTTGCTCCATTCGCATTCTTAGGGTCAATTTCAAAGGTCTAGCTTTGTGAACATCAAACCATTTCAATGTTTAAAAATAGTTTATATCTCCGAAAACAATAAATTTGTCAACTTTCCTTTGATACTTATTACGATGTTCGGTCTTTTACAGAACAAATTTGCAAAGCTGTTGTTGAAATTGTTACTTGAACTTCTTGACCAAAATTGGAAACTTAGAATGCAAGAAAATGACGAACTCAACCAACTGAAAGAATTAAAGGAGGCAAGCTAACGAATTCAGGTGATAACATTCCGATCTAAATTATTTTTATCAATGTATATTTGTATCAATTGATCCCATTTGTATAAATCCTATATCATATATGCAATGTTCGCAAAACTATCAATGTATGAAGAAAAAGACACGAGAATTGTGATTTCGTCGACTTACTGATGTTTGCTTTTAGTTGCGTTAAGTCACCATAGCTCGATTTTCTTTTATTAATCTGTATTTAAGACCCATTCTTTGAGAAGTAGAATGCAGTTCGATTTTAAAGCCATCTACTTAATGGAAGAGACTTACAAACAGCGTAACAGATTTACTTAATTAATAGCTTCGTTTCACGCTGGTAAAAGAAATCGCGCGACAGGATCCGAAAGAGATTCGCTAAAATTCACAGTGGTCCGTACATGTATTTAGATTTTCAATGAAAAGATCCTCCCCTCCTTCGTCTTCTCTTTTGGATCTTATTCAATTCAATTTCATTCATAGAATACATCCTAATACAAGGTTAACAGCTACAAAAAATGTATTCTATACGACCCAGGAGAAGCATGGCTTATCTCACAATTTTCCAATGATTTGATTGATTGATTTGATTTTGATTTCAAATATTTAAGGAGGGTAGCCCTTCAGTAATACTGATTTTCAAGGGGCCCTCCATTACAAAATTTACAAAAATTAACATACTATTATGACCTAAAATAACCTAATACAATTCAATTTCTAATATATTAATAAAAACCCTATAATCTAAAATAAATAATTACAATAAAAGAAAATCCATATGGCAAACACATTATTTACAGCAAGCTACCCCTATATACGTTGTTTAAATCCGTTTAAGGAGGATGCCAGCTTACACTCAGCTGTGAGGCCATTCCAAGACTTGGCACCTCTAAACGAAAAAGATTTCTGTCCATTTTTGGAGTTTTTCTTTGGTAACCTTAGGTCAGTTGCTGTATTCCTAAGATTTCTAGAGGTCAGCTGGGATGTTTTTGTGAAAAGATTACACATGTATTGTGGAGCCAGCTCATGCAGAGATTTGAAGACCATAATATTAGACTCACTAGCAATTAGTTCATCAATGGTCTTCCAACCAAGCTTTTTGATAAGTGGCTGGCCCGGGGTATCAAAGCTGCTGCCAGTTACAATACGGGCAGCTCGGTTTTGCAATTTTTGCAGCTGGTTGATCTCAGTGACACCACAGCAACCCCAGACTGAACAACAGTAGCGGAAGTGTGGCTCCACAATACCTGTGTACATGGTCCTAAGAGTTTCTTCTGGCAGAAAGGATTTTGAATGCTTCAAAAAGCCAATTGCTCTTGAGACCTTGGAAGAAACTGTCTTAATGTGTTCCTTCCAATCCAAAGAGTTGTCTATATGGACACCAAGATATTTGGTTTTTTGTACAACTTCAAGCTCAATATCCCGAATTTTCAGCTTCAAAGATTCACTTTTATCTTTTAGAGCTTTATGCTTTGGCTTTGTGGAAATAAGCATGGAATGAGTTTTCATTACATTAAGAGAAAGCTTGTTGCCTTTAAGCCATTTTTCAACCTGTGTAAGATCATTGTTGATGGCCTCATTCAGCTGAGCGATATCGCTGGATTGATGGCAAAGGCTCGTGTCATCAGCATACATGGACACATTCGAATTTCGGACAGCTCGTGGGAGGTCATTGATGTAAATGAGGAATAAAAGAGGTCCAAGGCATGAGCCTTGCGGTACACCAACATTTATGTCCTCAATTGATGAGTCAACACCATTAACCCTAGA
>REGM01000012.1:660127-673832 GCA_004194415.1 Aurelia aurita | reverse complement strand
CAAATGGAAACTCAGGCAAATCAATGAATCCTTGAGCGTTTGCATCAGGAGTCTTGAAACCAAGGGGCTGCACAATCAAATGCTTTTTAAGGCCAGCTCCTTCAATTCCCTTCTTGATCTCAGCCATTGCAGCCAAGCACGTATCAGGGTCAAAATGACAATTGATCCCGATAATATCAGCTCCTGCTTTTGCCATCCTAGCTCCGCATTCAGCTGTGGATGCACCATGCAGCTCTCCCTCTGGGCCAATACACATTGATGCCGCTACAGGTAGCCCAGTTGCTTTCAAGACCTCAATTGCCCACTCCATCTCTTCAATGTGCTCAAAATATTCAGCAAGCAAGAAATCAACTTTTTCCGCAACAAATGCATCGCATTGTTTCTTGAATTCTGCTTGAACCTTTTCTTTTCCAAGACCACTCAAATATGTTGGAGTTTGGCAGACACCACCCAAAACAAGGGCATCACCTTCATTGGCAACTTCCCTTGCAATCTTGCAGGCTGCTTGGTTGATTGATGTGCACTGTTGGTTAAAAAATTGGTATTTTGAAAGAATACAATAGACAGGGGTGGTCCAGCCCTAAAAAAGTGGGGCATACACAGGATAGAATTGATTGGCAGAAGGTATAAATAACTTTTTCTACATCGTTTTTCGCTAAGAATAAATGCCACCCTGAGAAAAGTGGAGAGGACATGCCCCATGGCACCCTCCCTGGTAATAGCTAACAGTGTGAACCCATTTCATGTTATCATCCAGCACCTTGCCTCATGATTTAAATAAATCAGTTACATGCTTTATTAATTTATTGCTCCACGTCTAATTCACTGAAGATCCTCAAAAGGCTAGCCTGCGGATAGACCCATAATGGGTCTGTGCACAGGCTACAAAAAGGTTTGACAAAATATTGCAACACAAACTCACTCCATGTTCATTTGATGCTGTGTTTCCTCGGTTACTCAGCTTATCATCACTAGCATAGAATGTGAATGCTTGCATGATGTCAGCACCAGCCCTGAGAAATTCTCGATGCAGTTGTTTGACTGCTTCAGGGTGTTCAACTGTCGCCTCAGGAGTCCAAGGGCCTGCCTTGACATACCCTCTTTTCTCTAATGCAAAGACAAATCCTCCATCTCCAATGACTACCTCTCCTGCATCAAGTCGTTCAAGAATTCCACGCTAGAGAAAGACATAAAGAGTTNCTGTGCACAGGCTACAAAAAGGTTTGACAAAATATTGCAACACAAACTCACTCCATGTTCATTTGATGCTGTGTTTCCTCGGTTACTCAGCTTATCATCACTAGCATAGAATGTGAATGCTTGCATGATGTCAGCACCAGCCCTGAGAAATTCTCGATGCAGTTGTTTGACTGCTTCAGGGTGTTCAACTGTCGCCTCAGGAGTCCAAGGGCCTGCCTTGACATACCCTCTTTTCTCTAATGCAAAGACAAATCCTCCATCTCCAATGACTACCTCTCCTGCATCAAGTCGTTCAAGAATTCCACGCTAGAGAAAGACATAAAGAGTTGAATAAAATTGGGAGTTTTTCGCTTTTAGTCAAAGATAATTTTTTTCTTGATATGATTGACCAACATTTTTGACAACGAAAGTTTTGTCCTAACAGAGCATGTTTATTGTTTTCTTCTCATCAAGGTGCAGAATTAGGTTGGTGATGAAGGCAATAAAAACATCAAAGCACCATGAGCTGCATGCTGTGCCAATGATACTCCCTAAGGGAAAAAATGCCCAAGCTAACAGGGTAATGGAATTGTAAAGCACCTTTAAATGTAGAATTCTAGTAAGGGCGACATATAAAAACAGTATCTTCATTTTACTTTGAAAATGAAAGATAATGCTTTATGTTCAATGGTATGAACGCCTTAGTTTTGATGAAGACCGAGAGACCAATGTGTTCTAGATATTTTGAAATTCCCGCCAATATCCCAGCTACTGTATTTTCCTGCTAATTTTCCCGCCACTTCCTCACCGGCCTTTGTTTTGAGCACTTCACCGAAGAAGTTCACTAAAGGGATCGCCACGGTTTTGATACTTTTATCAAGTGAAGCTAACATTGTTTGTTCCAAAGTTGAATAAATCCAATGAGCCGTGGTTTTGTCTATCCTAAAGTCATCTCCCACGTCTTATCTTGGGGGTTTTCTTCGCGTTATATTAACGACAAGGATACAGGTTAGAATCTGCCATCATGGGCCTAGCGGGCCTATCTGATTGAGTCTTACCTTGTCGAACTAAATCGACGATAAAATGGGGCAGTTTGATGATGATAATTTCGCAGCTCAAAGCAGATTGCCACGCCCCTCAAACACTGTATTTAGTTATGTAGATGAAAAGCACGCAAAATCAGACGAAACCATATGTGGTTACTATTTTAAGCCCCACGTCAGGCCCTTTTGAAAACGCTTGAAAGAGAAAGCCGCATAAAATTTGAACCTTGTACCCGATGGTTGCCATATCACTGTGATCGTGAATCCATCTATCTTCTGTGGCGTCCGCGCTGTTGCAAAATTTCAAATTCAGTTGTGGTTTTGTCGCCAATCTACTTCAAACACCACTGTGCCTTTGTAAAAAGAAGAATAAAAAGTCGAAACAATGCACCCTGTTGATTGTGGCTAAACACAGAGTTGAACACTTGCAAGATACAATTTCAACATTTGATTCGAAATTGAGGGGAAGATCTGATCTGACCAATGTATGCTTTGATGTACTGAGGCTTGTTATTTTGGGTTAATAACCAGCCAAATCGGATTACCCCCCCCCCCCCTTGGAGTGCGAGTGCCTGACAGTTCGCAGTTCGTAGAGAGGGGCACACTTCTCAGAAAGTGGCCTACCTGATCCGCAGATTTTTAAAGCTGAAATTTACCACGTCTCGACTTCACCTTTTTACAGTTGAAAGAGTTGAAATTTACCACAAGGCTGTCGATTTCACGATTATTTGCAAGAAATGTTATGATTTACGACAGAGTACGAACAATAAAAAGTACAACAGTGACGAGTTCCAAGACAGGATAAACGCTAGCACATTTCCATGAAGGGAGTGCAACTATTTGACAATTGTGTACCCTTTCGGTGGCACCATTTGAGAAAATGAATCTGTTCTTCGGGAAAAAAAAACATACCCGGTTCGAAAAATAGTTAAGTGCCCCCCCCCGGATTTTTGCTTATTTAACGAAAGTCACATGAGTGCCCGTCTATTTTCAGAATTTTACATGTACCGCACGCAGCGCTCCCCAACCACAGAAGTATGTTATTGAAAGCAAAACTTTGCAGAAATGTCTTCAACTTGATGCCCTTGCAGCACCACCAGCTTGTTTGTATGAAAATAAATGTACGTTGAGCTTGCCCCATTGCTAACTTTTGCTAGCTCATAATTGTAGCGAAATGATACAAAAACGCAAGCAGTTCTAGTAGGGCGTTTTCATTCATAAAATTGGGAAATAAATAATTCAGATATTTATATCATCTCTTGTTATTTTAAGGTACAAGAACATTATGATTAAAATATGATTCACGAAGTATTTATAAAAGCAAAAGAACAAAAATACCACGTATTTAACGCAAAAGTGGGGCCGAATGGGTCACGCTTTGCTTTCGAGAAGCTTCGGCTTTCTTGTGGTTTCTTGCCTCCCTTCGGACCCTTGCTTTGCAGGCCGTATTGCTTCATTTGACTGCTTGGCTGTTTGAAGTACATGATTCTCTGTTTTGTTTTATAAACCATAAACCCAACCGCACTCTCTTCGCAGTGAACATTATGCAGTGACTCTGCAAATCTGAAATCTTCATGCATAAACAAAACAGAATTACAACTTTACAACGACACGCGTAAACAAAGAGCAAAGCCCGCACGCAATAAATATCATTGAAGGAAAAAGGCATGGAATAACATTCAAAATATAGTAAAACAAATACCTTAGCACTCATTTTGGCTACTTGAAGATTTTACGCTGTTCTGATCTGTAGAATTGGAGATGTAGTTGAGCGCCGGGAGACCAAGTTGCCAACAGGACTGATTCTTGAAGCTGAGGTCTGAAAGTAACTCGAAGGCTGCTGTGTTCGAAGATGGGAGTGTTCGGCACGAGTACACAATAGATCAGGTCCATCAAACCGGTCAGTCATGCTCTTCTGGTCTGTCCAGCCTATTTACATTGTCTTCGAGGAGTCTAACTCTAAACTGGTTTGACTGGTTTGTTGAAGTGAGTAGGTCTAGATCTAGTCACAATTCAATTCAATGAAAGGTGTGTCCTTTGTAGATTGACTACATCAGTCTTAGTTTTCTGCATCGAATTGAATGATGGTTATGGGTTGACACTGAGTTGAGAGAAATCGTTTGAGAAATGAAAAAAATTGATGATGTCGTAAGTCTATGTCATTTGTATGTTGTTTGTCACCGAGAAATTCGAGCTTTTCTCCATCGTGGAAGATTTTCATTGGTCAGTTCAAAAGCATGATTTATCATTTTAGCCTCTGGAGATCAGAAACTGTTCGTTATGCCAACCTGGAATGAACTGCAAGATCCACCTCCTCCGCTTTCTTATCTCGTGAGTCAGCAAATACTTCGGCCTTGTAACGAGCACGTGCATTGCAAACGCTGGAATGGGATTAGGACAGTGGGGAAACTTGGGTCAGGTAAAGGAGTATGATCGTCATTTATTTGATCAGGGAAGAAACTGAATTTTTTAAACATCTATGTACGTTGACGTGCTGCTTGTGGGTTGAATCACATTGAATAAATAACAGAAGAATGTATAGAAACACAGGTTGACCTCTAACAAAAATGAATGCAAAAAAAGTATTCAAAGACACGCGGAACGGCGCAAATGTTCATTCAGATATTGAATTGCTTTGCAGGTCAACCACCGAATAAACTTTCACGAGAGATGGTCGGTATTTTTAGATGAAAAGATTGATAGCACGTTCCCAAGTTAATTGCTAAATGATACCGGTATTACTTTTGACAAAATTTTATTTCCAACTGCACCTATTCCCCGGGGGGGGGGTAACTCCAGTACTCGGTGGTACGGGGTTGTGCCATTTTTTAGGGTACCTTTTTGGTCAGAAGTTCCGGATATATGCGGTTTATGGGTATCCTTTTTTAGAAATCTCCGGATTTATGGGTATACTTTTGAGAAACTCTCAGTTTTTTTACTAAACACACCTTTATAATATAATTATTTTCTTTTTATTTGTAAAATCACACTAAATAGTGACAATTTTCTTCTCAGGATACCTACATTCAATGATAAACCTCTGCGGAGGAGGGTAGCAAGTGAAATTCTCCGGATTTATGGGTACCATTTTTTGAAATTCTCCGGATTTATGGGGGGTAGTACTAGACACTGCATGGCACAACCCCGTACCACCGAGTACTGGAGTTAACCCCCCCCCCCCCCGGGACCTATTCACTGTTTTTCTTAAGTGCTCGTACGAAGAAAGGCAAAAGTATTATTTGTTTTGTTTTTCTTTATACTGTCAACATGGGAAAGTACAAATATAGTACAGTAAATCCCCGCATATAAGAACCTATTTTTTGAGAGCTAGGCTGAATTAGGTTCTTATTTCAAAGGTACTTTGATCAATTTCAGGGTATAGAGGTTCTTATTCGAAGGGTCCCTTGTGTGAACCTTTTAGGAGTTATTATCAAGAGATTTTCAACCATATTATTTGTTTTGGCAATGTTTTGGCATATTATTTGTTTTGACCTAATAACTAATGCTAAGCTTACAAATAGCAGGGGAGGAGGTTTTGATTCTAGAAGCCAACTGGGACAAAAATAAACTTAACAAGGATGATCGAAAAGTCAAATTTATTACTCTTGTAATAAAAACATAAATTTTCATCTTACTTACTGAAACAGGTTCTTAATTGCGAGGTGCATAATTTAGGAAAAACAGCCTGTAGGTCCCCTGTAGGTTCTTATTTTTGTAGGTTCTTATATGCGGGGATTTACTGTACTCGCCAAAATGATCAACCTCGTCCCCATGGCCCAAAAGGAGGCTGTTGACATCCAGCATGGCAGCCTTTTTCTCGTCCCCATGGCCCAAAAGGAGGCTGTTGACATCCAGCATGGCAGCCTTTTTGGGCCATGGTACCGGGTGCCGAAATCGTGGTATATTTGACGCCATTTTGTTTTGCATAAATTATCAGCTACAGACTTATTACTCTTATCATTTATTACTCTTTTGTCTCCGTGTTCGATATAAACAAAGACACCGACTGAAATCAACGATTTATGTTAAAATTTGTTAAAAGTCTAATTGGTCATGGTCACGTGATATAGTACCTCTTCATTTTGAATGGAAAGTAAAGATTTGAACGAAAAGTTTTGAACAAAATTTGGAAAGTGAACGATTGAAGCGACGAATATTTGCTTGTGTTTCTCGATGTTAAATACACTTTCATTTGAAAGCACTGATATCAAGTGGCATGCAGAGGAATTGTTGAACTATTCATTATCGTTCTGGAAGTATCTGTTTCGTACAAGCCGCTGAGTTTCTGCATTGTTTGCGTGTTGTTGTTGAAGGAAGATCACAAACAAGACGACAAACCGTAAGTTGGATTTTAGGGGGATTTTGGCTCAAATATTCTCAAGTTCCCCTCCTCATCTCACATACAGTTAGGCAGTTTTAGCAAGAGGACGTCAGTTGAGAAGACACCAGCATAATTCTTTTATTCAAGGAAATAAATTACAAAGCGAAATCTTCAAAACTTTTGTGAATCTCCAGAGACTTTGCGTGCGTTCTATTTTGAAACTAAAACCTGAAAAGTGTACTTTTGAAGGTCGCACTTGCAAAAACAGAACGTTGAGAANAACTTAGCAGTTTCTTCTTTCATTCCTACTAGTGTTCTGTTCATAATTTACCATGCAGCAATTTACCAATTTCTAAGATTTTTCTTGTCTGTTATCGACCTTGAAATTGAATATTCATTTACGAAAGAAATCGTGATTTGCGCTGTCAGGTCAGGTAATTTCAATTTTTTTGAAAACTTTACATTTTATTTGCAATGCTGCTTGCTTGATACATGTTCCTTGAACTGAACTCACTGGCTGTCTCATCCTAATTGTCCTTGTGAATTTTTCATAGATTGCAGTTCTTCCCAGTGGGCTAAATTATCTTTGTTGTTCGCTTCGCTTTCGGTTTCATTTATCTGAAGTGTCTCTGTGTTTTCTTGCGGGCTTTGGGCTAGTAAGTCCCTGTCTTTTCCCAACAGAGCGACAGTCAAAGTTTCGTCTGCTACTCTTCTGTAATTTCTTAAAGTTCCCCCGGCCTATCACTAGTTTGTATGGAGCAAAATTCTTGGTTTGTTTATTGCGTCGCTTTGAGTCTTTTTTCATTTTCAGGCATACGTAGAAAAGTTTTCGTGTTTTCGCAGCTCGCAGCAACTCCGACGACTCCGACGTTGCTGGACGCGACGATAACATTACGTAATTTATAATTTATGCAACTTTAGAAATGAATTATTCGAATAATTAGTACACTCTTTGTTATCAAGTAGCCAATCAAATTGCGAATTTGACCTACCCGGTACCAGGGTCAGTATTGACGTAGGAAACTGGCCCTCGGAACCAGGTTGCAAAATGATATCTTTTATGTACCAAAAACAAAAAGGAGCTGAGGGGACAAGGCCATTCAAATAAAAGGAGCAAAACTTGTTATCTGAGACACTGAATCAAGAGGGGATTTTTGCAAGAAGTTCAGGGATTCCAAACTGGTGAGGTATTAAGAAATCAACTTATCTTTTTTTGTAATATTATTTTAAATATTTAGATAGATATTTCTGTTCTTCTTGTAAGCGCCTTTGACTACATTAGTCTATCTCAAATTAGACGTCATGTGAAAATGCACGCAAATAACAACGATCAAAATGTGTCGCATGAGTAATTTTGCGTTATCGCAAATTTCACGTGACACCTAATTTGAGACAGAATTTAGTAAAGGTCTGCTTTTTCTAGGGTGCGTACGACAGTATTATACTTTTAGTTAAATATTGTCTTGTTGTATGAATAAAAAATGACGATGATGATGATGATTTGTGACATCCTGATAGCGTTTATGGCATGCGAAAGTCACCACAATTAGATAAACCCAGTTTATCTCAGATAAACCTAGTTTATCTCAGATAAACCTACTTTATAACTTCCAATAACTACTGGTTATATCTTTGCTTCAGTACTAGAACATTGCTACATACTACATATGTTCTTACACTACACTTAATTTGAAGAACAGATTTTTGTATTCTCGTTTCTTCCATTTCAGATCATATTTGACAATTTGGTGTGACTAGTGCTAATGTCGGACGAAAATACAGTATTTAGCAAATTTTTCTGCCATTCAAGCAAAGGGGTTTTCAAATTTTGTACCTGTTGTGTTCCATCAGGCCCCATGTAAAATAAATCTGTTTTTGCTGAAAGGACGGACCTTTGCCTCTATACTACCGTTGTTTCAGTGGAATTGTCCTTGTCATTTCTATCAGGTCATTACAGATTCCCAAGGTTTCTGGTCCACGTTACCCACAAACAACTCTCTGCAAGTAGTTTGATGTAAATGGATAGACCGATAGACTCGTCAAACCGGTTTGTCCAAGGAGAGTCCAGCACAGACCCGAATAGTCACGTGACATAACAAACTACTTCGGCACTTGATGAAAACATTCGAGATCAGATCCAAGATGGCCGCCATGCTGCAAAGAATCTCCGCTCCAAAAAGCATCCCAAGTTTGAATGCAAGACTGCTATCTAAAGGAGCGAGGACGCTTTTCACAAGCACTGTAGACAAAGAAGAATCAAGGTATTATTTCGAGCATTGATTTTCCCTTCAACTTAGTTTTCTATTTGAAGAAAAGCTGCCTTTTTTTGCTGCGCTGTAGTGTATAGTGTTTTGTAGTTTTATGCACGGCTAACTTTGGCGCGGGATTTTAGCTGCACAGCGCACGCTGCGACTCCTGTTTGTGTGAAGCATCCCCCTCAAACAGACCAGCCACAAAATAGCTTCAGTTTCAGGTACATCCGCTGACATTTTTGTTATAATTGCGCGTCTTTTTGCACTTGCACGAATAGGAAGCCACTTACTTGTAAGCAAGACAAGAGTATTTACGTCACACAAACCACCATGAATGGGGGTACCTCTGTGTCCCTCGTTTCGTTTGTTTATTGCTGGTGAATGCAATGTCTTCCAGTATATTAGACCTGCCCTGCTTTGCATTTGTCGACTTTTGTCAAGTCTAGCTTTAACACACAAATCTGCTTTGAATTGATATTTTACAGTTTACAATAGTTCTAATAAGAGAGAATATGAATGGCTGCTTGCCACACCCGCTTCTGTTGATGAATTTCAGTTGTGAACACTTTTGAGGTGTGCCAGGGGAGGGCTAGGGGGCTACAGCCCCCCTGTTGGAAGCATCTAGCCCCCCAATCAGAGGAAATTTGGGGTTCTTGTCGGAGGAAATTTGGCAAAATGACGTATGAAAACAGCATTTTTTGCCATTTTAGCCCCCCTGTCAGAATTTCCAACCCCTCTGTCGGAAGATTCCTGGCGCCACCCCTGGAGGTGTAGGGAGGGGTGCAGCTATCCCATGTTAGGGAGAAATACAGTATGAATGATGCAGCAAACCAAGATGGTTTGCATAATGAGTCCAGAAAAGTTTTCTCAAGAAACAGAAAAATTAATGCACAAATCAAATCGATACCTGGATATGTTTGACCCCTCCTGTGTCAACCCTTGAAATTTGGGTCTTTTTTCTTATTCTGTGGTCAAATTCCGCCCTCCTGGCTACCGACTCACCGGTAGAAAGCCCCACCTTTGCAACCTTTTATATTTTGCCACGTCCATACACATATGTAATTTAAATGGCATATTAAGGTATCAATCCTCAAATATAGTCTTCAATTTCTGATCAAATTCCCTGCTCCTAGGATTGTACACTTGATCAAATCCACTGGGGGCATGACCAGGGGATAATATCCGAGTATCAATTTGACTCGTACATAAGACTTACTTGAGCTGTAGGTAAATTTTTCAGTAAATCTTGGCCGCCTCGACCCCTTTACGCTGAAGTAAGTTTTAACATTTTCTTTTAAACAACTTCAGGAACTAATTTGTCACACTTTATATCCCCCTAGAAAATTCCCTCCTTTGAACAAGAAACTGAAAACTGAAGCTGAGACAGTGATAATTGGTGGTGGTTGCGTTGGTACCAGCATTGCTTATCATCTTGCAAAACAAGGCCAGAAGGATGTTGTACTTTTAGAGAAATCGGAACTTACTGCTGGCTCAACATGGCATGCTGTAAGTTATATTTCTTTTCCATTGATTCTTTGCAAGGAGATAGTTCGCAATTGATTTAATTTTTAGACTTGCCTTTTAAAACTACCAGAATCATGCAAATTGCTTGCTGTAAGTTTTTTACCTTACCACTTCTATTTTTTCAAGGAAATCTTGCTTAATCTGAAAAAAATTTGAGTTTGTAACTTTACAATCAATAAAAGAAGAAGTAAGTGCCACAAACAAAATAATTATGAAACACTTCTGAACTATATTATGTTGTCCCCAAAATTTTCCTGAAACCTGTTCTATTTGGCAATAATCCCAAGGTATGATAGATTAAACAAAATCCTAAATATCTTGAATTCAAATCATTCTTTTCACTCATTGACAACTTGAATATAAATGTTGTTGGTAATTTTTCTGTTTGTTTTGTTGAAACTTTTAGGCTGGTTTGGTAACACTATACCACCCTGGTATCAACTTGAAGAGGATTCATTACTATGGCATAAATCTGTACGCGCAACTTGAAGCAGAAACTGGACAGGTAAAGGTCTTTTTATGTTTTTGAAATCTCAGAAAATCTATAGATATGTGACTGGACAGCTTCAATAATGTCTTGTTCAATTCCTACCCTGACCATCCTCCCTCTGGGCAGCCCGGAGATCAACAAAAATTGTTTGCACAAATGCCCGGGGGCTGGAGAGATTTTTATGGCGAATGCCCTGGGGCCGGGCACTGAGAACATGGCATATTCTCAGTAACTGTATAATACGAAAGGTCCCAGTGTTGTCATGCTCTGGAGCCAGGAAACAGAAGCTGAACAGATGAAGAAGCCAAAAGTCACCACATCATGTCTTCAAGGTGAATAAATTTCAAAGAACCTCCCCCCCCCCCATCAAACATTTGTGTTTACAAGTGTTTGAGACTGGTAACAGTTAAAAGAACCAACTAATGACAAAACATTTCATAAAATTTCTCATTTGACATGTAAACTTTACTAAAGACTCGAAGGCCATCATGTCTTTCAAGAAGGAGACTGCCATGCAGTACACTTGTTGATCCATACTGCATTTGAAATATTTTGTACCTCCTTCTTGAAGTGAAAATTTATATATATAAGTTGTAGATTCTGAGCAGAATATATCATACTGTCAGCTATGTAAATATTAATTCCTCGTTTAAAGCATTTCGTATTTGTCTCTCATTCCATTTAGGGAGTTGGTTTCCATCGTCCTGGAAGTTTAAGGCTGTGTACTACCCCTGACAGAGTTGACGAAGCAAGGTTTCAACTGCAAAGGCAAGGATGGCATCAGTCTCCAATGTGGATGGTCACACCAGAAGAAGCACAAGAGATGTGTCCTATGATGAAATGTGATGATGTCTTAGCTGGTATTTTCACTCCAGGTATGTTATAAAAGATCGTCTTCAGCAGTTGCGGACGATAGGGGGCGAGGGGGTGCAGTCACCCCCCAATGTTGGAGAAAACAATCATCTTTTGTTTGAAAACAATAGCAGTGAACAATGCATTTTATCCACAACGATAGCTTCGCTCCCCCCAATATTTGCCCAAGTGTCCACCGCTGATCTTCAGTGGTGATTCCACGGGGAGAAGGGGGAATCATCCTATTTTCCCTTCAAAGTTTTCTAAGTTTTCCAGATCCATGGAGGAAGCAGTATTGAGGTAGAGGAGGGGTAGGAAGTTTTGACAACAAAAAGGGGCTGTTTTCTGTGGCAAAACGTGAATGGTTATGAGTGGTTGTCAGATGATCAGAACCCCAATTTATATGTGTCTTCCCAGATTTCTGATGGCTAGCTCCATCATTTATATTACTATATATTTTATCCGCAAAAACTGAGACCTAGAGAATAAGTCGCTTGAGAGATTTAAAGCCTTGAGCGTTCAGTTTTAGAAGCATACAATTTAAGGAATACTCCCAGATACCATTTCCCTTCCATTAGGTCTTGACAATATAGACATTGATACACAATTTGGTTTTCTCACAGGTGATGGACATATTGATCCATATTCCCTGACACAAGCACTCGCCATAGGAGCAAGGAAATATGGTGCAGAAATATACATGCCTGCTCCAGTCACAAATGTGAACCAACGAGAAGACGGAAAGTGGGATGTAGAAACACCTCATGGAACAATCAGAGCTAATCGAATTATTAATGCTGCAGGTAAAATAATTCCCCATATAGCCTACAAAGGAACTTTAACTAAGTTATTTTGTGGCTCAAAAAAATCCTCCTGTTTATTGTGTTACAGTGCAAACAACTGTGGCATAGTACACCTGAATGCTGCCTTAGATTTTGAGATAGGCCATTACGAAACAAGTAAGATGTTGAAAACATGAAATTAAGAACAGTATCTAACATGCAAGAGTGACTGTAAAAGGAGTTTTTTTGCAAGGTTTTGGTCAAAGTTGGTAAATTGCGTTAAAGTGGTAATGGTAGTCAACCATACAAATTGCTAAATGTTTACGCTACCAGGAGTCCAGTCTGGGCCACTATTTCTACCAATTTACCAATTGTAAAGTGTTATCCAGTTTAAATAATTATATACAATACATACAGCACTTTTTAGGTTTAAAAAATAACTAAGAGCTAAAAATAGCATTAAAAATCACACCCTTTTTACAGTTTTCTTTTTTCAGGTTTTTGGGCACAAGAGCTTGGAAGAATGGTTGGTGTGGAGCATCCGCTAACGCCAATTCATCACCAGTATGTTGTGACGACAACAGTTCCTGAAGTAAAAGAACTAAAGCATGAAATTCCAGTTGTCAGAGATCTTGAAGGGTCGTATTATATAAGGATGGAAAGAGATGGACTCTTATTTGGACCATATGAACAGGGATCTAAAATGAAAATTCAAGAAGATTGGTATGTGAAAGTTTGTTTTTGTTTGCATGATATTTCCTTTTTCAAAGTATGATATTTTCCCTTGTAAAGTATGATAGTTTCCCTTTTAAAACCAATAGATCTTTTAGATATCCTACTAAAGAGTCTGAATTGAGCAACCTTTTCATACATGTTGTAGAAATCTGACGAATTTTCAAATGTACACAACAGTGACAGAAGCTATAACGCTGCTCAATCGAAACTTTCGAATTAAAATCCCGGGGGGGGGGGTAACTTCCATATATAGAGCAACGGGAACGTGCCACCCATAAGGATGGGTTTTGAACCTCGAGAACCCCTAAATATGGGTCTCAAAATGTAAATGTTCCACTAGAAATGGGTAGCTTTGCAAATTGTAACAGGAAACTTGTCGAGTTTTGGTTTTCAATGTTTGATTTTTTTCGCTTTAGTTCTGAAACTTGGTTGGTGGTAACTTTATTTTCATAATTATGTGTTTAAAGTGGAATGAAGCTTGATTTGTAGCAAGTTCAAGAGGCTTTCCCCCCGGGGGGGGGGGGGGG